>VZQC01014244.1:748263-759405 GCA_009823505.1 Rhizomys pruinosus | reverse complement strand
TTTGGTCTTTTTGAGACAGGGTCTCCCCCTCCCCAGCTGTCCTGGAACTCGCTCGGTAGAACCAGCCAAGCCTTGAACTCACAAAGATCCTCCTGCCTCTGCCCTGCCGCTGCCTCCCAAATGCAGGATAAAGGGCTGCGCCTTCAAACACCTGCCCTAGCCATTACCACAAGAAAGCATGTTTTAGCCTAGTTGATGACGTCAGCTGAGTTTGGACCGGTTTCCTCAGCCACAGCACCTCCTATTCCCCTCCCAGGTTCAGGAAGCTCCTCTGGCCTGTTGCTCCCTACAGCAGAAAGTTAAACAGCGGACTTTGTCCTTTCAGTACATGCAGAACTTCACTTCCTTAAAGACATCTGCCAAGTCGGTCAGAGAGCTCCATAAGATGAGTGTCAACTTGTATAATGTGTTTTCACTTCAAATTCTAAGAAATCCATATTTTCATTCAATTCTAATGAAATGCTTTAGTTTCATATCAATTCAAGAAATTCTTTATTTTTCATTCAATTCCAAGAAATTCTTTATTTCCATCGGCGAACCTTATTCCTCACTTGATTTCGTCTCGAGATCAATTTTTTATATTCAATAAGATATTGCTTGAGCTCCAGGAGTTTGTGTATTTCTCCCATTTTCATTGTTGTTGACATCTAGTTTCATTCCTTTGTGGCAGGAGAGGATACAAGATATTTCAATTTTCATAAACTTGTAAGTCTTGCTTTGTGTCCTAAATGTTGGTCAATTGTGTGGAAAGTTTCACGACGCTGAGAAGAAAGTTGCTTTTGTATGGCGTTTGATGAGATTTTGGTATATGTCTGTAGATCATTTGATTTATGGTGTCATTTCTCTGTTTGGTTTTTGTCTATTGACACTAGTTATCTATTGGAATTCACACATTATACTGTGATGAAGTCAATGCGAGATTTTAGATCTAATAATTTTTAAAAGATTTCTTTTATTAATTTTGTTTTATTTATTCTCATGTTACTGTGATGAATGTACTACCTACCGCAGGCAAGTCTTGCACCCGTGTCGGGCAATGCACGCGGAGGTCAGAAGAGGGTCGGATTCCCGCTGGAACTGGAGGTTCTCCTGAGATTGGGAGTTTCAGAGGGCTCTCAGTTTTTTTTTTTTTTTTTTGGTCTTCTTTTGAGACAGGGTCTTCCTGTAGCCCCAGCTGTCCTGGGACTCACTCTGTAAACCAGGCTGGCCTTGAACTCACAAAGATCTGCCTGCCTCTGCCTCCCGAGTGCTAGGATTAAAGGTGTGCACCATATTTTTTATGTGTATGAATGTACTGTCTGCATGTAGGTTTGTGCACCCGTGTCATGCAATGCTGCAGAGGTCAGAAGAGGGTGTTGGATTCCCCTGGAACTGGAGTTAAAGACGGTTCTTAGCCATCATGTGGGTGCTGGGAATTGAACCTGGGTCCTCTGCAAGAGCAGTCAGCGCCCTTAACCGCTGAGCCATCTCTCCAGCCCCAAGTCCATGTCTTTTTACTGGGGAGTTGAGACCATGAATAGTGAGGGTTATTGTCGACCAATGTTTATTAATTCTTTTTATGTTGGTGTTGTAGTGCTGTGTTAGCCTTTCTTTTGGTTGGCTGTTCTGGAAATTTTTCTTTCTTTGTGCCCTCTTGAAGTATTTAATCTCTTCCAACCAAAGTACTCCATTGAGTATTCTCTGTAGAACTGAGGTTTTTGGATATAAATTCCTTAAATCTGTTTTTAACATGGAAAGCTTTTCTTGCTCTTTTCTTGCTCTTCCAATTACAACTGATAGTTTTCTGGAGCATAGCAGCGGAGGCTGGAATCTGTTCTTTTAGGACTTCCGTAACAGGTTCTTCTGGCTTTCACAGTCTCCTTTGAAGAGTCATCTGGTACTCAGGTGGCCCTGCCTTTCTGTGACTTGATCTTTCTCATACCTCTCAGTGTCTTCTTTGTTCCGTGTTTTGACTGTTATATGGGGAGTGCCTTTTCCAGGCCTGTCCACTTGATATTCTGTGTTTCTCTTGTACCAAGTGTCTCCCTAAGTTTGGGAAGCTTGCCTTCAAGATCTGATATTTTCTGTTCTAGTTCCTCCTTTTGCTTCTTGCCTCTACACTATTTGAGTTCTGGAGTCTTTTATTTCAAGTTTTATTTCAGATTGGTTTTTCTTTAGAGATTCTATCTCATTCTAGTTTCATGTTGTAGATTGTTTTACTTATTTCACTCAACAACTTGTGCTTCCATAGTCTTAATTCTGTTTCTTATTCATATGTTCTTTGAGTGCCTTGAACATATTTATAATTGCTATTTTGAAATCACTGTCCCCTGCTTCGCTTGGTTCTCATTCTCAGGAAACATAGCCATGGGGTTGTTAATGTCTGGCTGTGCCATCTTGGCTTTTCATGTTGTTTGAGGTTTTCACTGAGCCCTGGGCCTCTGAACTTGCATGGGAATGTGTCTTGGTATGGGAAAGAGATCTTGTCCTGGTTGAATGTTTGTATCGTGTTTGTTGTTTTGCCCAATTCATCAGGTTAGGGCCCAGCTGAGCAGTGCATGGTGTTCAGACTTGGGCCACTTTATGTTGAAGTGCAGTGTGGGTGAAAGTAGTGGTCTCCATTCAGCTAGAGGTAGGTACAACTTTTGAGTTGAGATTCCAGGGTCCTAGGTCAGAGCTGCTGCATGAGTAGATGGACTGGTAGGTTACAGTGGGGTTTCTCAGGTCTGGGGGGAACAGAGCTCAGATGGAGAAACACAGGGAGGTCTTAGGGATCCAGCTCCAAACTCCAAGTCTGGGGTGGTGAAGGGTCCTGGAGACTCAGGCTGGGTTGAAAACTAAGATGTCAGGAATTGACTCACTCTGACAAGACTAGGTACATGCAGATCCCAGCACGGGACATCTGTGACCGGGGGAAGTCTGAATCTAAGACAGCAGGGCCCTGGAGAGCCTCTGGGATGGAGTTGCAGGCCACAATTCTAGGGAGGGAAGGATCCTAGACTTGTATTTTTTAAAATATTTTATTTTCTGAGTATGAGTGTATTGCCTGCATGCATGTAAGTGCACGTGTGTCATGCAATGCCTGCAGAGGTCAGAAGAGGATGTCAGATCCCCTGGAACTGGAGTTACAGGCAGTTTTTAGCCACTATGTGGGTGCTGGGAATCGAACCCAGGTCTTCTCCAAGAACTGGCGCTCTTAATTACACAGCCATCTCTCCAGCCATCTGTACCCGATGTCTGCTCACGCTGTGTTCTTCATTTGCCTTTGTCTACTACTGAATGTTGTAATTAATTTATCCTGTCTTCCATCTCTGATACCCTGTCACCCACTGCATCCACTGAATTTGTGAGGCTTTCTACTGAGTTTTTGTTTGACTTAGTTTTCATTGCTAAAATTTCTGTTTATTGAATTCCTGTGTCATATCCTATATTAATATTCTTTTTTCATTCAGCTATTTATTTCTCTTTGTATTCTTATTTTCTTATTGTTTCCTTTGGATTCAATTAAGAGTTTATTGATTTTTTTAATTTTTTATTTATTTCCGTATGTGTATGAATGTACTGTCTGCATGCAAGTCTGTGCACCCGTGTCGTGCAATGCTATGAAGGTCAGAAGAGGGTGTCAGATTCCCCTGGACTGGAGTTCTCCTGGAATTGGAGTTTTAGATGGCTCTCGGCCGCCATGTGGGTGCTGGGGATCGAACCCGGGTCCTCTGTAAGAGCGGTCAGCGCTCTTAACCGCTAGGCCATCTCTCCAGCCCAAGAGTTTATTGATTTTTTTTTTTGGGTCTTTTTGAGACAGGGTCTCCCTGTAGCTCTGGCTGTCCTGGAACTCACTCTGTAGACCAGGCTGGCCCCGAACCCACAGAGATCCGCGTGCCTCTGCCTCCCAAGTGCCAGGATTAAAGGCATGCACCACCACGCCCGGCATTTATTTATCTCTGTATGTGTATCAATGTACTGTCTGCATGCAAGTCTGTGCACCCGTGTCGTGCAATGCCGCGGAGGTCAGAAGAGAGTTTATTGATTTTTTAAAGGAGTTTATTTGTACCTGCTTTGAATTCATTCAACATTGTTATAATCATTTTTAAATTTGTTGTCTTGGATTTTATCTAATTGGAACTTGTCTCTCTGGGATCCATTCTCATAGAATTGGTATGGTTTTTGGAGGCATCATACTACCTTGATTTTCCATGTTTCTTATAAAATTCCCTTGATAATTGTGCATCTGGGTTTTTGTTGACTTTTCATCAGCCACATTCTTTCACTTGAGGTGTTTGCAATATTCACACATGGCTATTGGGTCGAGTTGAAATGAGTAATCCAGCATGTGCTCAGGGCACCTGTGCTGCCTCTGCTTTAGTCTGGACTAGATATTAACTAAAGAATCATCCACAGCTGCTGGGCATGCGCACCATGAAAACGCCACACCAGCCAGTTAAGAACAGTGTCTCCTTGCCCTCAGTACCATTGGAGGATCCAGGAAGGAGGACTGTGTGGTATCTACGAGGACACTGGAGTGGGGGGCTGTCGGCTGGGTAAGGACAGAGTTGTTTTCAGATCTGCTGAGGAAAAATTTGAGGTGGGAAAATCCCTGGGAAGGGAAAGTTAGGAAATGGCTGCTTTTAAAGTTTTGGAAGATCATAGCTGAGAAGTAAAGGGAAGAGAGGCTGGAGAAGAGAGAGAGAGGAAAGAGGCCGAGGGGAGTGGGACTGAAAGGAGGAGCTGGAGTCTAAGGCCAGCCTGGGCTACATAGGAAGCCTGTCTCAAAACCAAACAAAACAGAGAGAGGACGGGGTATACTTTACAGCCTTTTCTAGACCAGGTTCATATGCTGCTGTTTCCAATGTGAAGTCCATCCTGCATCCTCACATGCCAGGAGAGTCACGAAAACCTTAATCCTGTGTCTTCTTTATCTGGACAAGTAACACCTGTCTCTCCCTGTGTAACCCCTGCCATCTCCTGTGTAGACCCCTGCCCTCTCCCTGTATAGACCCCTGCCCTCTCCCTGTGTAGACCCCTGCCCTCTCCCTGTGTAGACCCCTGACCTCTCCCTTTGTAGACCCCTGCCCTCTCCCTGTGTAGACTGGGAAGGTGAGACTCAGAGGAATGAAACGGTGTGCTCAGTGTCACACAGACCTGCATCTGGGTTAGCTAGACCTGACCACTCCAAAGACTCCTCTCCCTGAATTCTCCTAGGTGCTCTCCATCAGATAACTCTTTAAACTCTTAAACAAGGAAAAAGACAATCCATGACCTGTTATCTTAAGTGTGTGACAGAGGCTGAACAAGAGAAATGAAGAATAGAAGTGCACATGGTTCTTAAATGTGCACTACAAGTATGTAAACACACACATATGAAGTTGTAAATTCTAAATGCTACTATATGTTTGATACTAAGCATGCTACATACATAAACACAATAACTGAATATTGGCTTAAAAGCAGGCAGAGAGGAGAAGAGACTGTTATAGAGGAGAACACTTGGTTCCTCTTCTGCAAAGATAGAGTGTGTCCTGGAGTCTAGTTCTGTGGAGGTAGGGGTGGGGTTGGGGGTTGGATGGGGTCTGTGGGAGGGAATGCTGGGGATTTATGCTGCGGAGAAGTGGAACATGGTAACTACATGCTATGGCCGAGCTCACACATGTCATGAGGCATCAGAACCCCCTTCCTCCTTCCCACCCCTCCAACCAGGGTTCCAGGAAGTGTTGCTCTCACAGTCTACCTCCCTAGAATCTCAGTGAGGCTCAAGTGAGCTTGGCTTCATGTCAAGAATCTATTTACAGTGCTTTATTCTCCAGGAAATGGACCACTGGTCTATAAGAGTCAGCGGCAGTGAGGGCAGGAGAACCTGTCCCCACCCCTCCTTGCGCACGATCCTCCATCTCTAGTGAGAACCCTGGCCTTCCTCTCAGTCTCAGAGGCAGACCTTTCAGAAGATCAGGCATACTTCCTGGTGAGTATTCCCAGTGTGGGTTGCGGTATCTGCATGCTGGAGGCCAGCTCTGTGGGAAGGTGACTTGGAAGTGGTGAATGCATGTCTGTAGCTGAGGGGCTAGCTGCTCCTGAGCACCACAGCCCAGAACTCTCTTCGTGCGGAAAGCCTCTCTCTTCCCTAGGGGAATGACTTCTTGGCCAGGTTCCCCGTTTCAGCTGAGAAAGGAGTCCAATACCATCCAGACCATGCAAGCAGGAGCCCTCCTAAACCAAAGTCCTTCCTAGGGAAGGCAGTCTTCTCCCAAGAGCCATATGTAGCACAAAGCCAAAGTTTGATAGATTCTGGCTTCTCAAATGAATGAGTGAATGAAAATGGATATAAAAAACAGTTAGGCACCGGGCGTGGTGGCGCACGCCTTTAATCCTAGCACTTGGGAGGCAGAGGCAGGCGGATCTTTGTGAGTTCAAGGCCACCCTGGTCTACAGAGTGAGTTCCAGGACAGCTAAGGCTACAGGGAGACCCTGTCTCGAAAAGACCAAAAAAAAAAAAAAAACAGTTGTGGCCATGAATCACTGGCATGTGGCCATGGATCACAGGTCCGGGCCCCACAGCGTTGACACTTCTGCCTTCATTTGGCCTGTGCAGTGTTCATGGGAGTCACCATGCCCTGGTCCTTCGTCCTGAAGAGCCTCCTCGCAGTCTGTGTCTTCACTGCCTTAGATGTCATCTCTGTGGGTAAGAGGAAGGGAAAGGGGGGCAGTCAAGTCCATTGGGCAGGTACTGTGAACCACACAAGACTCCTACCCCTCAGGGGAGAGTGTTGTGTTTTCTTGATTCCTGGGACTGTTTCTGTATGGGAAACACCAGCTGCAATGTCTGGAATTTCCTTTGGAACACCGTTTATTTCCTCCTTCAGAGAGTTACTTTTGTGCAAACTCTGCCTGCATTAATGGGGCATGCATTTCTGACCCAGTTGGATGTGAGACTTCACAAGGCTGCTTCAGCCTAGAGCAAGAGTTTAGATTACCAGGTAAGCCTCTCCCCAACCTCTCCTCTCCTCTCTCTCTCTCTCTCTCTCCCTCCCTCCCTCCTTCCCTCCGTGTGTGTGTGTGTGTGTGTGTGTGTGTGTGTGTGTGTGTGTGTTATGGATGAAGCCTAATGCAGTCTCCAGGTGAACGTGTCAGGGCACACCTTCCTACATCACTGTCCTGGCATCGTTTAGAAGTTAATACACAATTTTTGGCAGTGGCTGAGATCAAACTTGGGGCATCCCACGTGCTAAGCAGGTGCTCTGCTGCTGGTCGCCCCCTTCTGTAACGAAACATCCCTCTGTTAGTTTGTTCTCTGAATCAGATTACTATAGAGCGTCCCTTTAGGGGAAGTGGAAGGGAAAAACAGAAGGAATGGTGGACAGAATTCTTCAACTCTGGTTGCTTCATTCTGTACAGCTCAGAAGGAAATTTTTCTTGGGGGGGGGGTTGATTCTCTGCAGAGCCTCCCATAAAGCTGAAGCTCCAGCAGAAAGGCTGTTCCGCAGATGTGTGCACTCCTCTGTCATTCTCCGCAACACTGGGGAACCAGCGGACGTTTAGATATGACCAGCGGTGCTGTCAAGCTGAACTGTGCAACAAACGGGACTTCCAGCAGCGTGAGTTTGGCTCCTCTCCGCCCCTGGCCTCGCCGCCACATGGCTTTGGGTCTCTACCCCCCCCACCACACACACCCATCTCTCTGCTGCAGGGGTGCTGTCTCAGTAAATACTCTCTTCCCTGGAGAGCAGCGCACATTCATGCTCCACTGACTATTTTCACGACCCCCATTCCCCCCCAAAGACTGACCAAGGAACAGAATTTAGTTAGGAGAGTGCCCGCAAATTTAATGGATTGCTCCTACAGAGTGAATGGAAGGGACGCGGGTGCCCAAAGTCAGGTCCATCCCGGTCAGGGCTCTCAGCAGTCCCCCTCACCGTTGCACCAGTGGGGTCCCAGAGAGCAGCCAGCACTTGGGCTCCTGGGCTCCCCGCTTTTCAAGCTCTTAGTCCGTCAAGGGTCACTAGATCCGGAGCTGCTCTGCCTCTCATTGAGCAGCACCCTCTCTGTGGCCTTCGGTGAAGTCTGATGGTCAGGAAAAGTCCATTCAAAAGAAAGTTGAAGTTAGCCCACAGGTGCCGGTGCTGCTTCCTCCTTTCCTGCTGCCCGCAGTTGTTCCTTGGGAAGGGCTGAGGGGCACGAACCAGGCTTAAGGCATTTTATCAAAATGTGAGTCTGTTCATTTCAATATTTTTTTCTATTCCTCCATAGAAGGACTTTCCTGAACTATTTAATGCCTAATGATTGTTTTTCTTTCATTGAGATGGAATCTTTTGTTTTGTTCTCCTTTTTTTTTGGTTTTTTTGTTTGTTTGTTTGTTTGTTTTTGGGTTTTTTTGTCTCTTTGAGACAGTGTCTCCCTGTAGCCTAGCTAGCCTGGAACTCACTATGTAGACCAGGCTGGCCTCAAGACCTGTGTGATCACACCCGGCTGACCCTCACTTTAAACAGCATCTTTTCAGCTCTCAGGCTGTCTCCTCTCCTGTCTAGGAACTTTCTCCTGCCACACAGAGAGCTGAGTGACTGAAGGAAGGTGAAGTTAGGTGGTGTTTCTGTAGGATCCTTCAGTAAAGTGTCACACCAGTACCTGCCTCCTCCCCATCCCAGGACACTTTAATTGTACTGTTTTTATTCGATCATGAAAGAACTTTGCTATTGGGTGGGGTAGCGATGTTCTCAGCTATTGTATTTCTGTCTGTTCCTCAATACAAAAACATTTCTCTCCACTCAGCACCCCAGCCACCTTCACAAGCCAATGGTGTTCAGTGTCTCGCCTACCTTGCTAAGACAAGCCTCTCGTGTGTTCCAACTCCCCTGAAGTGTACAGGAGAAGACACAAAATGTATTTTGGCTTTTGGCTCAGGTACGAATATTTCCCCAAATGTGCTGGTCCTCACCTTCCTAGAGACATAATTAGCTCTGTCACTGCAGAGCTAATTATGCCAAATCGGCAGCTGGAAAGAACAAACGCTTGCTGTGCTCCATGTCGTAGGTCTGCAATCTGAGAATGCATTGCAGGGAGGCTCGGGTTTGGGGTGTCTTGTGGGGCCATGTGCAGCTGTCAGCAGGGCTGCAGACCTTCAGATCCACGATTGGCTCCCCAGCTCTCTCATGGGTCTGGGTGGGTCTTACTTCCTCTTCCTGTGGCCCCATCATAGGGTGCCTCTGTGTCCTCATGATAGCTGGCTTCTCAGAGCACAAGAAGTGAAACAGAAAGTCACACTGATTAGGACCTGTAGACTTACTGCTCTGATCTCAGAAGTGCCAGGCATTTCTGCTCCTAGGCTACAGCCTGGCCCTGCTGTAACATGGGTGGAGAAAGGAGGGTCTACCAGGAGGCCAGAATGAGTGGGGTCACATTAGAAGTCAGCTTCCACACAGAGCCAGAGACGGTACAGGGCCTAGGGTACCTTGGATAGAAAAGAGTGGAAGGGGTCCCTGGGGGATGAGGTGAGGCTAGGAGAGAGCATGGTTGTTTCCCACATGCGTGACGCCTGCATTGCAGCGATGTCCTGGAATGGCGCCTTGGTTCACTGACAGTGCGGGGAGTCATGCACTTCAGTTCTGCATATTATCATCAACCCTGTTGTGACAATCCAGACCCCATCAATAAGCACCCAAGTGTGCTTGATGACCCTCTGAATTCAATAAAGTACTTGTAATGTGGCTATGATAGTGCATACACCCTTTGAACAGCAGACTAAACCTGCGGTAGTCTTCTTTGTGGGCTGCACCTAGAGGATGGCATTAGCAACTCCTTTCTGGTCGACAGGTCAAAAGTATCATGGAATTAGTGGTGTTCAGGAGCAAACTAAATGACTCCACTAAGAGCTTGAAGAGACTGCAGGCGAATCACACCTTTATTGTTTAAGGAATTTTGAAGGAGGGTCTGGGGCAACCAGGGGGAGGGCCCTTTGTCCAGATGAGTTTAGATTAATGAGAAAAAAATGGGATGTCACAGGGAGTATGGAGGAGAGTTGAAGTCAATAGCGGGACAGCCTTCTACCTCAGAGCCACAGAAAACGGGAGATGTGATGCGTTTTCACTGTATTGGTCTCCAACAAACTTAGAGCTGTGAAACAGGGATCATCTATAATATTATCCTCATGAAAGCCTCTGCAGGGAAGGAGACAGGGTCCACAGAGTCTTAGCCCATATCGAGGCCCTCCACCCAGCCTCTGCAGGGAAGGAGACAGGGTCCACAGAGAGTCTTAGCCCATATCGAGGCCCTCCACCCAGCCTCTGCAGGGAAGGAGACAGGGTCCACAGAGAGTCTTAGCCCGTATCGAGGCCCTCCACCCAGCCTCCTTTCCCACCTGTGTCCAGCTCATCACTCCTAGTGACTAATATCCAGAAAAGCCAAAGTTAGCTTTGTGTCTAAGACCCCACATCACTTTAAGGTTCCTCTTGCGCTGGGACCAGAGGACCCTAATGGGTCTCGGCATGGATCTGGAGCTGGATCTGGAGCTGTATTCTGGCTTCACAAGCAGAAGTCTGGGATTCTGCACCATTCTGAGCATTTTTCTTTCCCAGGGATGTGGGTGACAAGGGGAAATGGGAGATGAACTCCTGGGTCTTTCTCTTCACAGTGACAAAGGGCAATAGTTCGAAGTTTGTGATGTCTGGAATGGGCTGTGCAACTGAATCCGCCTGCTACCTGAATATGAATGTCTTTGATTTTCTACATATATACACCTTCTGCATGGGAGGGCTCCATGTGTCTGCACCCATCCCATCAGGTCCAACTACCAAGACCTCTCCACCCTCGTCCATCTCACCAGCAGTGACCAAAGGGAATCCTCCACCCTCATCCATCTCAACAGCAGTGACCACGGGGAGTCCTGCACCCTCATCCATCTCAACAGCAGTGACCACGGGGAGTCCTCCACCCCCATCCATCTCAACAGCAACGACCACAGGGAGTCCTCCACCCCCATCCATCTCAACAGCAACAACCACAGGGAGTCCTCCACCCTCATCCATCTCAACAGCAGTGACCACGGGGAGTCCTCCACCCCCATCCATCTCAACAGCAATGACCACAGGGAGTCCTCCACCCTCATCCATCTCAACAGCAGTGACCACGGGGAGTCCTGCACCCTCATCCATCTCAACAGCAGTGACCACGGGGAGTCCT
>VZQC01014244.1:731383-744224 GCA_009823505.1 Rhizomys pruinosus | reverse complement strand
AGATGTTATAAGCCACAGTAAGACCCTGTCATATTTAACAGGGGGGAAAATTGTAATTCATGGATTAACATATCCAAACATGTGTCTATGCTAAAGTAACCTACCATAACTATTAGTGCTGCTTAAATACCTATATATCTAATTGCTTGTTCTTCATTAGTAGGATCGAAAGGTTATTCCTGGACAAACTGTCAGCCCATGAAAGGAAACAGCCAGAATTGACCAGAGTCCAAGTCAACAGCTCCAGAGAGAGTGGACTGTTTTGCTTCTCATCCACCTGTGCCCCTTTTCTAAGCCTAGGGAACAACCTGCGGAAGAGGGGGCGTGGTAGAATGTAAGGGCTGCGATTGGGGTGAATGGTGAAACTACAGCAATGTAGTCTGGACACTCATTTGATCAACTTGATTGAACATATAACCCCTCACCCCCTGCTGGATGGTGGGGCTGTGGGGGTTTGGGCACAACAGCCTGTAAATTGGTTTCATATGAAGGATGCTTGTACTCATGGATCATCACTTATAGCTAAAAAATGAAAAGAGAAAAAAAAACTGAGAGAAAGATGCAGGACAGTTATGGCAAAATGCATGATCCGGGATGGGGTGGGGGTAGGGGGGAAGGGAAAGGGAAATATGCCTGATCTGAATTGGAAAATGATGTATGAAATGTACAAAGCACCAATAAAAAAAAATAAAACTCTCATCCATTTTCTTTTTCACTTATTTCTAAATAATATTTTTATTAATTCTCTGAGACATACAAAGGATTCTTGTCATATTCCACATCTCCACTCAGAACCACTGTCACCTCTCTCTCCCGCCCTCCTTTCATGTCCTCTGTCATTTTTAAGGTCTATCAAGTCTAATTTGTGTTCCCCAAACTCACTTGAATGTGGGTCAGGTCCTGGATCCTGGTCAAACTACCCAGCATCACACCGTTAAAGAAGACCGACTATCCACTTCCCAGAAGCCATCAGTTGCCAATACTTCCTCAGCTAGGGCTGGGCTTCTTGCCCACCTGCCCCTCCATGCTGGGTTTCGTCTGGCTTGTGCGTGAGCAGGTCTGGCATGTGCCATCACAAGCACTGCTGGGTCTCATGTGCAGTTGCCCTAGTCTGTCCAGAAGACAAACACCTGGCTTCCTCATAGCCCTCCACCACCACTGGCTCTTACAACCTTTCTGTGCTCTCTTGCACAATGATCCCTGAGCCTTGGAAAGAGAGCATGTGATATAGGTGTCCAGTTCAAGACTGAGCACTCCACAGTCCTATTCTCTGCATGCTGAGTAACTGGGGATTTTGTGTTAATTACCATCTGCTTCAAGACGCTTCTCTAGAGAGAGAAGAGGACAAACTAACCTATAGGTATAATAAGTCATTAGAAGGCGGCTCAACATTGTCCACTTAGCAGGATAAGAGGCTCTCCCCTATGGCCTGTGACCTCTCCAGCAGATTCTTGGCTCTGGTAACAGTGACAGGTATGCACTCCATAACACATGGGAAGGGGGCTTTGAATCTAATCAGAAAGTGTTTCGTGCCTTCCATAGCATTCATTGGTGCCACCATTGCGCCAGTGGGCGTGTCCTGCCAGGCCACTCGTTAGTGCAGCATTCACAGCTGGGTGAGGTGATGGTTCTGTTCTCCTCCGGGAGCATCATAGCACGTACGGCACTCTGAAGGGGAAGCACGACAGATGAAGCTCTGGGGTCAGTAACAGCTAGATTTCTCCCTGTTTATTCTATGCTCCGCATATGTGGTGCCTTCTAGAAAACAGTCTTACTGTCAAGTTCTGGAGATAAACTGGGAGCAATGGCGGTAGCTCTTGTTGGAGGTCTGTGGAACCTCCCTGGTGAACAACTCCAAAAGAAGAAGCCCATTTCTGGCACTGCACTTTTTACTTGGTAGCCTGTGGTCCGGTTGTTGCACTGTCCCTCCACTGTATTTTAAGAAGTTGCTACAGTAATAATTTTCCATATAATTTTTTCAAAAGGCATTTGGTGTTAGTTATTCCTCCCTGTACTCCCTTCCCTACACTGCCAACCAATCTCCCACCTCATTTAACCCTGTCTAATCCATTGCAAGCCTCTCCCCCTTTAAAACACTGCTTCTATCTCCCCTCCCAGGCAGCACCCCAGCCCCATTGTTCATAATTAGTTTCCTGATCTCTATGGATTTTCCAGTTGGAACACACTCACCTGGAGTTTCAAAGCTAGCGTCCATACCTGAGAAGAGAACGTGCGATGCTTGTCTTTCTGGGCCTGGGTTACCTTGCTCAGGCTGATTGCTTCCAGTTCTATCCACTTACCTGTGAAATTCATAATTTCATTTTTTCCTTTTTATGTGTGTGTCTTTTTGAGACAGGTTCTCCCTGTAGTCCCAGCTGACCTGGAACTTACTCTGTAGACCAGGTTGGCCTTGAACTCACAGAGATCTGCCTGCCTCTGCCTCCCAAGTGCTGAGATTAAAGGCGAGGATTGCACTGGAATCGGCATATTACTGGGGAGCATCCCAACCTCACACTTGCCTGAAATAGCTGCTGCTTTGTGAATCACTGACAGTTTAAATTTCCTATGATAACCTGAGGGGCTTGTGTGCTTCTATGGTATAAGTCTCAGGTCCACCAATACTGCCTGGAAAAGTATGATACAAAAAAATCCTATAAAAACCTGTATGTGTTTCTCATTGGCACCTACCTCCATGTCTATGGAGCTGGTTAACCCACTGCTGAGGCCCACACATAACACTGGAAGAAGTATCCAGGGCATGTTTGCAGGAAGGTGGCAACTGATCCGTTTGTGTCTTGTTGGACAAGTCTCTGTAGGCAACAAGGGACACAGCGCCTGAGAGTTGGGTGTGTTTTATAAATTAATCAAAAGGAGCCTGAGCACAGTGGTGCCCAGGCTCCTTCCTTCCCTGATGGCTGAAACCCATTCCTCAAAAGCCTATATCACCCACTCAAACTTTATTGGGTTTTGTTGTTGTTGTTGTTGTTTGTTTGTTTTTGGTGAGAGGTTGTTTCATCTTGTTTGAGACAAGGTCTCCCTGTAGCCACAGCTGATCTAGAACTCACTATTTAGACAAAGCTTACCTCAATCTCACAGAGATCCACCTGCCTCTGCTTCCTAAGTGCTGGGATTAAAGGTATGCATCACCATGCCCTGCTCAAACTCAAATTTTAATTAAACAACTAAAATATAAAATAGCCCAAGCAGGCTAATTTGGGGCCATTTAGAGACTGCATTCCTTATACATTGCATGAACCCTCACCCAGCCTCTGTCAGCTCCTTGTGAGATTCCCATGCACTGTAAGATTCCCAACCACTAAAGAGACTTCATCCCACTACTGGTCCATCTCCCCTACACAGGAAAGCTTTCTTTGATCCCCTTTCCTGCAAGTTCCTTACTTTCCTCCCCCCATCAGGTCTCTGTCATCTTTTTTTTTTTTTTAATGGGTCTCTGTCACCTTAAACATTTGTTCAGTGCCAGGTGAGTGGATTACACTCTCATAGCACCTTGCTGTGGAGGTTTAAATGAGAAATGTCCCTCAGAGGCTCCTGTATTTGACGGCTTGGTCTCTGGTTGGCTGAGCTGCTGGGGAGGTCATGGAACCTTAGGGAGGCGGAGACTTGCTGGAGGAAGTGCATCGCAGGGGCGGGCTCTGAGGTCACAGCAAGCCAATTACAGAAGCAAGAGTCAGCAGTTGGTCAGGCTTTCAGGGGCACGCATGATTTCCAGTGAGAAGAAACTGATCCTTAACTCCCCCATTATATTTCAGGGTAAATAAAACTTAAAGAAATGAAACTTATCACAAGATGAAGTTAGGCCTCAGCTACATAAAACAAAATGGTGTCTGAAAGGATAACCTCTGGATTGGTTTCTCATTTATCTCAGACATGTAGCCTCTCAGCTTCCTGATCCAGTTCCCAGCAGCCACGCCTTCCCTGCCTCTGAAATGGAAAGACAAAATAAACGCTTTGTATAAGACATTTTGAGTGTGTTGTTTTATCACAGCAACAAAAGTAACGAACACACTTGTGGAGAAGTTGCACATGTGAGACTGTCTCCTGGTGATGTCTTCCCTTCCATCAGTCAAAGTTACTGAAATTTCCTGTGGCGTGGACGGCAGAAAGGATGCAAATTTGAGGATGGGATGTGCAGGGCAGACCTCTTGATCCTTCTCTCTCCCCACCCACCACAGACTCTGGCACCCCTCACAGACCCAAAGCAAGCCGAACAGGGTGAGATGGGTCCTGGGCTGAACCTTCTCTATCAGGCTTTAAAGCAAGGCCACTAACAGCTGAGACTCAGGTCAAGTATCCGATATGACTTGGTTAAATCTCGTACGGGCGTTGGATTTGGTTTTGGAAATATCATAAAAAGCATGCACGGTGGTGCACAAAACTCCTAGTACTGTCAATAGGCCTAGTAAAGGCATTAGCCATTCAAGGATTGCTGTCCAGGGGCCCCAATTAGAGGGTCCCTCTCCATTGGAGGTCTTCTGTGAGGGAGAAAAGCTGTTTGGGTTGTATGCCCCATGTAAGCCCTGTCCAATGGTACTTGCAGAACCAGGATGGACAGCCTTCCCATCCCCCAGGATCTCTACAGTCATCACTGTCCTGTTCTCCAGTAAAGCAGAGAAACTTATAATAGTTCTCATATCCTGAGTTGACTCCCGGGCATCAGTGGGTGCATGGGTCAAGGATGTCAAAGGAAGGCAAAAGAGAGGGGCAAGGGGAGAACTGGCATTCTGAATAATTAAGAAGCCTGGTTTCCTGATCTCTATCATTGAGTGCCCAGACTTCAAACCTGTAGGCACACAAAGGAGCAGTACAGGACACTGGATTAGTACTAGCCAGAGTTAGAGGGACAGTTATAAAAAGGAGACAGGTAAAGGAGATTAACTGACACACAATGATGTGACTATTCCTGTATAGAAGGCAGGGGTGGGACTCTTTGGATCTTAAGTTTTAGATGGCCAGTTGGGGTGACGGAGTACTTGCTGTGAGTCCTTGCAGGCTTGAGTTTACAGAGATGTATCCAGACCTGAACTCCAAGGAGCTTAGCTGCAGTAGGAGTGGACAGGATCACCAAGTAAGGTCCAAGCCAACGGGGTTGTAGGGTTGCCCCAGCGGTTGTGTTCTTGGTAGTTGAGCAGAGGAAGGCGTAGTCTCCGGGTTGTAGAATGCTGGATACTGGATCCTTAGAAGCCTGTGGGATGATGTGGTCTGCGTGTTCCCTAAGGAGCTGTCTTAGGAGAGAGAAGGCAGGCAGGTAATCATGAAGGAGGGATGGATCCTGTAGTGGAAAATCACTTAGTAAAGTAGGGCCAGCCATACATGAGTTCAAAAGGACTGAGAAAGGAAGGTGCTCAGGGAATGGATCTGAGCCTTGTTAAGGCCAGAGGAAGGAGGGAGGTCCATGGCTGCTGGAGCTCCAGGGACAGCTTGGTCAGTTGGTCCTTAAGGAGTGAATTGGCCCACTCCACCTTTCCTGATGATTGAGGGTGGTAAGGGACAAGAAGCTTACAAGTGATGCCCAGTGCCTGAGAGACTGACTGGGTCACTTTTGAGACAAAAGCTGGACCATTATCTGATTGGATGCTGAGAGGAAGGCCAAAACGTGGGAGAATGTGCTGGATCAGATGGGTAGCCACAACATCTGATGTCTCCTTCTTGATAGGGAAAGCTGCTATCCAGACACATAAGGTGTCAACCATAACATAGAGATATCTGACACCCTTACGAGGAGGCATGAGTGTAAACTCAATCTGCCTTCCTTGGAAACCTGCCATGGGGATCTGTGAGGGGAAAGCTTTGCCTGGGTAGGAAGGGAGAACTGACCTCGTGGTGCCCGTATTTTTTATAAAAATAAGTGCCTTACCCACCACATTGGCACTGACCCTGGGCTCCTCCATGGTGAGGATGATCGAGGCATTCCGGGATGGAGGTGAGGGGCCGCATCAGTCTTCAGCAGCCAGTCCCAGGAGATCATGGATGGTGCTGGGGCACTGCAGGGATTCCTTCCTCAGAAGGAATCGTTCTTCCATGCATTGGCACAATAGGACAGTCACTTCTCCAGTGACCCCTTTCTCCACACACAGGGCATGGTCTCCTCAGTTGAAGAGGCACGGGGCAGACTTGGGACCAGTCTCCCCTTTGCCCACACTTGAAGCAGGGTCCTGGTGGCACAGAGATAGTTTCTTCTCTCCATTGGTGTGTGTTGGTGGCAGGAGATCTTACTTGAAGAGCTGCAGCGGTGTGGCTGCACTGCACAAGACATTCAGCCCTATCCTGTTCCTCCCAGCCATCATAAACTTTAAATGCCATTTCAAGTAGATCTCCCTGGGGAGTGGCTGGTCCCTGTTCTAAATGAAAAGTTTTTTTTCTTATATCAGGAACATATTGTGAATAAAATAGTGGTTTATCATAAGAGTGTCTTCATGAGACTCAGGGTCATACCTTCTCAGAGTGTGCCCTCTCAGAGTGTACCTTCTCAGAGTGTGCCTTCTCAGAGTGTGCACTCAGAGTGTACCTTCTCAGAGTGTGCCTTCTCAGACTGTGCCTTCTCAGACTGTGCCTTCTCAGAGTGTACTTTCTCAGAGTGTGCCTTCTCAGAGTGTACCTTCTCAAAGTGTGCCTTCTCAGACTGCGCCCTCTCAGAGTGTACCTTCTCAGAGTGTACCTTCTCAGAGTGTGCCTTCTCAGAGTGTACCTTCTCAGAGTGTGCCTTCTCAGAGTGTGCCTTCTCAGGGTGTACCTTCTCAGAGTGTGCCTTCTCATGGTGTACCTTCTCAGGGTGTACCTTCTCAGGGTGTGCCTTCTCAGAGTGTGCCTTCTCAGAGTGTGCCTTCTCAGAGTGTACCTTCTCAGAGTGTGCCTTCTCAGAGTGTACCTTCTCAGAGTGTGCCTTCTCAGAGTGTACCTTCTCAGGGTGTGCCTTCTCAGGGTGTGCCTTCTCAGGGTGTACCTCCTCAGGGTGTACCTTCTCAGGGTGTACCTTCTCAGGGTGTACCTTCTCAGGGTGTGCCTTCTCGGAGTGTGCCTTCTCGGAGTGTGCCTTCTCAGAGTGTACCTTCTCAGAATGTGACTTCTCAGAGTGTACCTTCTCAGAGTGTACCTTCTCAGAGTGCGCCTTCTCAGAGTGCGACTTCTCAGAGTGTACCTTCTCAGAGTGTGCCTTCTCAGAGTGTGCCTTCTCAGAGTGTGCCTTCTCAGAATGTACCTTCTCAGAGTATATCTTCTCAGAGTGTACCTTCTCAGAGTGTACCTTCTCAGAGTGTGCCTTCTCAGAGTGTGCCTTCTCAGAGTGTACCTTCTCAGAGTGTGCCTTCTCAGAGTGTGCCTTCTCAGAGTGTACCTTCTCAGAGTGTGCCTTCTCAGAGTGTGCCTTCTCAGAGTGTACCTTCTCAGAGTGTGCCTTCTCAGAGTGTGCCTTCTCAGAGTGTACCTTCTCAGAGTGTACCTTCTCAGAGTGTGCCTTCTCAGAGTGTGACTTCTCAGAGTGTACCTTCTCAGAGTGTGCCTTCTCAGAGTGTGCCTTCTCAGAGTGTAACTTCTCAGAGTGTACCTTCTCAGAGTGTGCCTTCTCAGAGTGTGCCTTCTCAGAATGTACCTTCTCAGAGTATATCTTCTCAGAGTGTACCTTCTCAGGGTGTAACTTCTCAGAGTGTGCCTTCTCAGAGTGTGCCTTCTCAGAGTGTACCTTCTCAGGGTGTACCTTCTCAGGGTGTACCTTCTCAGAATGTACCTTCTCAGGGTGTACATTCTCAGGGTGTACCTTCTCAGAGTGTGCATTCTCAGAGTGTGCCTTCTCAGAGTGTGCCTTCTCAGAGTGTACCTTCTCAGAGTGTACCTTCTCAGAGTGTGCCTTCTCAGAGTGTACCTTCTCAGAGTGTACCTTCTCAGAGTGTACCTTCTCAGGGTGTACCTTCTCAGGGTGTACTTTCTCAGAGTGTACCTTCTCCGAGTGTACCTTATCAGAGTGTACCTTCTCATAGCCTGGGTGAGTCTAGATAAGAATTGAGAGGGGTTTCCATTCTTGTCTTGGATGACTTTCTGAAGCTTATCAAAATTAACTATTTCTCAGGAAGCCTTCTGAAGGCCAGCCAAGAGAACCTGATGATGGTGACAGGAGGAACCGAGAGAAGGACGTGAGCAAAGGGCAGAGCATGCCTGGACACATAGACATTCTGACCATCTACTGGAGTGCTGGCAAAAGTCTCTCAAGGCTGAGAGAATTCCGCGCTATAGGTACCCATCTCAGGCCAGATAATATCTTTATCTAGTTGATACCTTAGCCAGATAGTAGAGTCTCTTAAGGAGTTTGGGGTCAATGTCCTTTGACAGATTGAGTTCTTCCAAAGAACATAGGAGACACTCCAAGGGGGTGAGGCCCTGGGCTTCCCCTTTTGAGTGTGAGTTTCCCATATTAGGAGTTAAGAGAGGGTAAGACAGATCCCATCTTAGGGGTCAAGAAAGGGTAAGATGGGGGAGTGGGGGAGAAAGAGATCTGTAGGAAGGAAGTAAAGCCTTTAGGTTCAGAAGTACCTTCTGAAAATTGGGATGCATCCACCCTAATTTCAGGGGTGCCAGGTGGAGTCCACAGACCCATGAGACTAGCGTCCTGAACAATGCGGGGGGACTATGAAATGGGGTCCCCAAGCCTGTGAAGCCAGTGTCCTGGAAATCACAGCAGGGACCAAAAGGAAAACGGGTCCAGATTCTGTCTCCAGCGCACTGGAGGACAGGGGTCAGATGGTGTCCCAGACCGCAGGCAGGGTTTGGGAGCTCCGTGACACACCTGTTCTCAGACTGCAGGCAGGGTTGGGAGCTCCGTGACACACCTGTTCTCAGACCTCGGGCAGGGTGTGGGAGCTCCATGACACACCTGTTCTCAGAAGAGTTCAAAACAGAAAGCAGGAGGCTAAAAGGTGAGGGAGAAGAGCAGAGCAAAGACGGAGGCAGAAAACAGCAGTTTGGAGGTCAGGGAAAAAAGCAGAAGGAATGTCGAGGCAGAGGAGACAGGACATGCACAGGGTCACACAGTGAAGGAGGGGTGGGAGGTGCCACCTCCCCACATTCAGATGCCCGGCTGACCAGCCACCTGCAAGGTTACTTAAGAAGTCTTACCAATAGGGCCACGTGTACCAGCCTCGCCCTCAGTCACAATGTGCTGAGTGCCCAATGAGGTTAAAGGACCGCAGTGGAACCAATCGGATTCCATAGCCTGTCAGAGCCGTGGTACCATCCATGCACACTAACTTGCACTTGCAGTCACACAGGGATAGGGTAGGGTGGGAGAAGGGGGAGTAGAGCTGGTACCTGTGGCCAAATCCATGGTGGGTGCTGTGTGGCCTGCTCCTGGTAACAGGTCTGACCGAAGGCCTTACTGGCTACCCCAAGGGTGGGGGCCACAAAGGGTGATCTGAGTCCACAGCACCAGAATGTTAGGTTATTATTGCACACTTCCCCAAATGAATAAAGAGACCACATTTTTTAGGCACTCCTGGATAAAATTTTCTTCAGGGTAGCTGGGGCTAAGCTCATATGAACATGGAGCCAGCCCTGAATGGTGCCTGGCCAGGGCACTTAAAGGAAGTGGGTAAGAACTCGGGTAAGGGGTTGGGGGAGGGTGTTAAGCAAAGTCTCCAGCTTTTCAAAAAAGGCAGAATATTCCTGAGTATTCTGTGATGGCCTGCTGTTCCATAAGCAAAGGCAGGCTGCTAGAGCAGCTTTCTCAGTGCCAGCCATGAATGTCTACTGCTGCATTTCAAATGGATTCTCCGGGTCTTTGGGGAATTCACACCCTAACAATCTTGTCTTGGGCTTCTCCAACAGAACCAAGGAGAGTATTCACACTTCCTGATCAGAGAGAGATATGTGTCCCATTTTTGGTTTTGAAGAAAAGTCAGAGTTTATTAAGAAAATATTCTAATATAGATGTGCACACAGGTATTAAGAGATGAGAGAGATGGCCTAGTGGTTAAGAGCGCTGACCGCTCTTGCAGAGGACCCGGGTTCAATCCCCAGCACCCACATGGCGACTGAGAACCGTCTGAAACTCCAATTCCAGGAGAACTCCAGTTCCAGGGAAATCCGACACCCTCTTCTGACCTCTGTGGCATTGCACGACACGGGTGCACAAACCTGCATGCAGATAGTACATTCATACACATACAGAAATAAATAAAATTTAAAAAATTTTTAAAAAAAGAGATGAGAAAAGCCTGCAGCCCCCAAGCAATACGGTCTACTGCCATTGCTCAGTTACCCACTAGAACTAAGTGGTAAGATCCTATTGCTAACGACACCAGCCACATAATCTGGAAATAACACACAGAGAAAACAAGCTGGACCTGGACTGAGGCTTCTGCCCTGCTGATTAGCTTTCATGGTGCCAGAAGGTGCCATCCAGGCTGTGGGGAGGAAGAGTCCTCAAAAGTCCTGACCAGCCATGAACTGAGATCTGCAATACTAGCCTATCAGTGAGGTGTGTCCACGTGCAATAGTGGCATTGTGATATGGGACAAACAGCCATTAGTGAGGGAGTGACCAGAGGTGAGAGGCCCCAAAAGTTGATCAGGCGTTATCGGGAATGCAGGAGCTAGCTTTAAACTCAGGAGTGAGTAGGAAATGGCTGGCAGTCAAAGCTTTTATGAGGGTTATGGCTAAAGTTAATTGGGAGTTGCAGTCTCTGCAGAAAAGAAGGGGCTTTCCCACAATGCAATTGCAAGATTATCCACTAAAACTTCTTGAGTCAGGGAAAACATTTTTTTTTTCTTCCTGACTGGCTCTGGTGAGTAAGTTTCTTTTAGGGGTCTGAAGTAAACATGCTTTTTCCCTGTCTGGTTTCTGATGCAGAAAATAGCTTTTAGCTGCCGCCTGGGTTCTGGGCCAAGGATGAGGACACTCTGCTTGAGTTTCATGGAGATGATATCTCTGCCTAGGGTCTGGGGTGGACCTAGGGTCTGGGGTGGAGCTGGGGCTGTGATTCCTGACAACAACCACATTCTGGTTGGATTTGAAGCCAGCTCCACAGGAGGGAATTCAAGCTCAGCTCTGCAAACCTACCCAAAGCCCACGACTCAGGAGGCCACAGGCACTGGGGGGAGCCTGCTACCGCTTTACTAAATGTGCGTGCTGTTAAACTGCCCTCTAAATATATATGGTTATGCCCATAATTAGTCCTGCTTTAAACCTTTACTGGAAAAGCTTCTTTCTGCAATGGGCAGCAGTTAATGCAGAGACTGCTAATTGGTTATACTGTTGACAATAAGTGACAGTTGTTAGGTCCAAGCTTCCCAGAATCCCAAGGGGCACACACGTGCCCACTTCCTCCAGAAGTTGTCAATCTTCTGACCCCTTCCCCTGTACCTGAGGCCCCGCCCCATGGGTATAAATGGGTGGACCCCAACCGCCATTGCGCTCTCTCTCTCTCTCTCTCTCTCTCTCTCTCTCTCTCTCTCTCTCTCATCCCTCTCTGTCTCTGTCTGCCTCTCTCTGCCTCTCTGCCCCACCCCGTCCTGCCCCCTGCCATGCTGTCCGGTACAGTGGCAGTCCCACATGCAAGTAAAGCATGTTCCTGGAGTGACCTAAGCCTCATGTGCCTTTTATTGGGGTTTCATGCTTTTTTTATAACCTAACATTAAAGGTGCTGTGGACTCGGTCAGGGCTTGAGATATTTTTTATCAGGTGGAGTGCTCGCCAGCTCTCACTCTGAGAAGGACTTCTAACAGATTTTTTGCAACCCCTGGACCTGCCAGCCGCGTATTTCTCCCGACAGCTGCTTCCACATTTCAGGATGAGGTACCGTCTCTTCTGCTTACCCCACCCTCCTCTATCCCTGTGTGACTGTGCGTGAGACTTAGAGTGCCGGACGGGCACTGAGTGAGGGGAGATTCTATCTCCTGCCCCTACCTTCTGTGGACCCCTGTGTGTGTTCTGCCCCCTCTAGCTGCCCCCTCTGCCTCGACATTTCCTATCTGAATTCTAACCTACAGCTTTCTGCCTCTTGTCTTCCTTGCGATTCTGTTCCTTCATTCTTTTTAGCCTCCCGTTATCCTCCATTCTGTTTTGGACCCCTGAGTGCCGGCCTGATCAGGGTTCCCCCCGATTTTTCCGTCCAGATTGCTGTCCACTGGGACGCCGAGGACAGAATCCAGACCGTATTCTGGTCTTCCCTGTGATTTGGGGACGCCAATTTCACAAGCTTTCAGGCCCCATCTCAGAGACCCTCACGTTGACCTGGGGTCTCTGACCAGCACCACTTGACACTGAGGTGGACGCACCTTGGTCCTCGGGTGCTTTTGAGACTAAAAAGACTTCACTTATCTTTTTACTCTCTCTCCCTCTCCTTCTTTTCCTCTCCTCTCTGCAGTCTTTTTTCTTTCTTTTACTGTGCTCCCGCACCCCTGTCATGTGGCTCTCCCTCGCCACCAGGCACTGCCATGCCATGCCCCAAGCCACTACATGCTGATTTTCCCGAGGGCACAAACAGAAAAGGGAGTGACAGACTGTGCCGGCTAGCCTCGTTTCCATGGCAACCATGTTAATCCACGCACTCCTTAGCCGCCATCTTGAGGCTTTGTCTGGGCATGGCCCCCGTTTCCATGGCGGCGCTAAACCACACCCTCTGCTACATGGCCTAAATTTACACCAGACTTTATAACAACTAATGCCATATTCTATTTCTATATTCTAATTCTCTTACAATTTATTTAATAGCATATTCTGATCCTTTCACAATTTTGGTGTTTGGGTTTTAGAGTAACCAAGTTTTGATTTTATTTGTTTTTCATCCATTTCAAAATACAATCAATTTTCTTTTTTTTTTTTTTTTAGTATGGAT
>VZQC01014244.1:706753-731053 GCA_009823505.1 Rhizomys pruinosus | reverse complement strand
AAAAAAAAAAAAAATAGAAGCTGTGCCAACCATGCCCTGTCCCACCTGCATCCAGCTTTTGCCTCAGGCAGTTAATGTTCACTTGGCTGGGACCTTTTGATTTTTTCCACTAACAGTAAATTTATTCTCATTAAATTAGCAGGTAATATACACAAGCCACCAGATCTGCCTGCCTGCCCCATCTGTCGTCCTGCACAGGCACGCACACACAGCCTGTGCTGCAAAGCACAGTGTAGGCATACAGGCTGTTTCCACCTAAGTAGATGTCTTAAACTCTAAATGATTCTGTGTAAATTGCAATAATTTTCTGTGCCTTGCCATCAGGTTGTCCTGGGATTTCCCATTGTTTTTTTTTTTTTAATTTTTTATTTATTATTTCTGTATGTGTATGAATGTACTGTCTGCATGCAAGTCTGTGCACCCGTGTCGTGCAATGCCGCGGAGGTCAGAAGAGGGTGTCGGATTCCCCTGGAACTGGAGTTCTCCTGGAATTGGAGTTTCAGACGGTTCTCGGCTGCCATGTGGGAGCTGGGGATCGAACCCGGGTCCTCTGTAAGAGCAGTTGGTGCTCTTAACCACTAGGCCATTTCTCCAGCCCCGGGATTTCCCATTGTTAAGTCATTTGTCCAACCTGTCTGTGTGTTATAACCGTTCTTCAATGTGTCTTTGCAACTGTCATATGTCCATGTTCTCCTGTGTGTTAATTTTTGTCAAAACAAAGTGGCCACTTCAAACTTCTTTCATTTTATACTGTGCACAAAAGCAAAAATTAAATTAGGTTTACTTTTGGTGTGCCTCTTAAATTTTTTTCAAAGGCCTGAATTGAACCCAGGTCCCTAGGTTTCTACACTGCTTATATTTCTTATCTGTCCAAATTATTTTCTTCACAGGTTTTATAACTAACATGTCCTTTCCAGGTTTTTTTTTTTTTCTTATTTCCAGATGTCTGAAGACCTGATTTTAACCCTTACGGGTTCACTAACAGATTTTTTTCTTTTCTTTTTCTCCTATGCTGTCATCTCAGCCTTGGCAGTGTAATTAATCAGAGCTGCATGTTTTAAATAATATTTCTTTTTTAATTTTATTTATTTTTGTATGTGTATGAATGTACTGTCTGCATGTAGGTTTGTGCACCTATGTCATGCAATGCCGAGGAGGTCAGAAGAGGGTCTCGGATTCCCCTGGAACCGGAGTTCTCCTGGAATTGGAGTAACAGACGGTTCTTAGCCATCATGTGGGTGCTGGGGATCGAACCCAGGTCCTCTGCAAGAGCAGTCGGTGCTCTTAACTGCTAGGCTATCTCTGCAGCCCCTTAAATAATATTTCTAAAGGTGTTTTTTCCAATGCATGTGACAATTCAGTACAACTGCTAGGATCAAAATCTCTTAAAGGAATGTGTGGATAAATGTGTGTATGTGTATGACATTGTTAAACAGCATATTAAGATCTGTCTGTGAACCAGGCATGGTGGCACATGCCTTTAATCCTAGCACTCAGGAGGCAGAGGCAGGCGGATCTTTGTGAGTTCAAGGCCAGCACAGCCTGCTCTACAGAGAGAGTTCCAGGACAGCTGGGACTACAGGGAGACATTGTCTCGAAAAGACAAAAAAAAGATAAAAAGGTCTGTCTGTGTATGATTGCAATGCATGTGACTGCTCAGTACAAACACTAAGATAAAAATGTCTTGAAGGAATGTGTGGATACAAGTGTGTATTTGTATGACATTGTTAAACAGCATGTTAAGATCTGTCTGTGTATGATTACAATGCATGTGCCTCTGCTGAGTACAAACTTTATAAAGTGTCATCACCAAATGTATTTATTAGAACCTTATTTATGAGTGTATGCATGAAGTACTGTTCACTTTTAAGAATTCTAGGGGCTGGAGAGATGGCCTAGCGGTTGAGAGTGCTGACCACTCTTGCAGAGGACCCGGGTTCGATCCCCAGCACCCACATGGCGGCCAAGAACCGTCTGAGACTCCAATTCCAGGAGAACTCCAGTTCCAGGGGAATCCAACACCCTCTTCTGACCTCCGCGGCATTGCATGACACGGGTGCACAGACTTGCATTCGTACACATACAGAAATAAATTTAAAAAATTAATTGAAAAAAATTTTTAAGAGAATTCTATAATGTAATTATGCCATGTATAAGAAATTATGTTCCACCTAGCAGGTACTATATACCTTGTTACAGCCTCAAGTGAAACAGACATTTATGAATTACCCATACATACTAAAATTGTTTTATATATCTGTTATACTTTGCACGTTACTTTTAATATTTTTAAGAGAAATTAGGTTTTACTTCCAGTGACCACACAGACATGGTGAATATAACCAATTTGGGTGAGCCCTAAGAATTTCCTGTCTTCTGGTGGTATGTGACAATGTCCCCCCCTTCCTTTTCCTTTTCAAAACTATAATTCAAAATCTGGGGACAAGTGACATGGCCTTCATTTGAGAAGGTACTGGTTTTAGCCTCCTTATTATCTTGGGTTTGTTTCATGGGCTATGTTAGAAACGTTTGCCTTCCATGGTTTAAATCATTGTACTTTGAGTACCTAAATGACCTTCATAGACCTTAAAGAACAAATTATAGGACTTACTGCATGGGTTTAATGTCAACTTGGTACACCTGAGCTGAGAAACCTCAATAATTGCCTTCATTGGACTGGCCTGTGCCCATTGTGGGTGATGCCATTCTTGGCCAGATATTTCTATATTGTATACAATAGGCCGAACATGAGCCAGCAACACAAGCCGGTAAGTAGCAGGTAATATGCACAAGCCACCAGATTTTCCTGCTTACCCAGTCCACCATCCTTCGCAGGTATACAAGAACAGCCTGTGCTGCAAAGCACAGTAGGACATACAGTCTATTTTCCACCTAAGCAAATGTCTTAAACTCTAAGTGATTCTTTATAAATGTGATAATTGTCTACAGCCCTGGACAAGGAAGGGCAACTTTAGATAAAAGGAAATTTTCCCACTGTCCAGAGTTAATGGATACAGTTAGGTCATGTGTCTGTCCAAACCTGTCTGTGTGTTATAACCGTTTGTCATAACCGTTCTTCAATGTGTCTTTGTAACTGTCATGTGTCCATGTTCTGTGTTTTTTGTCAAAACAAAGTGGCCACTTCAAACTTGTTTTATTCTATGTTGCGCACAAACAAAAATTAAGTTTACTTTTGGCATGCCTCTTAAAATTTTTTTTTCAAAGGCCTGATTTGAACCCGGGTTCCTAGGTTTCTACACTGTTTATCTGAAGGTTTTATTTCTTCTCTGTCCAAATTATTTTTCCACAGGTATTACAGCTAAAAATTTTCTTTTCCAGTTTTTTCTTGTTTCCAGACGTCTGAAGACCTGATTTTTTGACCCTTACGGGTTCACTAACAGATTTTTTTTTCTCCTGTGCTATGTAACTGTCCTTCTGATCAGAGACCACTTTTTAAAAATCCCTGGATTCATTCATACTCTGGTACTTGGACAGTGGCACATTGCTTCCCCTGCAATCCCTTCCCTCCAATGAAACTGCCTAAGTACCTTTGATATTGTCAGTTCTTTAATTATTATATATAATTCTGTTTTCCATCACTTGTTAAAGTATTTCAATAAGATCATAGTTTTAAAGCCAAAGGTGCCTTGGCAGCACAATTAACCAGAGCTACATGTTTTAAATAATGTTTCTAAAGGTGTTTTTTCCAATGCATATGATGGTTCAATACAACCACTAGGATAAAATCTCTTAAAGGAATGTGTACATAAATGTGTGTGTATGACATTGTTAAACAGCATATTAAGATCTGTCTGTATGATTATAATGCATGTGCCTTTGCTTAGCACAATCTTTACAAAGTGTCATCGCCAAATGTATTTATTAGAACCTTATTTATGAGTGTATGCATGAAGTACTGTTCACTTTTAAGAATTCTATAATGTAATTATGACATATACAAGAAATTGTGTTCCACCTACCAGGTACTATATACCTAGTTACAGCCTCAAGTAAAACAGACATATATAGAGTTACCCATACATACTAAAATTGTTTTGTATATCTGTTATACTTTGCACATGTTACTTTTAATATTTTTAAGAGAAATTAGGTTTTACTTCCGGTGACCACACGGACAGTCCGAATGTAACCAATTTGAATGAGCCCTAAGTATTATCTGCCTGCTGCTGGTATGTGACAATGCCCCCCCTTCCTTTTTCCTTTTCAAAGCTATAATTCAAAATCTGAGGACAAGTGACATGGCCTTCATTTGAGAAAGTACTGTTTTTAACCCCTTTATTATCTTGGGTTTGTTTCATGGGCTATGTTGTTAGAAACTTTTGCCTTGCATGGTTTAAATCTTTGTACTTTGAGTACTTGAATGAACTTCGTAGACCTTAAAGAACAAATTGTAGGACTTACTGCATAGGTTTAATGTCAACTTGATACACCTGAGCTGAGAAACCTCAATAATTGCCTTCATTGGACTGGCCTGTGCCCATTGTGGGCAATGCCATTCTTGGCCTGATATTTCTATATTGTATACAATAGGCTGAATATGAGCCAGCAACACAAGCCAGTAAATAGCATCCTTTCCTAGCCTGTGCTACAGCCACCACCAGGCTCCTACCATGAGCTTTTATTATTAGTCAGAATATTTTTGCCACAGCAATTAAGAATTTATTAACAGTGCTTAAGTCAATGTTCAAGTTTTACTTAGGAGTTGTATGGTAATTAATGTACCAAATTAATTCAAACAATCCTCTTGGAGGGTTAGCAACCACACTTAAAGCTCTAATCTGATTTGGCAAGAGGGATTTGATGGGACAATATTTTGGCCCCTACCCTCTAAGGTCAACTTGGGTCCTATGGTCCTGCATCCGCAACTTTGTGCATGTCCTGTGGCAGTGAGTCACCGGTCATCCTGAGCAGGGAAGTCTTGGACATTCACTTAAAGGGACTTCATCCTGCCAGTGTCCAGTCAAAGGAGGAAAGTCCATATAGAGGAGAGACTCCTCATGCTTCAAAGGGAAGCTCTGGTCAAGCAAGGCCTGACCTTGTCCTCACATAGATGGAACTGGTGAAGAGAGCCAGGCGCAAGGCCTGAGTGACCCCTTAAGGACCAGAACCTCAACTGACCTTAACACCAAAACAAACTTCATTTATCTGAGCTAACTATGTGGTTTTAAACACTCCAACAGGAAACTGTAATCTAAAGAAAAGAAAATGAAATAGCTTATTACCAGAGAGATAGGTGAGAGACCTACTGTGCCAAGTTAGGAATCTACTGTGTCATGTTAGAAAATATCCCCGAGATAGGTGACAGATTTAATGTGCCATGCTAGAAAATACCACCTTTCATATTCTCATGGTTATGGCTCTCATTCTGGAGCCCTGTGTATTAAAGATGTCCCTCATTCTAGAGCTCTGTGTACTAAAACTTTTTTCCAATTTCTCAAACCAGGGTACAAGTCCTCTCTCCTTCTGCAAACCCTAGACAGGGACCCTCCTATTGCTAATGCACCCAGTAGCCCCCTGTTGGTACTGTGAAGTCCCGGCACTGGTATACTCATGTAAGACTCAACCAGCTTCTTTTCAGTTGCAGAGAAAACGCCCACTAAAAATACTGATCACTATCAATCTGGACCAAACCCACTGGGCAGAGCACCCAGAACAGCCCAAATGGAAAACCAGATTCTAACCCTCCAGCCTGACAGCTGTTCCCCCAAGACTACGCTCTCCATTAGCTCTGAAGCAGATACAGAAGAGAAAAAATGGTGCCCCATTTCCTTATCATAAGCAAAAGGCTGGAGTGTTAGGTCCAGGCTTCCCAGAATCCCAAGCGGCACACACGTGCCCACTTCCTCCAGAAGTTGTCGATCTTCTGACCCCTTCCCCTGTACCTGAGGCCTCGCCCCATGGGTATAAATGGGTGGACCCCAGCCGCCATTGCTCGCTCTCTCTCTCTCTCTCTCTCTCTCTCTCTGTCTCTGTCTGCCTCTCTCTGCCTCACTGCCCCCCACCCCGTCCTGCCCCCTGCCATGCTGTCCGGTTCCACCACGTGTCTGCAGGCTGCTCACACTGCCAGACCCACATGGAAGTAAAGCATGTTCCTGGAGTGACGTAAGCTTGATGTGCCTTTTATTGGGGTTTCGTGCTTTTTATAACCTAACAACAATGAGTGCTCAGCACTAAGCAGAGTATTTATAACATCTCCCTCCCTGATGCCCCAAGCTCATGGAACCTCACAGAAGAGAGGGCAGGAAGAATGGCAGAGCCTGAGGATGGGGAGGGTGCTGTCTCTGAGCGGAGCAGGGCCATTGTCCTAATGAAGCCACTGCAGCTCTGGCCACCTGCACAAGATCAAACCAGTCATTCTAACGTGGATGAGGGAGGGTCGTGTGACTTCACTATTGGCAGTTGATGGTTGCTGAGGGCCGGGCAGTCATTTTTATTCAGAAGTATAGCTGCTGGCAACTGTTCATGCTCCTGTGTACAGCTCCACGGCCATCTACATGTGCTCAGCACTAACTGGCCTGAGTTCCGTGGCATCCTACAGAATGCTATAAATTCCTATTTTGGTCTGTGTCTTCAGGAAAAGCCTCATATAAATTCTCTTTCTTGTCCTATCTGTAAAGTGGGATGTCTCCTCGGGCTGGTAGCCCAGGTGGCCCACACACATACTCAAAGGCTGTGGTGTGCTCTGTCACCAACCAACAAGGGTTATGTTCAAGCCAGGCAGGCTCTGCAGGCGAGTAGCCCAGTCATGGAGCTGGGACAGGGGTCTGCTTCAGTCACCGGAACAGCAATGGCTTGCCACAGGCTGCGGCTGGCCAACTCTGGTGGGGGTGGTCCTGTGATCACTGCTTGCTGGTTGTGGCAGATGATGTTGGGTCACTCATGCTCCTATGGACAGCCCCACACATGTGCACATGCAGACAAGACATGAAGACAGGAGCGGGATGTTTTGAGCAGTCAGCAAGGAGTTGGGGAAGGAGTCGGTTGTGAAGGAGATCAAGATGTGTTGTATAGTGTATGAAATCGTCAGAGAATATGTGTAAATCATCCTGAAAATGTGTAAAATATTATTCCATTGTAAGACAATAGCACTCATCAGCTCTGCCTTAGCCCTCCTCACAGGTATCACAGGAAATGTGTCCAAGTACCACCGTGTAGTGCACAGCTTTCTGAGATCTTGGTGCATACTCATCCTTTAAACTTAGTACTGAAAACTAGCTTCATAGCCTCTGAAGTTATTTTTCTTACTAAGGGTCAATTAGACATTATGAACAGAAAATAAAATAACAGAAATAAAAAATAACAGAGAAAAATAAATAAAAATGAGTAGAAAATAATAACACACAGCTCAAGGTATGGGTGGAAGAAGAGCAGGGTCACAGTGAGACTTGTGATGTCATATGACATCTGAAACACGCAACACAGAGCGAAGAAAGAAGCTGTTAGGAGATGGGCGGGAGGGCTGGAGAGATGGCTTCATGCTTAAGAGTACATGTCTTGCAGAGGACCTGAGTTCAGTTCCCAGCACCATTAGGTGGCTCACAAATTGGAAATTCAGCTCCAGGGCACTTGGATTCCATAGACACCTTCACTCACAGGTGCACGTTCTCGCTAACAGATAAACACACATAAAGAGTTCTTTGATGATATCTAAAATCCTTTCATGATGAAAGCCATGGAGGTTTCAGGGATATGAGGACATACCTCAGCATTTCCAATAAAATCAGGAACAAGACAAGGGTGTCCTCTCTCTCCAGCCCTGTTTAATATCATGCTCGAAAGCTTTAGCTAGAGCAATCAAACAAGTGAATGGAGATAAATTGCGAAGATAGAGGTCAAAGTATCTTTATTTATAGATGATATGATTCTACACGTAAAAGACCCTGGAATCTCCACCAGAAAACTCCTAGAGATGACAAACACAACACAAAGGTCAGTGGCCTTCCTGCACACCAACAACACAAAGGTCAGTGGCCTTCCTGCAGGCCAACAACAAACATACTAAGAAAGAAACCTGGGAAACAGTCTGATTCATGACAGCTTCAGAAAACACTTTGGAATAAACCTAACCAAGCAAGTGAAAGTTCTGCATAATCAAAAGTTTAAGATATTGAAAAAATAAGTTGAGGAAGATATCAGAAGATGGAATGACCTCCCATAATCTCGGATCAGTAGGATCAGTATTGTGAAGATGGCCATCCTACCAAAAGCAAGGAACATGTTCAACACAATCCCCATTTAAATTCCAACACAATTCTCACAAAAAGTGACAAAATAATCTCAAATTTCACATGAAAACACGACCAGGATGGCCAAACAATCCTGAACAATCAAAGAAGAGCTGGAGGCATCATCAACCCTGATTTCAAATTATACTACAGAGCTATAGGAATAAAAACTGCATGGAACTGGCATAGAAACAGATGCATTGATCAGTAGAATAGAACTGAGGAGACAAGTTTAAGTCTACGCAGCTACAGAGGGGTCAAAAATACACATTAGAGTTTGGGAGAATAGCATCTTCAATAAATAATGCTGGTCAAACTCTACAGGTAAATGTAAAATAAAGAAACTGGATCCCTATCTCTCCAAATGCATCCAAGACCTCATCATAGGATTGATGTCCTGAATACAACAGAGGAGAAAGAAAGCAGCAGACTGGAACTTAAAGGCAGAAGAACTGACTTCCTGAACAGGACCCTGATAGCACAGGCATTACGAACAAAAACTGACAAATGGGACCTCGTGAAAATAAAACGCCTCTACACGGAAAAGGACACCATCATTCAAGTGAAGAGGCAGGTACAGAACTGGAGATGTATCTTCTCCAGCTGCACACTACAAGAGGGTTCGCATCTAGAACATACAAAGACCTCAAAATCCTAACCATCAACCAGGACGTGGTGGCACATTCATTTAACACCAGCACTCAAGAGGAAGAGTCAGGTGGATCTCCTTGAGAACAAGACCAGCCTAGTCTACATAGTGAGCTCCAGACCAGCTTGGGCAACAGGGAGATCCCCCCAGAAAACGAAATGAAGGCAAATGTTGGTGAGGATGTGGAGAAAGGGGAGACTTTTGCTGTTGGAGAGCAAACTGGAGCGGCCATGATGGAAATCTCTGTTGGAGAGCAAACTGGAGCAGCCATGACGGAAATCGCTGTGGAGGTTTCCCAAAAAGCTGTAAGCAGATCTACCACAGGGTCCAGCTGGACCACTCAACATAAGCCCAAAGGACTCTGTACCCTACCACAGACACCTGCTCGTCCCTGTTCACGGCTGCTCCATTCACAGTAGCCAGGAAATGGAAGCAACCTACATGAAATATGAAATACGGCAAAATGACATAGTGAAAGGTTGTTCATCTGTTAAGAAAGATGAAATTATAAAATTATAAAATTCACTAGTAAATGAATGTAACTGGAAACAACCATCACAAGTGCAGTAACACACCCAGAAAGACAAGCATCACAAGCTGTTTCTCTCATATGTAGCTTTGAAATTTGGGGTATATGTGTTCTGATTTGAAAATCCAGAGATGTGAGAAATGAGTTAGGAACTGTCAGAGGGCTGCCAGGAAGGAGAGATATAATCTTGTGTTATAAAGAGGGAGGAGATGAACAGAACAGGAAGGGTTAAAGGGGGTGGAAAGTTGAGCCCAGGCAGAGGAGGAAGTATGAAGAGAGATGAGAACACTAAAGGCATTAAAAAATATGGAAAATTATCGTCATAGAAGCATCTTAAATACATACCCATGGGGTTGGAGAGATGGCTTAGCAGTTAAGAACACTGGCTGCTCTTGCCGAGGACCTGGGTTCAAATCCCAGCACCTACATGGCAGCTAACAACCATCCATAAATCCAGTTCCAGGGGATCCAATGCCCTCTTCTGTCCTCTGCAAGCATTGCTAAATGCAGGTACACTTACACACATGCAGGCAATACACTGATACACATAAATTAAAATAAATACATATATACATGTGCATTTATAAGAATGTAAATGAGGTTACTCTATAATGGAGAGTGGGGACAATGCCCTACCAAGACACCACGGGCTGCCAAATAAAAAGCCCAGTGCTAGGAATGGGCTCCCTCTTTTGGATCTGTTGACCAGGGAGAGTCTCATCTTCCCACAAACAACACTGGCTAGTGTCACCTCTGAACTTTGCAGTAAGACCATTCTGCTGAAGACAGTATGTATGAGTCATAGAACAAATAAAGAGTCACCCAGCCAGCACTGACCACACAGCTTCTTCTCCAGCTCCCCACTGCCATAGTGCTGCAGAGGAGAGCTGGGCCAGCTGTGAGTGCTGCGCTAACAGCTGGCCCAGCAGGACATGCCCACTGGTGCCATAGTGGCCGAAATGCTTCCAAAGTCACCACTTTCTGATTGGATTTAAGGCCTACTTCACAAGATGGAGCCTGTCACTCCTATCAGGACTAACAACCTATGACTGGACAGGTCACAGGCCGTAGGCCAGAACCTATGATCCTACTAAATAGACATAGTTATGAACTAACACCTAATGACTTGTGATTATACACATAGATTATTTATCTCTTCTTGGTTCTCTCCAGAGAAGCTTCTTGTAGCAGATAGTGATTGACACCAAGACCCACAATTGGTCAATGTGCAGAGAATAAGAACTGTGGAGTCCTCAGCCCTAAATGGACACCTTCATCATGTCTTCTCCTCCCACAGCTCAGGGATCATTGTGTAAGAGGGTGGAAAGAGCCAGTGTGGTGAGGACTCCACAGAAACCAGGTTTTCTGAGCACAGGGCAGTTGCACACAAGAACCCAAGGCACTGGTAACAACCAGCACCACAGACCTGTGCAAGCAGAAGCCAGGCAAAACACCAGCGTGGAGGGACTAGCAGACTAGAAGCCCCAGCCCTTGCTGAGGAACTTCTGATGACTCATGGGGAGTGGTGCTGGGTCGGCTGTCCAGAGCCCTGGGAATGAGCCATACTCAAGTGCATTAAGGGAACAGAAATTACACTCCATAGGCCTTTAAAACAAATGGAGGACTGGGCTGGAGACGTGGCTCAGTGGTTAGGTTCCCAGTACCTAGGTGACAGCTAACAACTGTCAGTAACTCCAGTTCCAGGGGATCCAGCACCCTCTTCTGACCTCCCCAGGCCCTACACAACACAGGTGCATTACATATGTGGAGGCAGTACACTCATACACATAAAACAAAAATAATAATATTTTTACATAGAGGTGGTTCTGAGAGGAGACAGGGCAGAGAAATTGAATACGATCAAAATCCATTGTATGAACTTCTCAAAGAAGCAATGAAAATATTATTTAAAAAATAAGTAAAAAAATGCATCAGAGACTTTCAAATTATAAACAAGACAAGTAATCTCCAGTTTTGTTTTGTTTTTTATTTTCTTTTTTTTATAAATATTTTTAATAATTTTTATTAATTTTTATTTATTTCTGTATGTGTATGAATGTACTGTCTGCATGCAAGTTTGTGCACCCGTGTCGTGCAATGCCGCGGATGTCAGAAGAGGGTGTCGGATTCCCCTGGAACTGGAGTTCTCCTGGAATTGGAGTTTCAGACGGTTCTTGGCCGCCATGTGGGTGCTGGGGATGGAACCCGGGTCCTCTGTAAGAGCGGTCGGCGCTCTTAACCGCTAGGCTATCTCTCCAGCCCCTGTTTTTTTATTTTCTATGTGTATGAATGTACTGTCTGCATGTAGGTTTGTGCACTCGTGTTGTGCAATGCCTCAGAGGTCAGAAGAGGGTGTTGGATTCCCCTGGAACTGGAGTTCTCCTGGAATTGGAGTTACAGACAGCTCTCAGCCACCATGTGGGTGCTGGGGATCGAAATAATCTCCAGTTTTTAATTCTTCCATGTTGAGGAAGGGTCTGGACAGACAGCTCAGCAGTTATGAGCACTTACTGCTCTTGCAGAAAACCTGACTTTGGTTCCAGCACCTACATCGGGAAGCTCACAACCCACTGTGCCTCCAGCTCCAGAGCACCTGACGCCCTCTTCTGGCCACCACAGACACCTGCACTCAGTGTACACTCATGCAAAACAAACATACACATAATTTTTGAGACAGAGTCTTTCTCTCTCTCTCTTTTTTTTTTTTGTTTTTTTTTTTTTTTTTGAGACAGGGACTCCCTGTAGCCCCAGCTGTCCTAGAACTCACTACATACACCAGGCTGGCCTTGGACACACAGAGATCCATAGGCCTCTGCCTCCCAAGTGCAAGGATTAAAGGAGGACTCCACCACACCTGGCATACACATAATTTTTTAATAAGTAAAAAAGAAAATAGAACAGAGTTTTTAACCTAAAGATCAAACAACAAAAGTAACCAACAATTTTAATTTTCCTGAGTAGAAAGGGATGTCAACATGTTCATATGTATAGGATCATGGGATTGGCAGGCCCTGGACAGTCAAAGCAGGACATTCAGCAAGAGGAGACCAGTCAGAACTGATGAGGTGGCTGTGAGTGGAGGAATCCCATTAGTTGTTTTTGGTGGAGAGCTTGTGGTAGTCAGAACTGCTGAGATGTTTGTGACTACAGAGCTTATGGTAGTCGGAACTGTTGAGATGCTTGTGAATGGACAGCTTATGGTGGTCGGAACTGTTGAGATGTTTGTGAATGGAGAGCTTATGGCAGTCGGAACTGTTGAGCTGGGTTCAGACACAGGGAAACTTCTCGTGCAGAAGGTATGAAGATTTATATTATCAAAGACAGTGATATTCAGGTCGCAGGCGGTTTCGGTCGCACAGCCTATTCCCATCATCACTAGCTGAGAAGTAACATCATTTGCCACTGGTAAGAGAAAGACCCAGGAGTCAGTCGTCTCCCTCCTCTGTCTCCCCTGCTCACCACATCCTTGGGGGAAACAGTCCAGACTCCACGACTCTGCCTCTTCGTGAGAATCAAGAAACACAGCTCCAGCTCAGTGCAGAGCAGAGGCTAAGCCTTGATGTCCTCAGGTCCCCGTGGCTCCCCCATGGAGGAAGAGCCTGAAAGAGACCCTGCTGTCTCTGACAGGAAACTTACACTGGGACCTTTTGGGAACTCACTCAGTAGGGAGATGAGCGTAACACAGGCAGGGCCGGAGGCTAGACGGACGTCTAAAGCCCTTCTGTGGAACCTGGCTTCTTCCCTGCCTAGGCTTCCTTGAGGAAAATACCGTAGAGTCCCTTCTTCCAGGAATCTAAGCTCCAATGGAGAATGGTACTGTGAAACCACAACCCGTGTCTACATTTCCCATGGTAACTAAAATGGGAGATGTACCTGCTGCCAACAGCTCCAGACCTCTTCTGTATTCCACGGGAATCCCACTTCCCACACTCATCTCAACTCATCTACGCAAAGAACACTTTCCCTGCTCCCCAGAGCCCCCTTTAAATTTTTCTCTTTTTTTTTTTTTTTTGGAAATAAAGGTCTGCCAGTGTGGTTCCACATGACTTGAACCCCAGCACTCGAGAGTCAGAGCCAGGCAGGATCTCTGTGAGATTGAGGCCAGCCTGGTCTACATAGAAAGTTTCAGGCTAGCTGGGGCTAGAGGGAGACTTTGTCTCCAAAAAACCAATGGTTAATTAATTTAATTTAATAAATAAAGATATAACTTGCCTTTAATCCTAGCAATTTCTCGATCTTATAAGTTAATTACATCTTAAAGCACACCACTAATTCCATGGCAGTTTACATGCTAATCAGAAAAGGAGTGTTCTTGCCTCCTCCTCCTCGGGCTGAGCGGCACAGAAGGAAGACCCCCCCAGCTGCACCTCTCACCAGAAATGCATACTTTCATGCTACTCAGAAATTACAAATATTTTATTGAATTCAGAGTGCTATCAAGCACACTTGGGTGCTTACTGATGGGGTCCGGATCGCCACACAGTGCTGCTGCTGCTATCAGAAGTAAAATGCCTTCACCTGCTGCCCTTCCAGTGAGCCAAGGCCCCATTACAGGACGTCTGAGCAATGCAGGTGCCCTGACCTGACTCTTCCTGGAAAGCAGTTATGCTCCTTCCTCTCTGCCCCTCACCTCCCAGGGCCCCTTCAATTCCTCCAGGAACAAATGGCTCTACCCAAGGTTTGGAGGGATGACCAAGTACTTAGCCCTGCATCATACACGGACTTATCAGATGGCCCCCTGCTGACAGCTTCACAGGGCCCCAGGAGACACCCAGGGAGAGCCTCCCCAATGCATTCTCAGATGACAGACCTACCACATGGAACACAGCAAGTGTTTCCTCTTTCCAGCTGCTGATTTGGCATAATTAGCTTAGTAGTGACAAATGTCTCATCCGTTGTGCCCTCTAGGTAGATGAGGATCAACATGTTTGAGGAAATATTCATACCTGAGCCAAAAGCCAAAACACAGTGTGTCTCCGACCCTGTGCAGTTTAGGAGTGTTGGGAGGCCCACTTGGCCCGCATCTACATAGAAGGCCAGACACTGAACACCGTTGGCTTCCAAAGACGGCTGGGCTGATGAATGAAGAGAAAAGGTTTTATCTTAAAAAAAAAAAAAAATAGCTGAGAACATCGCTACCCACCCCAATGGCAAAATTCTTTCATGATGGATCAAGAACAAATACAAATAAAGTGTCGTGGGAGGGGGAGGAGGCAGGTACTGGTGTGAAACTTTACTGAAGGATCCTACAGAAACTCCATCTAACTTCACCTTCCTTCAGTCACTCAGCAATCTGTGTGGCACGAGAAAGTTCCTAGACAGGGAGAGGAGACAGCCTGCGACCTGAAAAGATGCTGTTTAAAGTGAGGGTCAGCCAGGGGGTGTGTCCCAGTCCTGTCCCAGATGTCTGCTTCAGAGACCCAGATTCCCCTTTTTAGAAGACTGAGAAAGGTTCTTGTGTAAGTGGAGAGCAGCCTGAGAGGAAGGCAAGACTCCACTCTGACAAAACAGAAACAAAATTGGGGATTAAATAGTTCAGGAGAGTCTCGCAGCCAAAACAGCTGGAAAAAAAACCAAAACATTTAAACAACAGACTCACACTTTGATAAAAGCCTCACCAGGTGACACTTATTCTCCCACCTGGAAAAGGGGTTTGTGCCCACCTTAGCCCTTCCCAAGGAGAGCTGGGCAAGGAGGGACGCAGCATGGATGCCTCCCCGTAGCAGAGAGATGCAGCCGGGAAAGCAGAGCCCCAAAGCCGTGGAAGGGGGTAGGGGCACAGAGAGGAGCCCCACTTACCCGGCAAGTCCCCTTGGTTGCACTGATCACCTTCGCAGCATTGGTGGTCAAATCTAAACGTCCTTCCTTCCCCGAGTGTTGCAGAGAATGTCAGGTTAGTGCACACATCTGCATGACAGCCTTTCTGCCAGGCTGTTAGGTTTGAGGACAGATCTGTAGAGAACCAAACCCCCAGGAAAATTTTCCTTCTGGGCCAGAGAATGAAGCCACCAGCTTTAAAGAATCCGCTCCATCTTTCCCCGAGTCTGTACTCTCCCACTTCTCCCAGAGCCCCTCTGCAAAGGTCTGTTTCACAAAACAAATCCACAGAGAGATGACTTGGTACAAAGGGGCCCCAGTGCTAGGCACCCGCTGGGCATGCACGACGCTGAGTTTGATCCCCACACTCAAATAAGTGAGCAGTCACTCCACCTGGGCCCCATGAGGTTGATGTAAGAAGAAGCAGTGTTTCTGAGACACTCCCCTGCAGAGTCTGAATCTGATACCAGGCTTCATCCCCACACTGCCAGCCCCACCCTGGAAGGAAGCAAGGATGGCCTGGTCGAAGTACAAGTGGGTTAGGAGCAGCTTACCTGGTGCTATAAACTCCTGCACTTGGCTGAAGCAGCCATGTGGGCTTTCACACTCCCCTGAGTCCGTAGAGCATATTCCATTCAGACATCCAGAGGTTGCACAAAAGTAACTCTCTGAAGCAGGAAATAGACATTGTTGAAAAGTAATCCAAGGACATTGTAGCTGCTGTTTCCAATTGACAAACAGTCCTGAGAATCAAGAAGCCAGGACACTTCCTCTGAGGGGCTCAATGGGTCCCTGAGGCTTCATCTAAGGTGCCTCCCCTGTTGGCCCCACCCTCCTCCTACCTTGGGAGAAAGGGATCTATTCTTACTCTTTTTAAAATTTTTTAAACTTATTTTTACTTTATGTGCCAGAAGAGGGTGTCCAATCCATGGAACTGGAGTTACAGATGGTTTTAAGACTCTGTTTTGGGGGCAGGGAATTAAACCCCAGTCCTCTGCAAGAGCAGCCCACTCTTCTGAACTGCTGAACATCTCCCAGGCCCCCTTCTTCACTCTTACCCACAGAGCTGACAGCAGAGAGAGTGAAGACGCAGACAGGAAGGAGACACTTGAGGACGGAAGACCAGGACATGGTGACGCCCAGGAATGCTGCATGGAGGCCAAGTGAAGGGAACAGGGTCAGAGCTGTGGGCCCTAGACCCGTGATCCAGCAACCCACACACCTAACACACCTGTGATCCAGCAACCCACACACCTAGCACACCTGTGACCCAGCAACCCACACACTACCACACCTGTGATCCAGCAACCCACACACCTAACACACCTGTGAACCACCAACCACACACCTAACACACCTATGATCCATCAACCCACACACCTAACACACCTGTGACCCAGCAACCACACACCTACCACACCTGTGATTCAGCAACCCACACACCTACCACACCTGTGATCCAGCAACCCACACACCTACCACACCTGTGATCCAGCAACCACACACCTAACAGACCTGTGATCCAGCAACCCACACACCGAACAAGCCTGTGATCCAGCAACCCACACACCTAACACACCTGAGATCCACCAACCACACACCTAACACACCTGTGATCCAGCAACCCACACAACTAACACACCTGTGATCCAGCAACCACATACCTACCACACCTGTGATCCAGAAACCCACAAACCTAACACACCTGTGATCCAGCAACCCACACACCTAACATACCTATGATCCAGCAACCCACACAGCTAACACACCTGTGATCCAGCAACCACATACCTACCACACCTGTGATCCAGCTACCCACACACCTAACACACCTGTGATCCAGCAACCCACACACCTACCACACCTGTGATCCAGCAACCACACACCTACCACACCTGTGATCCAGCAACCCACACACCTAACACACCTGTGATCCAGCAACCCACACACCTAACACACCTGTGATCCAGCAACCCACACACCTACCACACCTGTGATCCAGCAACCACACACCTAACAGACCTGTGATCCAGCAACCCACACACCGAACAAGCCTGTGATCCAGCAACCCACACACCTAACACACCTGAGATCCACCAACCACACACCTAACACACTTGTGATCCAGCAACCCACACAACTAACACACCTGTGATCCAGCAACCCACACACCTACCACACCTGTGATCCAGCAACCCACACACCCAACACACCTGTGATCCAGCAACCCACACACCTAACACACCTGTGATCCAGCAACCACACACCTACCACACCTGTGATCCAGCAACCCACACACCTAACACACCTGTGATCCAGCAACCACACACCTACCACACCTGTGATCCAGCAACCCACACACCTAACACACCTATGATCCAGCAACCCACACACCTAAAACACCTATGATCCATCAACCACACACCTACCACACCTGTGATCCAGCAACCCACACACGTAACACACCTGTGATCCAGCAACCCACACACATAACACACCTGTGAACCACCAACCACACACCTACCACACCTGAGATCCACCAACCCACACACCTACCACACCTGTGATCCACCAACCACACACCTAACACACCTGAGATCCACCAACCCACAAACATAACACACCTGTGATCCAGCAACCCACACACCTAACACACCTGAGATCCACCAACCACACACCTAACACACCTGTGATCCAGCAACCACACACCTAACATGCCTGAGATCCACCAACCCACACATCTAACACACCTGTGATCCACCAACCTACACACCTAACACATCTGTGATCCACCAACCACACACCTAACACATCTGTGATCCACCAACCCACACACCTAACACACCTCTGATCCACCAACCCACACACCTAACACACCTCTGATCCACCAACCCACACACCTAACACACCTCTGATCCACCAACCCACACACCTAACACACCTGAGATGCAGCAACCCACACACCTAACACATCTGAGATCCACCAACCCACAAACCTAACACACCTGTGATCCAGCAACCCACACACCTAACACACCTGTGATCCAGTAACCCACACACCTAACACACTTATGATCCAGCAACCACACCTGTGATCCAGCAACCCACACACCCAACACACCTGTGATCCAGCAACCCACACACCTACCACACCTGTGATCCACCAACCCACACACCTACCACACCTGAGATCCACCAACCACACACCTAACACACCTGTGATCCAGCAACCCACAAACATAGCACACCTGTGATCCAGCAACCACATACCTAACACACCTGTGATCCACCAACCACACACCTAAAACACTTGTGATCCAGCAACCCACACACCTAACACACCTGTGATCCACCAACCCACACACCTAACACACCTGTGATCCAGCAACCTACAAACATAGCACACCTGTGATCCACCAACCACACACCTAACACACCTATGATCCAGCAACCTACAAACATAGCACACCTGTGATCCACCAACCACACACCTAACAACATGTGACCCAGCAACCCACATAACTAAAAAGCTTTCTCTATCCATTTATTTGTCCACTGATTCATTCAAGAAGCCAGACTTAAGTTCTGGATTGTGCTGCATATGGCTCTTTGGGAGATGAGAAAATGAAAAGATGCCAGGTCTGACATCAAGGCATCCAGGGAAAGAGATGTCCTTCCCTAGAAAGGGCTTCCAATCAGGAAGGATTCTTTCTTGCATGGATCTGGAAGGTACTAGAACTCCATCAGCTGAAATGGGTGAGTTGGCCCAGAAATCACTATTCTAGAAGATAGAGTCTCTCCATGTGACAGAAAGTTCTGGACCACGATGCCCAGGAACAACCATCCCCTTACCTAAGGACATGGCTCACCACTTCCAAAAACCACCTTCCCACAGAGAGCTGGCCTCCACCACACAGATAGCACAACCCACACTGCAACTGCTCACCAGGAAGTATGCCTGATCTTCTTCTGAAAAGGTCTGCCTCTGAGATGGAGAGGAGGCCCAGTGGTCTCTCTAGAGATGGAGGAAAGGAGTGTGCACGAGGGTCAGGGGGGACAGACTCTCCCTGCCCTCACTGTGTCTGATTTTATACTTCAGGGGATCATTTCCTGGAGGTTAAGACGTTGTAAATTGATAGAACCTTGGCATAAATCCAAGAGCACTAAACTGAATTAATCTATGTCAGAGACAGTGCTGTGAGAACGGCTCTTCCTGGATCTCTGGTTGGCGGGAATGGGAAGGAAGAAGGAGACTTCAATGGCCCTGGGTCTCAGGCCAGCTGTGACAGGGTCTCTGGTGTGCACAAGTTCCAAAGTGTGGGATTCCAGCCATCCTCCACTTTTCCTCAGTACAAATTCCCAGCATTCTCTTGCACAGACTCCGCCCTTCCTTCCTCAGACCTCAGGACACATGTCCATCCCTTCTGGACAGGACCAGTGTGTTCCTCTACAACATTTCTTTATGTCTCTGGTTTTTTGTTTTGTTTTGTTTTGTTTTTGGTCTTTTTGAGACAGGGTCTCCCTGTAGCCCCAGCTGTCCTGGAACTCGCTCTGTAGACCAGGCTGGCCTTGAACTCACAAAGATCCGCCTGCCTCTGCCTCCCAAGTGCTAGGATTAAAGGCGTGCGCCACCACACCTGGCTCTGGCTCTGTTTTTATGCCAAACTCTTCTTAGAGCAGGAGGTCTACACCTGCCTAGTGATTTGCAATGGAGAGGAAGCCAAGCCACAGGGACCGCACTTCCTCTATCCTCCTGCCATCATGCAGACCTCCATCACATGCTCTCAAATTCCAGGACTGTTGTGGGTGTGGAGGGCAGGGAGCATCCTCCTGGGAACCAATGAGCTGAGTGTTGAGGGAGGAGGGGCTGCAGGAAAGAAGCAGGGGGGCTGTCCAGATGCCCAGAGGCTGGGGTGGGGAGGGCTGGGAGGGGACAGTCTGACAGGCCCAGAGGCTGGGGTGGGGAGGGCTGGGAGGGGACAGTCTGACAGGCCCAGAGGCTGGGGTGGGGAGGGCTAGGAGGGGACAGTCTGACAGGCCCAGAGGCTGGGGTGGGGAGGGCTAGGAGGGGACAGTCTGAGGCACAGAGGTCAGCAGAGCCTCCAGTGCCATCTCTACAGAGCTCCTGTGCTGCGGAACAGGAAGGCTGAGCCTCATCTTTGGAGGTCAAGAGTCTTGTCAACCATGGCAAGCAAGTAACAGAGAAATGAAGGCAGAACCAAGATGTGCAAGAGAAATGGGGGGCAGCGGCAGGAGCCTGGGCCCTGAAATCAGGGATTTCAGCAAGAACCAGGGCTCAGCGTTCATGATTGCCAGGCACTCTCGGGTGCCTGGGATGATAGCACACACAAGCGGTTCACACATCTGGGATGATAGCAGGCACAGGCAGCTCACACATGTCTGTGATGACTGTTCCCACGTGCAGTTGGTCACCACAGCAAGGGTGTCATCCAGGCAGCCAAGGGTTCCTAGCCCTCCTCAGCAAACTCCCAGTTTAAGATCAATACAATAACCTCAGCCCTACTTCCCTGGCTGGCTAAATTTTCTTGCATGTGTGAACATACATGCTCTCCTCCATCTGTGTAATGTGCTGCAGGGCAGTTAGGTCTCTGTTCCATACAACCGTAGACAGCATTGTGTTGGTTGGGCCTCCATTTGAGCCCATTTACATCGGGGAGCCTGTCGGCCTTTCCAACCTTCCCTAGACTCCTCTCATCCAGCTAACCAGCCATCAAAGACAGAGCAGCAATTCCGGCCCTGAGCACACATCTAAGCTGTTCATGGCCTTAGATGTGTATGTATGCCTGGCTGACACGCATCCCTCTGGGAGGGAGCTCTTCACACATCTACCTGACACCGATGCCTCTGGGAGCTCTTGCTTCCTGTGTATTAGTCAAAAACATTGAACAGAATATTTAAAAAATTAAATGGAACTGGGCATAGTGGCACAGAACTTTAATCGCAGCACCTGAGAGGCAGAGGCAGGGAGATTTCTGTGATTTTGAGGTCAGTGTGGTCGACATAGAAAGTTCCAGACTAGCCAGGGACAAATAATAAGACCCTGTCTTTAAAAAAAAATTATAATAGATTGAAACATGTTGTGGTGGTACACACCTTTAATCCCAGGACTCTAGAAGCAGAGGCAGGCAGACCTCTGTGAATTCAAGGCCAGCTTGGTCTACATAGTGAGTTCTAGGCCAGCTGGGGCTACAGAGAGACCCTGTCTCAAAAACACCAAGAAATGCGGGCTGGAGGGATGGCCTAGCAGCTGCGAGTGCCGACTGCTCTTGCAGAGGACCCGGGTTCGATCCCCAGCACCCTCATGGTGGCTGAGAACCGTCCTTGACTCCAGTTCCAGGGGAATCCAACACCCTCTTCTGACCTCCTAGGCATTGCAGTACACGGGTGCACAAACCTGCATGCAGACAGTACATTCATACACATACAAGAATAAATAAAAATAAAAATAAAATTTTTAAAAAGAACAAGAAATGCATAAAAACAGATTAAAGCAAACTCAAATTGCTACAAAGGAATAATTATTTCAACTGTCAATTTCTGCACTTTGAACCTCTGTCGCTTCCTCTTTAGTCAACAGCCAGAGCTTCACAGAGCTCAGCCCACCGTCCTTGTGACCAGCAGGCCCCAAGCACTCATGAGGGGACCTGCAGCCAACTCAAGCTCTTCCTCTAAAGGCACTGAGCAGACAGTATGGAATTGCCCCCGCTCCTCACCTCCACAAACGCTGGAGCATCTCTGCCTCCAGAAACTCCACAGCAGTCCTCCATGAGCCTCCTCTCCTTCTGCCGCGGTCCTGACGTCAGAAACAGCAAAGACCTAGCAGCTCTTCCTCAGCCACAGTTTCTGACCTGAAGGCACTGAAGGAAGTTCAGTTTTGACCTTTCAATCCTTGCTGATTCGTGTACAGACACAGCATAGTCGTCAGCCCCTGAGCCGCTGTTCAGACATGTGGGTGGACCAACAGGGGCAGCAACGCTGAGCACCACCACTTGTTATCACAAAGGGAGTCTCCAAATCCATGTGTAGAAGACAGGACCACCCGCACCCAGAATGTAACTGAATTTAGAGACACAACCTTCCCAGACATAAGCTAATAGAGTCATTACTTTGAGTGCTCATCCAACAGGACAGGTGTCCTTCGTAAGAACAAGACATCACTACTCAACACCTGCAGAGTACAGACCATGTGAAGGCAGGGAAGATGGTCCCCTAGAGTCAAGGACAGAGCCTCAGAGAACCCCTTGACCTGGCCATGCTGAATCTCAGACTTCCAGCCTCCAGCATCACAAGAACAGAGACCCTGGTGTGCGTACTATGTCCATTGCTGTGACAGCCTTGCAAAGACACAGTTCAGTGAGTTAAAAGACAAATACAACAGTTTCAGAGAAACATTGCAATTTTTTAAGAGAACGCTGGGTTTATCCGGTGTCGTATTAAGGAAGGAAGCACAGGCTAGCTCACAGGCTCCTGCTAAGATAATATTCCACAGCATGAAGGTCAGCACTCAAGTCAGTCTGCCTTTGTGAACTGACCGTTAAGGCTTTACTACAGAGAGTGGACCTTTTCAAGTCTGCCAGTCAAGTTCTTAGCCCAGTGACCCCATGAATCTGTAGGTTCTGCATCTCCAAACATCTCTCCATCCAAACACCAGAACTCAAGACTCAACTTATGAAGTGTTATCTGCAAATGTTCTGCCTCTCCACGAGTGACCCCAGTTAGCTGTTGTGAAGGTGGGATTTGAGCCATAAGATCCTGTATATTCTCTAGAGACACATACAAGACTCGGGAAACAGGGCTGGGTTGGGCAGGTCGTCAAAATGGGGAGGAAAGAGGCAGGGCTACAGTTGACACGACGCCCCTCCCAGCTGCTCACACCCTCAGCATCTGGCGGGGACCTCTGACCGACTCGACTCGCAGAATCCAGCATGCAAAGTTTAACATCTGCCTCATAAACAAAGGACAAAGTCCCGTTGTTTACATTTTATGGCAGCTGGAAGTGGCATGGGAGGAACGAATGTGGATCTGTAGCATTTACAGCCTTTTCTAAAAATGCCTCAGCCCGGGAGGCCGTGTCTGAAGCACGGGCAGGACCTGGGCTTGTTGTCTGCTCAGTCTGCAGGGAAGCCCCACACTTCAGAGACTTGGCAGGTCTTTGGAACCTGCTGTAGGTGGCATATTTTCTTCTTTCTGATCACTGTATATTTCTAGATGCAGTGTGCCAGCCTTTGAAAGAGCTTTGCTCAGAGGTGATTCACACACCACGCAATTCGACCTGAGGTTCAGAGAACTCAGTGGTTTGAGGTTTTCCCAAAGTTCTGCCGTCTTCGTCACACCGGAAGGGAAGATGTCCCCAGCCCCAAGCGAGCACGGGGAGCTGCTCCGCACCAGCTGCTCCTCGAGGAGCTGTGCTCAGACCCCACAAAACACAGAGCGGGGAGTGTGGCCCACTCTTTGTAAGCACGTCCCCAGAGCAGGTTTCAAACCCATGTTTGAATCTTGCCAAGGAAAGAAGGAACTGAATACCTCGGTGTGGTGGGTGCTGAGAAGCCGCCTCCCCGCTCAGGTGCTGCTTCCGCCAGACTGGCTTACAGGGATCTAGGGAAAAAGCTGCAGAAATCCTCAGCACTGTGCAAAGACAGGTGTGCAGAGTCCATGGCTCTTCTCTACTGTAGGCAGGCTTCCAGAACATTCCAAAGCCTTGTTTCACACTCTGAATTTCAAGTCCCTTTCCTAGAATCTTCAAATAATCCAAATTGCCTCAGAGAGAGGACATATGTAAATGTTGTATATTTAGTGGCAAATCTGTAATATCATATGAAGTATATTCAACATCCATGCATCTGCATAGTATATTTAGTATCAAATATATAGTATAATATAGAATTCATAGTCTTGAGTGTGTTTACATATATGTAAGACATTCAAGAACCACATCTACTTCTATTCCTCATTTCTCCTGTTCAGCCTCTTTCTCACACTTAAGAAAATAGGTCACAGGGTTTGTTTTGCCTTTCTTTTTTTTTTTTTTTTTTTTTTTT
>VZQC01014244.1:609265-698461 GCA_009823505.1 Rhizomys pruinosus | reverse complement strand
GCACGGCTTTAGTCCCAGCACTCCAATGAGCCAGAGGCAGGTGGATCTTTTTGTGAGTTCAAGGCCACTGGCTACAGAGTAGTTCCAGGACAGCTGGCTAAAGGGAGACCCTTCTCAAAAAGACCAAAAAAAAAAAAAAAAAAAAGAAGCTAGGCTGACGTCAAGCTCAAAAGATCCTCCTGTATCTGATTCCTGAGCTGAGATTATAGGTTTTCCATCCATTTATGTGTGTTGGGGATTGAATCCAGGTCTTCATGCATGACCTCCATCCTAATCTCAATGTATTAAAATTTTATGTATTTATTTATTTCTTTATTTATATATTTATTTATTTAGTTCTTTTGAGACAGAAGGTCTTCTCTGTAGCTCCAGCTGTCCTGGAACTCATTTATGTAGACAGAGCTGCCGGGGCTGGGAGAAGATGGCCTAGCGGTTAAGAGCGCCGACCGCTCTTACAGAGGACCAGGGTTCTATCCCCAGCACCCACATGGCGGCCGAAGACGCAGTGCCTCTCTAGACAAGCAACATCCAATTCCAGGAGAGCTTCCAGTTCCAGGGGAATTGGACCCTCTTCTGACCTTCTGCGGCATGCACGCACGACCAGCGTGTGCACAGACTTGCATGCAGACAGTACATTCATTACACATACAGAAATAAAAAAAGTGATTTGGCAGTGCTTTGCGCTGGAATTATTTTAAAAAAAAAAAAAAAAAAAACAGGCTGGCCTTGAACTCAACATGCCTCTTGAGTGCACATATCAAGCCTGGCTTTTTGTTTTTTTTTTTGTCTTTTCGAGACAGGGTCTCCCTGTTAGCCACAGCTGTCCTGGAAACACTGGCTTACTGCTAGTACCAGGCTGGCTTGAACTCACAAAGATCTGCCTGCCTCTGCCTCCCAATTGCTAGGAATAAAGGCATTGCGCCACCATGCCCGGCTTGTTTTTTTTTTTTTTTTTTTTTTTGCTTTTTCGAGACAGGGTCTCCCCTATAGCCCCAGCTGACCTGGAACTCACGAACTCACTCTGGTAGACCAGGGTGGCCTTGAACTCACAAAAGATCCGCCTGCCTCTGCCTTCCTGAGTGCTAGGATTAAAGGCCGTGTGCCACCTGCCCGACTTCAACTGCTCTCTTGCAGAGGACCCAAGTTGGGATCCCCAGCAGCCAGCATGGCGGTCTGGAGAACCGCTCTGAAACTCCATTCCAGGAGAACTCCAGTTCCACGGGGAATCCAACACCCTATTCTGACTCTTGCGGCATTGCACGCACAGGTGCACAAATCCTACATGCAGACAGTACAATTCATACACATAAAAAATTAAAAAAAATTTTTTATAAGGTCTCACTATATAGTCCTGCGCTGGTCCTAGAACTCCACATATGTAAGAGAGTCAGGCTGCTGGCCAGGAGTGGTTGGCACCACGCCCTTTAATCCTAGCACTTCAAGAGCCAGAGGCAGGTGATCTTTTGTGAGATTCAAGGCCAGCCTGGTCTTCTATCAGAGCTTGACTGCTCGTCAGAGAACCAGCTTGGGGCTTACGGAGTTACACCATCTCTGTCACACATCCATACTCGAACTTACTGTGAATACTCATATACCATAAGATTATAGAAATAATACACTAAATTTTTCATTAGTGCTTTATCTCGATGAAGTACCCTCTAGCGATCTTCTTTTATTATCTCGCAGCTCAAGTCATAATACATGATCACTAACTTAGCATGTCTGTTGTCTCATATTTCTAGGCCTAGTCCTTGACTATACATTACTCACAGTCTAACTTATACTTATCACCACAACAGGCCACAAAGCTATGTACACACACATGAATCCCACACACACAAGCATTAAATTTACATCATATTATTAATGATATTTACTGAACAGCACAGAAGGAGAGAGGGGGGGAGGGAGGGAGGGAGGGAGGGAGGGAAGGGAGAAAGAGAAATAAAGAAGAAAGAAAGAAAGCTAAAAAGATTTTTTTAATTTTAGTAAAGCTTGAAGGGCTTTATAATAGCTGTTTTCTCCTTTAGCTTTTCTAAATTCGGGATTTTGTTGGGGGGTGTTTTTTTTTTTTTTTAGTCAGGATTTCCCTGTAGCCCCAGCTGGCCTAGAACTCACTATGTAGAGCACCAGGCTAGCCTTGACCTCACAGAGTGAGATTAAAATGCTTGGATTAAAGGTGCATGCCACCAAGCCCAGCCTGGCTCTCATTTTTAAATCTCGGCCGGAAGCTTCTGTGGCTGTGCATCGCTGGTGTTCTCACACCTGCCCTGTTCCCCTTTCAGTATCTGTTGACTCTAATCTTGCTGTTCATATGAACCTGGGCCACACCCAACCATTGGCACCCAGCCTTCTGGACAGAAATGAAAATAGACTGTGGGGAACAGTTTAGAAGTCTTTATAAGTAATGAAGACATAACCATCTACTACCCAAAAGTTTACTACTCTGTAGCACTAGGTCTCAGTGCTGTCTCTCCAGGGCTACATTCTGTGAATGTCAGTGTGTTATGTCCTGTGTCGGTTTCAGGAAGGTGTATCCAAGACAACAGAAGAAAACAAAGCTGGCAGAGTCCTCAAGCCTTTGTCACTGTGGCAAGTGATGAATCTTTGCTGAGTGGGACCTTTAATTGTCTACTTATTTTCTGAAGAAAATGGTTCAATTTATGTTGGTAAGTACTGTATTCATAGTTCACCACAGTTTCAAACATTGACTAGAACACACATACTCAACAAGCTCTATAGTTTATTATGGGTGTTGAAAATAGTTCAACTGGGCTGTGCAGCTTGAGCAGGGAGATTACTGAGATGTGGCTTAATATTGAGGAGAGGTTCATATTTAAATAGATACATTCAGGGGCTGGAGAGATGGCTCAGCAGTTAGAGCACTGGCTGCTTTTCCAGAGGACCTGGGTTCACTTCTTAGCACCCACATGGTGGCTAACAACCATCTATGATGCCACTTCCAGAGGAACTCGATGCCGTCATCTGACCCCGAGGGCATGGCATGACATGGGTGCACTCACATACATGCAGGCAATGCACTCATACATGTAAAATAAAATAGTAAACAAAATATTTTAAGTAGATGAAACAGTCAACTGTATATTTAAAATAGCTTCATTCAACCCACCAGCTGGTGTTAAAGTGACTGGCCTCTAAGAAGTGTCATCCTCTAGAAAAGATAAAAATTTTTAAATTTCTTTTAGGACACCATTGTTGGAATGAAGAGACCAGGACCGGTCATTTATGGCATGATAACGTATGTTAATAACTGCACGTTTGTGTAGTCCTCAAAATGAAACCTTTATTTCAATTACCCCATAGTAAAGTGAATGTCTGTCTGCTAATTAATTTGGCTTTGCTTCTTTGAGGCTGAGTCCCACTCTTCAACCCAGGATGACCTTCCGTCACTGTTAGCCCAGCTGGGCTCCAGCTCAGGGCAGCCCTCCTGCCTCAGCTGCACAAAGACTGGATGATAAGCATGGCGGGTCAGGCTTACCTGTTTCTTTTATTTTTAGTACAATACTTGAAATGGGGTTGATATTCTGTCTTTCACCTTGAACTGGCCTCTCTTGTGTGACTTTCAAAGTGACAGCCAGATATTAAACTACAAAAAAAAAAAGATTATTGTCATTTGTACCATTTATGTAATGAAATATGGTGAATTAGTTTTAATATTTTTTAACGAACCCATGATTTGAGAAAGTAAATGCTATTTCAAAGAAAGTATCAGAGCCACATGATATGCAAGAGGCTGCCCCTTGAAGACATCCAAGGGACAAGAAACAGCCCCTTCCCAAAGGCTGCTGTGACAGGCCATTGCACTAGAGAAGATGGAAAGCAGAGCCCACAGACCTGGGGAAGAGTGTACAGAGGAAGTGAGCATGGGACCACAGGAGACCAGGTGCAAGCGGGTACCTGAGAGGACAGTGGCATAGCAAACGGTGGGGATTTTTATTTGATTTCCTTACTTGTCAAAAGAAATGACAAAGCTCTCGCAGAGGACCCAGGTTCAATTCCCAGCACCCACATGGCACCTAACAACCATCCATAACTCCGGTTCCAGGGGATCTGATGCCCTCTCTGACCTCTAAGGGCATTTTATGACTCAGGTGCACTTACATACATGCAGGCAATACACTCATAGACATAAAATATTAAATAAAATTTAAAAAGAATTATTCCAAGAAACCAGACATGGTAATGACAACATTCAGGAGGCAGAGGCAGGGGGATCTCTGTGAGCTCAAGACCAGCCTGGTCTACATAGTGAGTTCCAAGTCAGCTGGGGCTACAGGGAGACCCTGTCTCAAAATATCCCTACTAGATGACTTTTACTGTGGCCCAGTCTGTGAGCTAGGACCCTAGCGCTCAGTTGTGCGACCATGAAGTTGGTACCTGGAGTTCTAACAGATCACACACTGTGATAGTTTAAAGCTGTCCACTGGACACAGTCTACACTCACCTGGGAAGAAAGTCAGAGAAGGACGGTCTAGACCAGGTTCCTTGCGGCCATGCCTATGGGGATTGTGTAGATCATGGCATTGATGTGAGCGGACACCGTGGGGCACCGCTGACCAGAGGGACCTTGAGCTGAGCACTAGGACGCATGCGCTCATCCATTCCTCTGGGCTCCCTGTGGATGTGCTGTGTCTAGCTGCTTCAAGTTCTGCTGCCTCGAGTTCGTAGCAACGATGCATAAACAAAAGTTTTCCGAGCTGTGAGGGAGGGGGTTACGTTCATGTGGTCATTCTTTGATGGAAAAGATTTGAATTCTTTGTGTTTCCCTCACATATGACCATGTGGAGACACAGCCTGGAGGCGCAGCGCGCTACTCCCTCTGCTGGTAGATTTAGTCCTTATCAGTTCCAAATCACAAGCTTCCTGTGGTGTGGAGAACAGAAAGGAAGTCCACTTGGCAGGGAAGTTCCAGAGCACAGACCTCCTGTGCTTTCTCCCTTGTCCCCCGCTGGGCCCCTCACAGGACAGAATGAGCACGGATGCACTCTGCTGGGGTCCTCCCCAGACCTTCCCCACCAATCCTAGAGCCGAGAGCTGAGAGTTGAGTCTCAGGCCCTGCACCAAGCTGACTTGTGGCCTGTGTGATCAAGATTCTGAACAGCCCTGTCCTGACCTAGACAAGGGCTCTGAGCACGTGCCAAAGCAGTCTTCGGTGCTAGAAGAAAGCGACATGGTAGATAATTCAGAAAGCGTGGAAAGAGAAGGGAACAGCATGTGCCCTAGCAGACACAGGAGGCTGGCTTGTCCCAGAGGAAACAGAGGACAGTTGCAGGAAGAGCAGAAACACCACATCATGAGCAGACTGCAGTGTGTCCCTGGGGGCGATCACCGGACCTCTGCACATGGAGCAACATAAATACATCGCAAAATCATTACAGCGAAGGAAAGGGGGCAGGAGCCACACTACGCGCCGTCGTATAACAATACCCAACATAATATATGCACTGCTCCACATGGCTTCTATTAAGCCCAAAACCCATGTCCACCTAATCTGTTCATTCTCTACAGGAAAACTGAGTCTGTCTGGGATATCTGTCCCACCTGTGGAAGCTTTGGGTTGTCACAGCCAGGGAAGCTTCCCTTCCAGCATTTGATGAGAAGAGACCATGGGTGAGGCTGGATGACCCACAATGCAGAGCACAGTCCCCACCTCAGGGATTCATCTGCCCCCAGTGCCTGTAGCACAAGGCTGGGACCTCCAGTCTAATACGCAGCGTGCACAGGAAACCAGGGTCTTCTGGGTGAGCTGTCCATTGAAGGAACATGAAGAAACTGTTCAGGTTGGTCAGGAGTTCTTAAACATTTCACATATGGACTGTGCTGGTCAGGGCTCACAGAAGAGGCATCCATGGTGCACAGCTGTAAGCCGGTCGGTGGTCAGGGAACGCAGCCAGTGGGATCAGTGGCAGGTCATCCTCCTCAACTACATAGCAAGTCTGAGGCCAGCCTGGGCTAAGTGAGCGGTTATCTCTAACCCCGCCCGGTTCCATCATGGAAATGTATTTGTTGTATATATAGTTTAACTTTGACCAAAATGCAAATTATTCTGTAGCTAAATACCAGGATGCCACCTAGTGGTATGACTTCAGATGTATCAGCCCAAACCAATGTAGAACAAGGAAAAAAAATATATTTCGTCATGAAACCAGAGTGACTTGAAGGCAGATAGTGTCAAGGCTGCAAAAGAAATGCAAAGTGTAATAAAAACTTCCTCCTTCCACCAGGCGTGGTGGCGCACGCCTTTAATCCTAGCACTTGGGAGGCAGAGGCAGGCGGATCTTTGTGAGTTCAAGGCCAGCCTGGTCTACAGAATGAGTTCCAGGACAGCTGGGACTACAGGGAGACCCTGTCTCGAAAAGACCAAAAAAAAAAAAAAAAATCCCTCCTTCCATGCTCTGACACAGTGCTTTGTGGTAAGCCAAGAGGATGGAGAACATGGCAAGGGAGCCTTTAACTGATCTGAAGCCACTGACAAGAAAAACTAAGTCTGTGCTAAGGTTGAATCATCAGTGTTGGAGTAGATCTGTTGGGTTACACCAGAACTGTGTCAGAGAGATAAGACCAAATGGTGAACAGGGAAAGGGTGACCAGCACCAGAGACCTTTAGAAAAAGTCCTCTGGAAACCCACTACTGTAGAAGCGTCCTAAAATATGTACATACTCATACATAAAAAGAGTTTAAATGGATTTCCAGCCTGCCTGAGAGAGCCTGAAACTGGCTTCCATGCAGTGATGAATATTTCAGACACCACTCAATAAAGAAGCTTCTTTTGCACCAGATGAAAAGTATTACAGAGTCCCACAAGTGAATACAGTGGCTGTGAATTGCCCACATCTAAGCAGCATATCTACAATGCAAACTCAACACCTAAGGCTCATGCAACACATAACAAGGGGCCAAGACATTAATTAACCTTTTAACTCTCATTAAGGAAGCTTCCTCATGCGACAGGGGACTCAAAAGGTCATGAATGGCTAAACTATGGAGATTAGGAGTCTACAGAGTGTGTGTCCCGGGACAGGACGCCTATATTCAGCTTCAGTTACCCAGGGCTTGAAGAACATTGAGGAAGAGGGGGCAGAAAGATAGAAATAGCCAGGGAGGTGAAGCAAGACCATATGGAAATATAACCTACAAGCTCCTGGGATCGTGCTCATATGCACCTACAGCACTGGTATCAGTATGTACAAGACCCACACAAGCTCAACCAGACAAAAAACCAGCATGGAACTGCAGAAATGGGCAGCAGAATCCAGTCTTAGTTGAAGAAATATTGGCAGCTAATAACTATCGGGTGAGGAAGAACTGGTCTTCAACTGAGGGACTCTGGATAGGCTGACTAGAACTTGCACTGAGGAAGGGCAGGGGACACTAATTTGGCACAATAGATACGCCTTAACACAAAGGACAGAATATCTGAATTCCAGTGGGACAAGGAGCATGCCAATGGAGAAGGTGTTATAAAGGTGGTTAAGACCAATTGAAATGCTATATATGAAATATGCAAAAATTCAATTTAAAAATTTAAGCAACAAGACATAGGTGTAGGAAAAAACTTCCTAAATCAGACAGCACCTGCGCAAGAATTAAGGTCAACAATTGACAAATGGGACCTCATTAAACTCAAAAGCTTCTGTACATCAAAAGAAACAATCAAGGAAGTGAAGAGAAATCCCACAGAGTGGGAGGAAACCTTCACCGCAGATACATCTGACAAAGCATTGATTTCCAGAATATATAAACTACTCAAAAAACAAAGAAGAAAGAAAACAAATGACCCACTCAAAAGATGGAGCAAAGAGCTGAACAGAGACTTCACAAGTGAGGAATTGGAGATGGCTGAGAAACATCTCTAAAAGTGTTCAATGTCACTAATAATTAAGGACATGCAAATTAAAACCATTTTAAGATATCATCTCACTCCAATAAGACTGGCTAGGATCAAGAAAACAAATGATACCAAGTGCTGGAGAGGTTGTGGGGAAAGGGAACACTCATCCACTGCTGGTGGGAATGTAAACTTGTACAGCCACTATTGGAAAGCAGTGTGGAGAACCCTTGGAAGACTTGGAATGAGCATGCCACCTGACCCACCCATACCACTCCTGGGCGTGTACCCACAAGACTCATCTTATGCAGAGATACATGCACAGCCATGTTTATTGCAGCTCTCTTCACCATAGCCAAGAGCTGGAACCAACCCAAGTGCCCCTCAATTAACAAATGATTAGAGAAAATGTGATACATCTACATAATGGAGTTCTATGCAGCAGTAAAGAAAGTTGACATGGGGGGGGGGTTGGAGAGCTGGCTCAGCAGTTAAGAGCACAGACTGCTCTTGCAGAGGACCCAGGTTCGATTCCCAGCACCCACATAGTGGCTAAGAATGGTCTTTAACTTCAGTTCCTGGGGAATCCTATGCCCTCTTCTGCACTCCGCGGCATTGCACGACATGGATGCACTAACCTACATGCAGACAGTACACTCATACACATAAAAATAATAAAATTTTAAAAAATTTAAAAAAATTTAAAAGAAGAAAGATGACAAGAAAGATGACATCATGAACTTTGCAGGTAAATGGATGGAGCTAGAAGATAACATGCTATGTAAAGTAACACAGTCCCAGAAAAACAAATGACTAATGATATCCCTCATCTGTGGATGCTAGCACCAATTACTAATTGTACGGCAAACTGAGCAACATTAATGTGATCTGAAAACAACTGTGCTCTTATATTGTGAATCCCTTAAAGAAATAAATAAATAAATAAAAATTTTTTAAAATTAAGCATAAAAGAGTTTAAATATAACAAAGAGTTTAAATATAAATATTTAAAAAATATTATTTTTTAAATAAAAAAATAACAAAGAGTTTAAATATAACAATGCCACTCTAGACTCTGCAGGCTAACAAATAAAAACCCCAGTTCCATGAGGCATGGTGGTAAGCTCCTTTAATCCCAGCACTTGGGAGGCAGAGGCAGGTGGATGTCTGTGAGTTCAAGTCCAGCCTGGTCTACAGAGCGAACTCCAAGCCCGCTGGGACTAAAGGGAAACCCTGTCTCAAAAAGACCAAAAAACAAACAAACAAACAAACAAACAAACAATCCAGTCCAGGAATGAGTTACCTCTTTTGGAGTTGTATGCCAGTGGGATCCCAAAGAAGCCCACCACACACACACACACACACACACACACACGCACATACACAAATGCACACACACGCATGCGCACACATAAGGCGCGTGCACACACATGCACACACATGCACACGCATGCACACACAAACACGCACACACATGCATGCACACAAATCCGCACACACACGCATGTGCGCACACACACGCATGCATACAAACGCACACATGCGCACACATGCACACAAACACATGCATGTAAACATGCAAAAGCATGCACACACGCGCACATACATGCACACACACAAACACAGACACACATGCATGCACGCACACATGCACACAAAAACACGCATGTGCACACATGCATGCACACATGCGCACACACACACGCATGCGCACACAAGCACACACAGACATGCATGCGCGCACACACGCAGGCAAACAAGCAGGCACACACCCACACGCATGCGCGCACATACACATGCGTACACAGATGCATGCACACACACACGCATGAGCACACACACGCATGAGCACACACACGCACACACAGATGCACACACACTCATGCGCACACAAGCATGCATGTGTACACACATGCATGCGCACACGCACAAATGCACACACATGCGCGCACACACGCACAAATGCACACACATGCACGCAAACACACACATGCATGAGCACACATGCATGTACAGACATAAACACGCGTGTGCACACACACATACACACACGCATACACACACGCATACACACACACATGTGCACAGACATGCATGCATGAACACACTTGCATACACAAATGCATGTGCTCACGCATGTGCACACACGCATGCATACGCACACACATGCATGCACACACGCGCACACGCATGCATTCACACACAGGCGCATGCGCGCACACACGCATGCGTGCACACACATGCACACACAACCAGACACGCATGCACATACACACATGCATACACATGCATGCACTCACACAAGCACACAAACACGCATGCACACACACAAGCACACACACGCACGCACACACGCATGCACACACACACGCACTCACACACGCATGCAAACACACAAACACACGCATGCAAAATCACACGCATGCGCACACACACATGCATACACACGCATGCACGCACACACGCATGCGCACACAAACAAGCATGCGCACACACACGCACACACGCATGCACACGCAAAGAGACACACATGCACACACACGCATGCACACGCGCATGCGCACACACATGCGCACACACGCACACAACCATGCGTACACATGCGCACACGACCATGCACACACAAATCGGCATGCGCACATGCACACATGCGCACACACGCGCACACACGCGCACTCACGCATGAACACAGACACACACGCATGCACACACACGAATGCACACAAACACACGCATGCACATACATGCACACAAATACACACGCATGCACACACATGCACACATGCATACACACACAAACACGCACACATGCAGGTGCACATAAACACTCACGCATGCACACACAAACGTGCACACACATGCACACATACACACATGCACACACATGCACACACACATGCACACACGCATGTGCACCACACGCATACACATACACACAGGCATGCACACACGCACACACACCCACACACGCATACGCACACACACCCACACACAGACACGCATGCACACAAATGCGTGCACACACACACACGCATGCGCACACACATGCCCACACACACACATGGGCACACACACAAATGGTTGCGCACTCACACACGAAAGCACACACATGCGCGCACACACACATGCACACACGCATGCACGCAGACACACACACATGCGCACAGACACACGCATGCGCACACACACAAAAGCACAAACGCTTGCAAATACCCACGCATGCGCGCACACACGTATGCACACACACATGCTTGTGTGCACACAGGCACGCATGCGCACACACAGACACATACACGCATGCACACAAACATGCACACACATACGCATACACGCGCTTGTGCACACACTCACGTGTGCACACACACACGTGTGCACTCTCACATGCGCAGATGCACACATGCTTGCACGCACACACATGCGCCTGCACAGACACACGCATGCGCACACACCCACACATGTACAGACTCACACGCATCCGCACTCACACGCATACATACACGCATGTGCGTACACATGCTTGCACACACGCATGCATGCGAACACATGCACTCACACACCCATATGCACATACATATGCATGCGCACATGCATGCGCGCACGCACGCATGCACACACTCGCGTGAACACACACTTCCATGCGCACACACACATGCACGTGCACACACGTATGCGTGCATGCACACACATGAGCTTACACACGCACGCATGTGCACACACACGCCTGCACACACCACACATACATGTATGCGCACACACATGCATGCGCACACACATGCATGCGCACACACACGCATGCGCACACACACGCATGCACATACACACATGCACAACACGCATACACACGCGCACACACATGCACGCACGCGCAACACGCACGCACACACATGCAAACACAAAAACACGTATGCACACACACGGAACACACACGCCCACACACTGACACACATGCACATGCACACTCACGCGCGCACAAATGTATGTGCACACACATGCACACACACAAACATGCGCACGCATGCACGCACACATGCACACACGTGCACACATGAGCGCACACACCTTTGCACACATGCATGCACACAAACACGCGTGCGCACACACAAACACACACACACAAACGCATGCGCACACACACGAATGCACATACACATACGCACACACGCGCATGTGCATACACGCATGTGCAACCACATACATGCGCGTAAGCACACCCACACACGTGCATGTGCACAGACACACGCATGCGCACACACAAATGCGTGTGTGTACACACGCATGCACACAAACACATGCATGCGCACACGCACGCACACAAAAACACACGCATGCACAGATTCGCATGCACACACGCACACACACATGGGCACACACAAACACGCACACACGTGCACAAGCACATGAATGCGCGCACACGCACACAAACACACATGCATGCGCGCGCACACATGCACGCACACACACGCATGCGCACATGCACAAACACACGCGCACACACATGCACACAAACACATGCACACAAAAACACGCATGCCAACACACATGCTTATGCACACACATGCATGCGCACACAAACACACGCACACAAATGCATTCACACAAACACATGCAAACACACACGCACGCACAGACGCATTTGTGCACACATACACACGCATGCACACACGCATTCACGCACACACGCACACATACACACCAGGCAAGACAGCCCATGGGTGCACTAGTGGTATAAATGTCATGGCAGTAACCAACTGCTCTCTTATTGGATTGAAGGCCAACTCAACCAGAAAGATCCCATACCTGCCACTGTTATTGGGACCAAAACTTGTGGCTAGACATGTCATAGCCCTAGAGAACCTACTACTATTATTCTGATAAATGGGCATAGTATTAAACCGACCTCTAGTGTCATATCAATATACCCAGAGATCAGTGCATCTCTCAACTCTCACCAGAGAAGCTGCTTCTTCAGAACATGGTGATTAGCACAGAGACTCACAACTGGTCAGTATGCAAAAAAAGAGTGTAGAGTGCTCAGCCCTAAATGAGACATCTTCATCTCACCATCCCCTCCCACGACTGTAGATCACTGAGGAAAGGTTAGAAGAGCCAGAGGCAGTGCATGAATACCAGGGTGTTTTCCGAACACAACAGGGCTGTGAACTCAGCAGCCATGACAGCCCGCACAAGATCTGCTCAAGCTCAAACCAGACAAATCCCAGCATGCAGTGAGGAGGTGGGCTTGAAGTCCCACCCCTAGCTGAGATAATATTGATAACTAATAGCTGGGGTTTTTTTAAGGGTGTGACCCCTGGTTGATCAACTAGCTACAGTGAATGGCCCCACACCCAGGAGCAAATGGGCAGCACAGATTGGACTTGATGGTTTGAAAACAAAGAAGGCAGAAAGTTGGATGGGGAGGGAAGGAGAAGTGGATCTTAGAGGAGCTGTGAGGAGACAGATATAAACAAAATATGAAAATTTCAAAGATTAGTATATAAACTTTTTTTAATTATAAGAGATGCTAGAGAGATAGCTCAGCAGTTAAGAGCCAAAGCAACCCTGAATGAAAAGTGAAACACAGGGGGATCTTTATACCAGACACCAAACTATACTACAGGGCTATAATCATAAAAACAGCCTGGTACGGGCACAAAAATAGACCTGTAGACCAATGGAATAAAACTGAAGATCCAAACTTGAGCACATATAATTTCAGCCACCTCATATTTGACAAGGGATCAAGAAGACACAATGGAGGAAAGACAGCATCTTGAGCAAGTGGTGTTGGCAAAACTGGATCACCACATGTAGAAGAATAAAATTAAACCCCTACCTCTCACCCTGTACAAAAATCAACTCCAAATGGATCAAAGACCTAAATGTGAAACCCAAAACTCTGAAGGTGATAGAAGAAAACATTGGCAGCAACTTACAAGACATGGGTGTAGGAGAAGACTTTCTAAATCAGACAGCAGCTGCTCAGGAAATAAAGTCAACAATTGACAAGCGGGACCTTATTAAATTCAAAAGTTTCTGTACCACAAAAGAAACAATCAGGGAAGTGAAGAGAAAACCCACAGAATGGGAGGAAACCTTCACCAGTGATACATCTGACAGAGCATTAACTTCCAGAATATATAAACTACTCAAAAAACAAAGAAGAAAGAAAAGAAATGACTCACTCAAAAGATGGAATAAAGAGCTGAGCAGAGACTTCACAAGTGAGGAAAATAGAGATGGCTGAGAAACATCTTAAAAAGTGTTCAGCATCGCTAATAATTAAGGAAATACAAATTAAAACCACTTTAAGATATCATCTCACCCTGATAAGGCTGGCAAGGATCAAGAAAACAAATGATACTAAATGCTGGACAGGGTGTGGGAAAGGGGAACACTCATCCACTGCTGGTGGGAATGCAAACTTGTACAACCACTGTGGAAAGCAGTATGGAGAACGCTTAAAAGACTCAAAATGAACCTACCACCTGACCCAGCCATACCACTTCTGGAAATATATCCATCGGACTCTTCCTACCACAGAGATAAATGTACAGCCATGTTTATTGCTGCTCTCTTCACAATAGCAAAGAGCTGGAACCAACCCAAATGCCTCTCAACTGACGAGTGGATAGACAAAATGTGGTACATCTACGCAGTGGAGTTCTATGCAGCGGTAAAAAAAAGATGACATCATGAAATTTGCAGGTAAATGGATGGAACTAGAAGATTTTATGCTAAGTGAAGTAACACAATCCCAGAAAAACAAAAGACGACTAGTATCCCTTATCTGTGGATGCTAGTACCAACTACCTAGATGTAACACAAACTAAACAACGTTAATGTTATATTCCTGTGACCTAAAGACAACTGTGCTCTTGCAATGTGGATCCCTAAACAGGTTCTAGAGCTGACCTAACATTTATTTTCAGACCTTGGGTTTTTGGTACATGATGGAGGGTATGTGTGCATCTTTTAGAGTAACATGGGATTAAAACGGAAAGATGTGAATCAAGAAATATGATATGGAAATAACATACAGTTTGCTTTCAAAGGATACAATCTTTTTTAATTTATTTATTTATACATATTTTTTTATCAAATCTAGATCCGTGTCCCCCCATCCCCCCACCCCTCCAGGGTTCATGCATTCTGCCAAACATGCTATTCATCTCTTTCTCGGTCTTTCTCAATATTCTCCATGGGGAAGTTGACTGTTTTGAGCAGAAGTTCACTGTTTCAGTCAGTTCTTTGATGCAGTCCTTTCTGTTGTTGTTGTTGTTGTTGTTGTTGTTGTTGTTTCCAATACGCATCACTCCCAACTGCTTTGGACAAAAGCTCAAGGGGCCATGCACAGGAAATACTTACAACTGGGTAATTGGCACTAGCATCCACAGATGAGGGATACCATTCATCGTTTGTCTTTCTGGGACTGTGTTACTTCACTCAGCATGATGTCCTCTAGCTCCAGCCATTTTCCTGCAAAGCTCATGATGTCGTCTTTCTTTACTGCTGCATAGAACTCCATTGTGCAGATGTACCACATTTTCTCTATCCACTCATCAGTTGAGGGGCATCTGGGTTGGTTCCAGCTCCTTGCTATTGTGAAGAGAGCTGAAATAAACATGGCTGTGCATGTATCTCTGCGGTGGGGTGAGTCTTGAGGGTATATGCCCAGGACTGGTAAGGCTGGGGCAGGTGGCAAGTTCATTCCAAGTCTTCCAAGGGTTCTCCACACTGCTTTCCATAGTGGCTGTATGAGTTTACATTCCCACCAGCAGTGGATGAGTGTTCCCCTTTCCCCACAACCTCTCCAGCACTTGGTATCATTTGTTTTCTTGATCCTAGCCAGTTTTATTGGAGTGAGATGATACCTTAAAGTGGTTTTAATTTGCATTTCCTTAATGATTAGTGATGTATTTCCACTTCCTTTTGGAGCTTCTCAATCCCTTCCTGTAGCTCTTTGCTTCGCTGGTTGGTTTCCTTATCTTTTTCAACATGGAATATTTTCAGTGTTTCCACTTCCTTCTTGAGTTCTTCGGTCTCTTTTCTTCATACTTTGAGTTGTTCTTTATAATCTTACATTTCTTTAAGTATATTCACGATTGTGTTTCTGATTATCTGTGTCCTGGGCCATCCCCAGGGGGATCCCACTGTAAGAATCTTCCACAGAGTTGGTAGAGCTTGGTGTGGGATTATCCAGCACCTTTCCCATATTGTCTCTTCTTCATGTTCCTGGCATATGGGCTTCTCCTTGCCTGTATTCCAATGTGAGTCCTAAATGCCTCTTCACTGTGTTGAAGGCTTGCTTTGCTTGCTTCTTTCAGATGCCTTCGTAATCCCAGTTGGGGGTGGGGGGCGCTGCCGGTACCTTCCGCTGGTCTCAGGAGATCTCAGATCTCAAGAGTCACACAACCCTACCTTTAATACCAGCTGGGAGGATAACTCTGTCCCCACAGCCACAAAAGCCAATTAAGCCAAAGACAGCTGGATTAACGGATCAACAATCAGCCTTGTTGAGGCACCCAGTTCCTATCTGCCTTCCTGCTCTTCTTTCCGCTGGTCTCAGGAGATTTCAGATACAATCTTAATATAGATGCAATGTAATAGCCTGGTGCAACTTAGCCTTTCTGGGTGCTTAATGACCATACTTAACACCCATACCAATTTGGCCAAGGTACCTAAGGGATAACTCCTTGGGAACCTGGAAGAAAGATGTCAGCACCCAGACATCAATCACACAAGCATGAGGCTCCAGAGATGCCTCGCAGTTAAGTGCACTGGCTGCTCTTGCAGAAGACCCCGGCTTGAGTCCCAGCATGCACATGGTGGCTAACAACTGTCCATAGTTCCAGTTGCAGGGGATCCAATGCTTTCCTCTGACTTCCATAGGTATTGCATGAGACTGGTCCACTTACATGCTTGCAGGTGATACACTCACACATTTTTTTTTTATTCTGTGTGCCTCAGTTTCAATACTGGTGGTTTAAGATTGTCATAATTCTTCTTTTTAATATTTTATTTAAGTTTTGTGCATTTCATACATCATTTCTCATTCCAGTCTAGACTTATCTCCCCTTCCATGCCCCCCACCCCACCCAAAATCATACACCCTGCCATCCCTGCCCTGTATCTTTTTCTGTTTCTTTTCAAGGTTTTTCAAAGCAGAGGATTATTGTCCTTGGGGGAACTTAACTGTTTCAGTAGATTCCCTGTCTTCCTCTGCTGTTTCTGTTCCCTCTAATCTGTATTGTTTCAACATATGCATATATATATATATATATATATATATATGTCACACCTATACTAAGATTATGTCATCTGAAAACAAACTGAATGTCATTTTCATATCATATTTCAGTATTCACATTTTTCCTTTTAAATTTATATTCCTCTAAAATATGCCTACATACCCTCCACCCATATACCAAGATTACAAAGTCTGAAAATAAGTGCTGGGTTAATTCTCGAGCCTGTTAAGGGATTCATATTATAAGAGCACAGTTACTTTCAGATAACAAGGAATATACCATTGAGGTTACTCAGTTTGCCTTAGAACATGGTGCTTGGTGCTAGCATCCACAAATGAGGGATACCATTCATCCTTTGTTTTTCTGGGACTGTGTTACTTCACTTAGCATAATATTTTCTAGCTCCATCCATTTAACTGCAAAGTTCATGATGCCATCTTTCTTTACCGTTGCATAAAACTCCATTGTGTAGATGTGCCACATTTTCTCTATCCCCTCATTTGGGTTGGTTCCAGCTCTTCGATATTGTGAAAAGAGCTGCAGTAAACGTAGATGTGCATGTATCTCTGTGGTAGGATGAGTCTTGTGGGTATATACCCAGGAGTGGTATGGCTGGGTCAGGTGGTAGGCTCATTTTGTGTCTTTTAAGTGTTCTTCACACTGCTTTCCATAGTGGCTGTACAAGTTTACATTCCCACCAGCAGTGGATGAGTGTTCCCCTTTCCCCACAACCTCTCCAGCATTTGGTATCATTTGTTTTTTTGATCCTAGCCAATCTTATCAGAGTGAGATGAAATCTTAAAGTGGTTTTAATTTGTATTTCCTTAATTATTAGCGATATTGAACACTTTTTAAGATGTTTCTCAGCAATCTTTATTTCCTCATTTGTGAAGTCTCTGTTCAGCTCCATCTATTGAGCGAGTTTTCTTACTTCTTTGTTTTTTGAGTAGTTTATATATTCTGGAAGTCAATGCTCTGTCAGATGTATCACTGGTAAAGGTTTCCTCCCACTCTGTGGGTTTTCTCTTCATTTCCTTGATTGTTTCTTTTGATGTACAGAAGCTTTTGAGTTTAATGAGGTCCCACTTGTCAATCGACAACCTTATTCCCTGTGCAGCTGCTATCTGATTTAGAAAGTCTTCTCCTACACCCATGTCTTGTAAGTTGCCGCCAATGTTTTCTTCTATCACCTTCAGAGTTTCAGGTTTCACATTGAGGTCTTTGATCCATTTGGAGTTGATTTTTTAAGCCAATGTTTGGTTGAAGCTCTGTGCATTTCATACAAATCAAATCACATTACAGATCAAATCTGGACCCGTGCCCCCCTCCCTGCTCCCCCCACCCCACCAGAGCTCATTCATTCTGCCAAACATGCTTTTCATCTTTTTCTCAGTCTCTCTCAAAATTCTCAACGCAGAAGTTTACTGTTTCGAGCAGAAGTTCACCATTTCAGTCAGTTCTTTGATGCAGACTTTTCTGTTGTTGTTGTTGTTGTTGTTGTTGTGATTCCTTCCAATATGCTTCACTCCAAAATATGCACATATGCATGCCACATATATCATAGGTTTTAGCATCTTCAGCTTATGATTTTTTTTAATTAGGCTGAAAGATGTCATGTTTAAAGTCTCCTCCTCCTTGGCAAGCCCAAACAACCATCGGTTCTGCCCTTGTGTTCCCTTCCTATGGTCACCAAATGAGGTCCAGTAAGCACCACGTCCTGTCTTGATTTTCCTGTGCTGGTCTCCATGATACAGCCTGGATAGTCCAACAATGGCAGTCTATACTCTGAAGAAGTGGAAACCCCAGTAGTAGCTCAGACCGCAAGCTGGATATCTCAGCAGTCCCCATCTGTCATTGAAGGTTTGGAGGATTCTTGGAGAGACATGAGTCTTCAGTCCATATTGGAAGGTTGAAAAGTTGTGTCTTCTCATGTCTTTGAAGGATGGCAAAAGCAGTGGCAGCCCCAGGGTAACTGCCCTTGCCAGTAAGACAGGCAAAACAACTGTGCTCTTTTGTCTTTTTACTAAGGTCTCAAGTTTTATACCTGAAGTACAATTTCTCAGGACTTACTATTTATTTATTTATGGTTATACATTCCTTTTGGACGTTTAAGGCCACACAGTTGATTTTTGTACAGGATGAGAGGTAGGGGTTTAGCTTTATTCTTCTACAAGTGGTGATCCCGTTTTGCCAACACCACTTGCTGAAGATGCTGTCTTTCCTCCATTGTGTCTTCTTGGTCCCTTTGTCAAATATCAGGTGGCTGAAATTGTATGTGCTCAAGTTTGAATCTTCAATTTTGTTCCATTGGTCTACAGGTCTGTTTTTGTGCCAGTACCAGGCTGCTTTTACAAATATAGCCCTGTAATATAGTTTGAAGCCTGGTATAGCAATCCCCCTTGAATTGCACTTTTTCCTCAGGGTCACTTTGGCTATTCGGGGGTCTTTTGTTTTTCCATATGACATTAAGGATTTTTTTCCCAAGTCTGTGAAGAAACTCATGGGGATTTTAACTGAGATTGCATTGAATCTGTATGGTAACTTGGGTGGAATGGACATTTTTACTATATTAATTTTTCCAATCCATGAGCATGGTTAAGCTTTGTTGATTTTCAGGATTTTAGATATTCATCCATTTCTTTTGTTTGTTTGTTTGTTTTATTGATGCTTTGTGTATTTCATACATCATTTTCCAATTCAGTTCAGGCATATATCCCCTTCCCTTCCCTCCAGCCCACCCCTACCCATCCCAGATTATGCATTCTGCCATAACTTTTCTGCATCTTTCTCTGTTTTTTTGTTTTGTTTTGTTTTGTTTTCATTTTTTAACAATAAGTGATAATTTGTGAGTACAAGCATCCTTCATGTAAAACTAATTTGCGAGCAGTTGTGCCCAAACCCACACAGCTCATGGGTCCCACCATCCAGCAGGGGGGGGGCTTGTATGTTCAATCAAGTTGATCAAATGAGTGTCCAGTCTATATTGCTGTAGTTTCACCATTCACCCCAATCGCAGCCATTGCATTCTACCGCTCCCCCTCTTCTGCAGATTGTTCCCTAGGCTTAGAAAAGGGGCACAGGTGGATGAGAAGCAAAACAGTCTACTTTCTCTGGAGCTGTTGTCTTGGTCTCTAGTCAATTCTGGCTGTTTTCTTTCATGGGCTGCCAGCTTGTCCAGGCATAACCTTTCGATCCTACTAATGAAGCACATGCAATTAGATATATAGGTATTTAAACAGTATAATATATAGCCTTTCGATCCTACTAATGAAGCACACGCAATTAGATATATAGGTATTTAAACAGTACTAATTGTTATGGTAGGTTACTTTGGTATAGACACAGATGTTTGGATGGTATGTTAATCCATGAATTACATTTTCTTCTGTTAAGTATGACAGGGTCTTCGTGTGGTTTATAACATCTCCTAACCATTAGAGGATGTAAGCTTGTGGCATCAGCCATGGGTTATTCCTCCAAGGAGAGAGCTAATAGCCAATTAGATTTGGGATATACAGGCATATGGCTGCCACTGCTGCACAGTATTTCCAGGCAGGTGAGGTGTAGTTGGTGCTGACGGAGGAGTCTTGCTTGACTCAAGGAGACCTATATTTGCTCATCCATTTCTCTCAGGTTTTTAAATTCAGTAGAGTATAGGTTTTTGAAGTATTCCTATACGATTGTCTGGATCTTTTTATTGTCTGTTGCGTTGTTTCCCCTTTCATCACAAATTCTATTGATTTGGAGTTGCCCTTTCTTTCTTTTGGTTAACTGGGTTATAGGTCTATCTTGTTTACCCTTTCAAAGAACCAACTTTTTTCCAGGCATGGTGGCGCATGCCTCTAATCCTAGCACTTGGGAGGCAGAAGCAGGTGGATCTCTGTGAGTTCAAGGCCAGCCTGGTCTACAGAGTGAGTTCCAGGCCAGCTGGGGTTACAAGGAGACCCTGTCTCGAAAAGACAAAAACAAAACAACAACAACAAAAAGAAAAAGAAAAAAAGAACCAACTTTTTGATTCATTGATCCTTTGTATTGTTTTCTTTGTTTCTATTTCGTTGATTTCTGCTCTGATTTTTGTTATTTCTTCCTGTCTGTTGGGTTTGGAGTTCATTTGAGGTCGTCTCTCAAATGTTTTAGCTGCAGTGTTAGATTATTTATTTGTGTTCTTTATGTTTTTTGTTTTTTAACATAGGCACCCGGGACTATAAATTCCCCCTTAGGACTGCTTTTAAATACCCCATAGGTTTTGTTGTGTTGTGTTGTCATTTTCATTGAGTTCCAGGAATGCTTTTATTTATTTCTTTATTTATTTCTTCCTTGACCCATTCATTATTCAGGAGTGTGTTCTTTAGTCTCCATGTGTCTTGTGGGTAGAAGGGCTTATCCTGATGTTGATATTGAGCTTTATTGCACTGTGGTCTGATAGAATGCATGAAATAATTTCAATACTTTTGTATTTGTTGAGGTTTTTTTCTGTGTCCCGTATGTGATTGGTTTTGGAGGATGTTCCATGGGTTGCTAAGTAGAAAGTATACTCTCTAGTGTTTGGGTGGAATATTTGGTGGATGTCTGTGAGGTCCATTTGGTGTATTGTATTGTTAAAGTCAGATATCTCTCTGTTTATTCTTTGTCCAGTTGACCTATCCAAAGAGCTCAGTGAGACTCTGCAGACCTTGCTGGGAAACACCTCTCCAGGATTCTTTCAGGATAACCTTTTGTGATATTCTGGGAGCACTCATCCCAAGCCTCCTCCCCTTCTCGAGCTGACGGCCCAGTTATGGCAGAAAACAACATGGAAAATGAACTCTTGGACTCTGAAGATGTTGTGGAGATGTCAGCTGTGGGAGACAGGGCCAAAGACTCAGGCAAGAAAGATGCGAAGGGCTCCTATGTCTCCATCCACATCACTGGCTTTCGTGACTTCCTGCTCAAGCCAGAGTTGCTGGGAGCCCTTGTAGACTGTGGCTTTGAGCATCCATCAGAAGTGCAGCATGAGTGCATCCCTCAGGCCATTCTGGGCATGGATGTCCTGTGCCGGGCCAAGTCGGGCATGGGGAAGATGGCAGTGTTTGTCTTGGCCACACTGCAACAGCTGGAGCCAGCTAGTGGGCAGGTGTTTGGACTGGTGATGTCACACTAGGGAGTTAACTTTTCAGATCAGCAAGGAATATGACTGCTTCTCGAAATACATGCCAGTTGTTAAGGTGGCCGTGTTCTTTGGTGGTCTATCAAGAGGGATGAAGAGATGCTGAAGAACTGCCCACATATCATCATGGGTACTCCTGGCCGCATCTTAGACCTAGCTCGAAAGAAGAGCCTCAACCTCAAACACCTGAAACACTTCATCTTGGATGAATGTGACAAGATGCTTGACCAGCTGGACATGTGTCAGGATGTACAGGAAATTTTTCACATGACCCCCCATGAGAAGCAGGTCATGATGTTCAGTGCCACCTTGAGAAAAGCCATCCGGATAGTGTGCCTCAAGTGGCCACTGAATTACAGTCTCTAAAAATGGATTGGAAATATAATTACCCTATCTGAACCCCTCGGTGTCCCCTTACTATAGAAAAATTAGCAGCTACCCATGATATTATGCAAAAGCAACTCAAGGAGGGGAATTTAGATTTTACCACCTCACCTTGGAATTCCCCTATATTTGCTATTAAAAAAATCTGGAAAATGATGCCTGCTTATTGATCTCAAAAATATTAATAACAGTTTGAGTCCCATGGGCCCATTACAACCATGCTTGCCCTTCCCTGCCTGCATCCCTGATAAATGGCCACTTATTGTTATTGATTTACAAGATTGTTTTTTCACTATTCCTCTCCACACTGAGCTCAGTCCTAGATTCGCATTTCCTTTACCTCAACCAAACTACAAGGAATACTTGCAGAGATACAAATGGACTGTCCTGCCTCAAGGAATGAAACTCCCCCAATATCTGCCAATGGTATGTAGATCAGGCGCTTCAACCTTTAAGAACCAAATATTCTACGTGCTATATTATTCATTATATGGATGATATATTAAATTCTACTGAAAAACAGGATACTTTAGACACTCTTTTCCGAGAGCTTCTTTCTATATTGCAACAATATGGGCTTAACTTTACACCTAAAAAAATCCAAAGTACCACTCCTGTTTCATATCTTGGTTACATAGTAGACTGGACTAGAATCGAACCCCAGAAACTTTCTTCTAGATCTGATAATCCAAAAGCTCTCAATGACATTAAAAAATTATTAGGAGATGTTGGGCCCTGTGGGCCCTCCATACTCATGGCGTGGAAGAGAATGCAGCCTACTGTAATCCCCTGAGCCTGACTGGAGTTTGGTGACCTGTCTTTGGCCAGTCAATTCTGCATAGGAGTGACTCAGCATAGCCCAACCTGAAAGCACCTCTACCCGGATACAACCAATGTGGCGAATTACTATTGGCCCAAAGCTATCTCCCCACTGTACATATCTCCTCTCCATCTTTCTTTTCTCCACCCCTCCCACCAAACAAATATAAGCGGCTGCCTGATGCAATAAAGTGAGTCCTTGCTTTGATGAGAGAAAAAAAGAAAAAGAGCCCAGTGAGGTATTGAACTTCCCCAACATTAGGGTGCTGGGATTAATCTGTGCCTTAAGATCTAGCAGGATTGTGCTTATAAAGTTCAGTGCACTGGAGTTTGGTGCATATATATTTATGATTGTGAAATCTTCATGGTTAATTGTTCCTTTGATAAGGATGTAATGGCCCTATTTGTCTCCTCTGATTAGTTTTTCTTTGAGGTTTATTTTGTCTGATATTATCTGCTTGCTTTTTGGTGCCATTTGCTGGAATATTTTTTCCATCCTTTCACTTTAAGTTGGGGGCCTATCCTTGAGGGTGAGATGTGCTTCCTGTAAAGAGCATATAGATGGATTCCATTTTCTTTTTTTTTTTGGTCTTTTCGAGACAGGGTCTCCCTGTAGTCCCAGCTGTCCTGGAACTCACTCTGTAGACCAGGCTGGCCTTGAACTCACAAAGATCCGCCTGCCTCTGCCTCCCGAGTGCTGAGATTAAAGGTGTGCACCACCATGCCCGGCTGGATTCCATTTTCTAATCCATTCTCCCAGTCTATGTGTTTAGATTGGAGAGATTAGACCATTAATATTTAAGATTATTATTGAGAGATGTGTGTTGCTTCTTTTCACCTTATTTTCTGTTTGCATTCTTGGTCTAGGTTTCTATTTTCATAATTATACTTTTATTAATTTCTCTCTCTCACTGTTTAGGGATAGTTGCACCTCTCCTCTGTCCTTTGAATTGCTTTTAGTAATTTCTGAAGGGTTGGTTTTCTAGACATGTATCCTTTCATCTTGTTTATGTCATGAAAGATTTTTCTTTCTCCTTCAACTATGATTGACATTTTTTGCTGGTTATAGTAATCTGGGTTGGAATCTACAGTTGTTTAGTACTGAAAATACTTTGGTCCACGTTCTTCTGGGTTTCATAGTTTGGACCGAAAAGTCTGCTGTAATTCTGATGGGTTTCCCCTTATATGTAACTTGTTGTTTTTCTCTTGTTGCTTTCAGTATTTCATGTTTGTTTTGGGTGTGTAGCATTTTAACTAGGATATGGTGTGGGGAATTTCTTTTATGATCTTGTCAATTTGGTGTTCTATGTGCTTCTTGTATTAGCATGGGTTTGTCTTTTTTCAGTTTGCACCTGGGTAGAGCAACTGAGAAGTTGCGTACACTGGACTGGCCTGTGGCCATGTCTTTGGGGTATTTTCTTGATTGTTGAGTGATGTCAGAGGGCCCAGCCCACCATGGGTGGTGCCACCTCTGAGTAAGTTTCCTGTGTTATATATGAAAGCAGGCTGAGCATGGGCCAGGGGAGCGAGCCAGTAAGCAGTGTTCTTCCATGGCCTGTGCTCCAGGTTCCTCTCTTAATGATGGACTGTGCTTGTAAGCCAAATAAACCCTTTGCTGTCTTTTGCTCCACTGCCCCCCACCAGGCTTCCCAGGAATTGTGGCAGTGGTGGGCTGCCAACAAGGGTAGGGCACAGCTTTCTAGGATTCTAATGCAGGCATCCTCATCCTTTAAATTTGGTACTGAAAACTAGCTTCACAGACAGTCCCTGCCTGTATTCCAGTGTCCATCCCTCCTGAGAAGCAGACGAGGCCAGAGAGCACAGCAAGAACTCCACACTTGAAAAAAAAAAAAAAGAAAAAAGAAAGAACTCCACACTTGGGCTCTGAAAATGAGGAGGTTCAGTAGTGCCTGACAGTGTATTTTTATTTATTCTGTTTTCAGAGACAGGTTCTTACTATGTAGTCCTGACTAGCCTGGTACTCACTATAAAACATGATATCTTCAAGCACACGGCAATCCTCCTGCCTCCACTCCTGAGTGCTGGGATTATGTGCAAATACCACCATGCCCAACTGTATGTAAGACTAATAAATAATGGAAAATGACCCTCCTGGGCCCTGAATTATCCACTCAAAATCATTTACCCTTGCAATGGTCAATTATGGATTAGGAGTGGAAATGAATATCAGAAAAGCAGTGTTCTAGGACCTGTGGCTCAAGGCATGGGAGAAATGAGGAAAGTAGAACAACAGGGTCTCCTAGAAGCCATTTCAGTCTTCTGCAACGTGCTTCACAGAGTAAGATCAGAGGGGTCTGGAGAGATGGCCCGGCAGTTAAGAGCACTCGCTGTTCTTGCAAAGACTAGAATTCAGTTTCCTAAACCCATGTCAGGTGGTTCACAACCACCTGTGACTCCAGGTCCAGGTGATCTGACGTCCAGAAGGACTCCACAGGCACCTGAACTCACACCTACACACACAAACACACACACACACACACACACACACACACACACACAGAATTTTTTAATAATAAAAAGGAAAGTGCATCAGAAGTTATAACCTAAAAATACAGGACAAATTATCACCAGTTTTTAATTCTCCCAAGTTGGGGAAGGATGCTAACATGTTCAGTTGTGTAGGATTATGGGATTGCTGGTGTCTGGAAGATCAAAACAAAAGCAAAACTTTCAGCAGGAGGAGAATAGTCAGAACTAGTGAAACAGACTTGAGTGGATGTTTCCTGATAGTCAGAGCTGAGGAGGCAGGTGAAGGCGAAGGGCTCTTGGTAGTCAGAGCTGTGTTGGGTGGAGGCGAAGGGCTCTTGGTAGTCGGAGCTGTGGTGGGTGGAGGCAAAGGGCTCTTGGTAGTCGGAGCTGTGGTGGGTGGAGGCGAAGGGCTCTTGGTAGTTGGAGCTGAGGTGGTGGATGGAGCTAGAGGGATCCCCTTCTTGCAGAAGGTCCGAATTTTTGTTCCATCAAAGGCAACCATATTCAGGCCACAGGCAGTTTCAGTAGCACAGCCCATTCCAAATGTCATTAAGACATTAGATGTACTGGACGTCACTGCCAAGAGAAAGACCCAGGAGTTAGCCTTCTCCCTCCTCTGTCTCCCTTCCTCACCCATCCGGTAGGAAAGTAAACTGTGTTCCAAATACTCCAGAATCCATGACTTCTGGGACACAGCTGCAGCTCCATGCAGAGACCCAGCCTTAGTTCTCTGGTCCTCTGCCCATTGTCTTCTCAGCATAGAAGGAGTCTTGGGGAGACTGTGCTGTACCAGGCACAAGACTAACACCAGGGCCTCGGAGAACTCACAGAGGGACAAGCTTGACCATGCAGGGAGGAGGCTGGATGGAGGACCTCAGGTGTTTGGCTAAAGCCCTTCTGCGGTGCCTGTCTCTGCTACGTCCGCTTCCTTAAGGAAATTATTGTAGATTCCCCTGAAGATAACGTCCCCTCTTTCAAGACTCTGAGTTCTCTTTACAAAATAACTGAAAACTTATTGTATGTCCATGTGTCCTATGGCAAGTTGAGGTAGAAGACTATCCCACTGTTGACAACTGCTCCATATTCTATGTGACACCTATTTCCTCATTCATTTCAACCACTCACCCCAGACCCTCTTTCAAAATGTATTAAAAATAAAACTATAGGATCATTGACATGGAAGAGTGAGTCAAGTGCCTGCTGCCAAGTCTGACAACCTAATTTTGAGCCCTAAGATGCACATGGATGGAAGGAGAGAGCTGATTCCTCCAAGTTGTCCTCTGACCTTCACATGAAAGCTGTGCCACACTCATATGTGCATACACGTACATACATACATACATGTACATATGTGCATAAATGTACATACATGTACATACATATATACATACATAATAAAGAAATACTATAATTTACCTTTGTTCTCATTAAGCTCTTTTTCCATCATTTAATTAGATCTTAAAATCCCACTAGTTCCATGTAACTTTGCACGTTTATCAAAAAGGAGGAATTAGTACTTCCCTCTAGCTGTACAGCCCTGAAAGATGAATCCTACACTTGCTTTTCCACTTCTTATCTAAATACTGTGTGTGGCCTTCACACCAAAAAAGTAGTTTTCTCTCACTCAGGAAAACGATAAAGCTCATATCACATCCAGCGTGGCACCATGCGTAGCAGGGCTTGGGCGTCTCAATACGTGTTAGGATGGTGACCACCCAAGGTGGAGTGTCCGCACCTCCTGCTCTTCCGGTGAGCCAAAGTCCCATTCCAGGACGTCCCAGCTACACAGGCTCCACACCCAACTCTTCTGAGGGAAGCAGCCCCCTCTTCAACTCTTCTCGATGGACAAATGGTTCCAAGCACTTGGCCCTCTGCCATCCTTTGCTCTATGTGAAAACAGCTTCTGAGATAACCCCCACCAGCTCCTGCCTTCTGGCAGACCTGCCTTTGTGTTAGTTCTGCCCAGGTCACATCAGGACTGGTCTATGTGACCAACAAGATATAATCAGACATGCTACATCACTTCTGAGATTACACCATTGAAAATATAAAGTGCCAGGGCTGGAGAGATGCTCAGCAGTTAAGAGCACTGGCTGCTCTTGCAGAGGACCTGGGTTCAATTCCCAGCACCCACATGAAGGCTAACAACCATCCTCAACTCCAGTTCCAGGAGATCCGACTCCCTCTTCTGACCTCCAAGGGCATTGCACAACATGGGTGCACTTACATACATGCAGGCAATAGACTTATACACATAAAATTTTTAAAAATTAAATAAAAACAATCTACAGCTGCCCTAATCAGTCTTGTCTCTGTGAGGGAAGCCAGCTGGTACATGATAGGGACACAGACACTTCCAGGAAAAAGCCACAGGAAGAGGAATTGAGGCCCATCAAAAACCATGAGGGAGGTGGGAAGCAGATGCCCCGTCTGAAGGTCCACAGCCCCTGCTGCAGCTGCACGCAGCCCCTGCTGCAGCTGCACAGGGCCCCATGAGACACTCTAAGCCAACGCTACTGCCAATGTCATTCTCAAATTCAGACTTGGGGATATTGAAGCATAATTGTTGGCTGTTTGCAACTCCTGTTTTGGCATATTTAGCTATGTACTGATAAATGTCTGACCTGGCATACCCTGAACATGTGACCATCAAGTGTTTGAGGAAACAGTCCTACCTGAGCTATACATCTCAATGCACATTGTCTGTGCCCCCGTGCACTTCAGGGGAACTGGGTCACACGACATGGATGTCTCAGTGTAGCAGGCAGGACACTGAATACCATTGGCTTCTGAGGATGATGGAGACACTGAATGGAGAGAGAAGGGTCTTTGTGTTGGGGAAGGGACAAAAAGCAGGTAAGAGCATCACTACCCACTTCCCAGTCCATTATCCTAGGTCTTTCATGATTCCACCAAAAAGAATTTCCAACTAAAATGACGTAGAAGGCATAGGACGCAGGACACAAGTGTGGTGGAAGGACCGTAGAGAAACTCAGTGTTCTCTTCACTAGTCTGTGAACACTCCTCTGTCTACCCCAGGCAGGAGCAAAAATGCAAATAATGAGAGAGGGGATGATCTGCTTTCTAAAAAGATACTGCTCACACACTTGAAGTCCCAGCCACTCCTACTTGGGCGGCTGAGGCAGGAGGATTGCTTGAGTTTAGAAAACTAAGATCAGCCTGGGAAAGACACCATGGCTCTATCAGTCTTTGACTCAAAAAGCGCCATAGGCAAACGGAAAGGCAAGCAAGCCACACAGCTGCATCCCAGCGGCAGAGAGACGAGCCCACAAAGGAGACCCAACACCACAGAGCCGGGCAGCGAGGCGCAGAGTCCCACTCACGCTGGAAGTCCTCCTTATTGCACTGCTCAGTCTGGCAGCATCGCTGTTCATATTCAAAAGGATATTGCTCCCCCAGAGTCGCAGAGAAGGCCAGATCGGTGCACACATCCGCAGAACAGCCTTTCTGCCTCAACTCTGTGCTCGTGGACGGAGCTGCAGAGAACCAAAGCAGATAAAAGCTCCTTCTGAGTCACAGAGAACGAGCCACCAGTGCTAGAGAATCTGATCCATCCTTCCCTCGGTCTTTCCTTTCCCTTTTCCCCGAGAGTCCCTCTTCAATGGTCTGTATCAGAGAACAAGCAAAGGAATGATGATTTGTTACAAAGGGGGTGGGGCTGAGGGCTGAGGGGAGAGTGTGGGGGCCTCCAGGTGTAGAGCATCTGCTTTGCATTCATGATGCCCTGGGTTTGATCTGCAAAGAAACATGAGTCACTCCAAAATGGGCTCCTCATGGCTGATATAAGAACCAGGGTCTCTGGGGGTGGAGAGATGGCCCAGCAGTTAAGAGCACTGACTGCTCTTGCAGGAGACCTGGGTTCAATTCCCAGCACCCACATGGGGGCTAAGAGCCATGTTAAGCTGGGCGGGATGATCCACACTTTTAATCCCAGCACTTGGGAGGCAGAGGCAGGTGGATCTCCGTGAGTTCAAGGCCAGCCTGGTCTATATAGTGAGCTCCAGGCCAGCTGGGACTAAAGGGAGACCCTGTCTCAAAAAGAAAAAAAAAAAAAGAAGCAGGTGTCTCAAAGCTTCCCCTGCCCATGGAGTCTGCTCAAGCAGCACACTTCACTCCCAGAACCTCCCACAATCCCCACCCAGCCCCGTCTTGTAGGAGGCAGGGATGACCTAGCAATGTGCCAGGAGGGAAGGGCACTGACCTGGTACTTTAAATTCCTTCACTCCGCTGAAGCAGCCTCCTGAGGTTTCGCAAGTCTCTGTGACTCCATTACAGTCCCCATCACGACACACAGAACTTGAACAACTGTAACTCTCTGCAAGGAGTAAACAGGGTTCAAAAGGTGTTTCCAGATCACTGCAGCTAGTCTTTCCAACAGACAAACAGCTCTGGGAGTCAAAGAGCCATGGTGACAGACGCCTCCCGGGAGGCCCAAGTGGCTGACTGCCTCCTGAAGGCACCTGACTGCCCACCTCCCCTTCCCATCTTTGGGAGAAAGGGCTGTCCCATTTCCTCTCACCCACAGAGCTGACAGCAAAGGTTGTGAAGACACAGACTGTGAGGAGGCTCGTCAGGACGGCGGACCAAGCCATCTCGACTCCCATGAACACTGCAAGAGTGTCGACGTCTAGTGGGTCGCTGGACCCTGGGTACAATCATGAGCTAACTGGGACACAGGGGATGCAGAGCAGAATAGGCAAGAGTCTGTGCAACTGCATGCCGTGCTTTTTAATAACTTACTTTTATAGACAACTAGGACAAAGATTACAGTCTCTAAGGAATCAAGCAATACACAAGGTCATGAGATACAGTTTCTAAGGAACTTTTTTTTAAACAATGTCTGTCATTAACCACCTCTTCTTGGGAACAGAAAATGTCTAAGAGCTTCTTCCTTATTTCAGAGAACATCTTGCAGGTACACACTAGAGAGAACAGTGCAGGAGGTCTGCCTCCTGCTATGCTTGGTTTGCCAAGCATTCTGTTTCCCACTGCTACACCTGAAATGACCTCAGATAGAGCCTGCACCTTAAGCCATGTCTGTGTTTCCACACAAGAGGCCAAGTAAAGAGAAAGGAGAGACTCCAAGAATCCACACATCAGTGTTGTTCACTGATTAATTCATTCATCCTGAAAGCCAGAATTTATCAAGCCCTGGCTTTGCGCTATGTATAGCTCTTTAGAGGGATGCAAAAAATGAAAAGATGTGGTATCTGTCATCAACTGTCGGGTGAAAGAGACATCCTTCTCTAGGAAGGGCTTCCACTCAGGAGGAATTCTTTCTTGCTTGGGTCTGGAAGCTACTAGAATTCCTTGTGAGTTGGCTAAGAAATAACTCCTCTAGGGAGAAGATGAATACCCTCCCCCTTAGCTAAGGACGTGATTCACCACTTCCAAAGCCACCTTCCCACAGACAGCTGGCCTCCACCACACAGACAGCACAGCCCACACCAGAAATGCTCACCAAGAATTTTCCCTGATCTTCCTCTGAAAGTATTCCCCCAAGACTGAGAAGACGGCCAACACTCTCACTAGAGATGGAGAAGAGGAGCATGCGTGAGGAGCAGTGGACGCAGGCTCTCCACCCTCGCTGTCACTGACTCTTATAGCCCAGTGGTCCATTCCCTCATCATTAAAGCGTCATAAATAGATAATACCTTGACACGAAGCCAAGAGCACTAAACATTATTGTTCCAGAAGGGTAAATACTTTTCCTGGACCTCTGCCAGACAGGGAAGAGCAAGGGAGGGTTTGTGATGGCCCTGGGACTCCGGTGAGCTACAAAAGAGTCTCTGGGCATTCAAAAGGTAAGAAGTGTAGCTTGGCCACAGTGTGTGGTTACCACCCTCCACCTTTCCTCAGTTCAGATTCCCAGCGCTCCCTGTCTCTATCTCGTGGATTCCATCCCTTCCTTCCTCTTCAGACCCCAGTGCTGGGCCTGAGTGAGACTAAGTGTGTTCCCCTACAATATTCAGTTCCTCTCTCTGCCGGTTTTTATACCAAACTCCTCTTAAAACAAGTTTGACAACAGCCTAGTGACTTGCAATGGAGACAACTGCTAAGCCACTGAGACAGCGCTTCCTCTACCCTCCTGCCTTCATGCAGATCTCATCACATGATCACATTCCCTCAAATTCCAAGACTGTGTGGTGGTGGGAATGGCAGGGAGCATCCTCCTGGGAACGCATTCCCTGAGTGCTGAAGGAGGAGGGAGCTTCAGGAAAGGAGCAGCAGGGCTGTCCAGATGCCCAGAGGCTGGGGCGCAGAAGAATCAGAGGGGACAGTCTCTGCTGGAACCTCTACAGAGGGAACACCGAGGAGTGGGACTCACGGGGCTGATGTGCAGACTCAGGCATTCGTGCTGTGCTGGTGGAGTCTAGCATCTGACTCAGCTGTGAGTCTGTCTGCTCCTTATGGACAGGGGTCCTGTGGGAGGATGGAGGGAAGACAGATGAGCGATCAAAGTGACAGGGAGCACTTAGAGTGAGTAGCAGAGACAGTAGAGTGCTCCAGGTCCGCCCCAGCCTCCCCCTATCCTGTGGCCCCAGAACGGCAAGCCTGAGCAGACAAATAGGGGAACGGCAGTAGGTTCAGATGTGTGAAACAAACATCCTCACCCAGGTCCTGGCCGCCAGACGGCCACTGTGCACAGCAAAGCCGGGTGTAGAACACGGCAGCAGGTTCAGATGAGTGGAACAAACATCCTCACCCAGGTCCTGGCCTCCAGACGGCCACTGTGCACAGCAAAGCTGGGTGTAGAATGTGGCAAGGGAAGCCATGATTCCTTTGCCTTCTTTCTTGGTCAGTATTTGATGTCTGTTATCTCAGAGAGGCCACAGCAAAGAAATGTCTCTGGAGAAGTACCCCTGGGTGACATGGGAAACTCCTTATTTACAATGTGACAATTATTTCTACAAGCTTACTATTAGAAATAAGTTTAAACAGGGCTCAGCAGTCAAGAGCACTGGCTGCTCTTGCAGAGGACACGGGTTCAGTTCCCAGTACCCACATGGCAGCTAACAACCATCCATAACTCCAGTTCCAGGGGATCCAACTCCCTCTTCTATCCTCCGCAGGCAGTTCACGACATGGGTTCATTTACAGACGGGTAGGCATAACACTCATACACATAAAATAAAAATAAAATAAAGAAGTATAATCAAACAATAGTCTTAAAAGTCACAAACTCAATCTTTAAGTACTACAGGCTTTATTTTTTAAAAATCATCCCCAGCACCCACATGGCGGCCGAGAGCCGTCTGAAACTCCAATTCCAGGAGAACTCCAGCTCCAGGGGAATCCGAGACCCTCTTCTGACCTCCGCGGCATTGCATGACACGGGTGCACAGACTTGCATGCAGGCAGTACATTCATACACATACAGAAATAAATAAAATTAATAAAAAAAATTAAAAATCATTATCATAAAATCATAGATCATTACAAAAGCATGTAAGGATTTTTATACTCTATTGAAATTGCAAGAATATTAAGGTGGGACATGAACAAGTTCAACCAAAAGGTGAATAAGGAGATACCCCCCACTAGGCACCCACTTCAGAGACAAATGCCAGTCCCCAGTGAAACTGACACCGTTCCCACCCAGTGGAGTGACATTATGGAGATCAGTGGTATGAATTTTATTACTGGAATTTAAGGCATGAAAATTCACTGCTTAAGTCATCTGGGACCAGAACCTGTGCCAAAGAAAGGACAACGCACCAGCTCATAGCACATCCAAGACAGAGCTCACATTGATGCCCCAACGCACACAAGAGTCTCTGTGCTCAAAAGAATTCTGAGATACTTAGGAGCTACAGGTCTCAATTTCTATAATCTGGAACAAAACCCAGATTTACCTATGGACAACACGTATGTATATACAGCATAGTTATCAAATATAGACAATCACATGTAGCCTCATGCATGTACATATACATTTATGGACCATGTCCAACCCCGCTACTCGTTTCTTCTCATCAGCCTCTCTCACAACCTCGACATAATAGATTATGTGTATTCTTTGCTTTTCTTGGAAAAAGAAAATAACCATTTGATGGTGAGCTAAGTAAGCGCAATAAGAAGAAGCTTTGGGGGGCTCCTAGGTCCAGCCCTGCCACCAGCACCGGGTGACCCTGAGCCTGTGGTCCTGGTCTAAGTAAGGGAGATGGTGGAGCCTACTTCATTAGATTGAGGTAAAAGTTTAGGGTGTGTATGACATGCTGACATGGGCCAGCACACAACGAGGGCCTTCACCATCATCAGTAACAAGTGAGCCAAGGCTCAAGGGCGCTGGCCCATGCGGGTTCGAAGGCCAGTGTGGCCATTACACCTGCTGACCAGCTCTGCCAGTGGTAGGTGATGTGTTCTTCTACATCTGTGTGTACAGTAGGGGTCATCTGCTTGGTTCTGAGACAAGGCCTAGCCCTGTAGCCCAGACTGGCCTTGAACTCCAGATCCTTCTGCCTGCCCCCCCCTACATACTACCTCTTCTCTCTTTCCTTCATCCTCTCCTCTTTTTACCACCTTACTATAATCTTGGAATGAAAACTTCAGTAATCTCTAAATTTTGTGGACCCTACGTTTCCCAACTTTCCCTTCACAGATATTTTTTTCACCTCTACTTTTTTCTCAATTGATCTGATAACAACACCTATCCTTACCCAGCTGACAGCCCCTCCACTCCGAACCTCAGCACCTAATATCCTAGTAGATGCCATACTGCCCTTGTTTGTGGACTCTCCAGCAGTCACAGACATTAAGGAGGCCACTGCTTTTAACTGGTTACTGTGACATTTATATAGAAGACCTACCCAGAAATTCTTGTTGTTTCTGCAGTTAATATTATGCTCCAGAAGTGATTGAGGAGTCACACCAGGTGCCCTGAGCACATGGACTGAGGTTTACCTTCTGAACTATATACTTCTACTCAACCACAACCTGGCCCCGCTTGAATATGGTAAATACTTCAGTTGAAATGATACAGCTGACAAAAATATTCAATCAACAAAATACCCCCAGATGTATAAGCCTTAATCCAGTAATATCAGAAACACAAGAAGCAAGAAAGTACAATGCTTCTAAAAGGTACTCATTCCACTGAGAGTGCTTAGGTGAAATCCCAGACAATGAATTTAAAAGAATGCTTATGTTGGGCTGGAGAGGGCTGGCCTAGCAATTAAGAGCGCCGACTGCTCTTACAGAGGACCCGGGTTCGATCCCCAGCACCCACATGGCGGCCAAGAACCGTCTGAAACTCCAATTCCAGGAGAACTCCATTCCAGGGGAATCCGAGACCCTCTTCTGACCTCCGAAGCATTGCATGACACAGGTGCACAGACCTGCATGCAGACAGTACATTCATACACATACAGAAATAAAAAAAGAATGCTTATGTGAATGTTTAATGAAGTCAAAGTGGATACAAATAAACTCCCAAATGATACCAAGAGAATGCAAATAAACAGCTGAATGAAATTAGATAGCCAATGCAGAATATGAAACAGGAATTCAGTAAGTCCATAGAAGTGGTGAACATGGGCAGTCTGCAGACACAGTTCAGCAGCTAAGAGCGTGTAGTGCTCTTGCAGTTAATTTCTGTACAATGCCAACTCAACATGGTAAACTGGGATACATTTTTTCCAAAGTTGACCGCACAGCTAAAGTTTTCAAAAATTCAAATTATATATGTATATGTGTTTATATTTCTATAAAAATACCAATAATAGCAGCATGCTTTGCCCAACAGCAGCAGCAGCTTCTCCAGGCTCTGCAGTCATTTGAACAAGATCGTCGAGACGTCAGCACTGCAGTAACAAAACAAAGTGAAAAACGAAATCCCAGAAAACAGCGCAGTTCTGCTCCCGTTGTGGTACCTGGCACCATTTTCTTTTTTATTAGCTTCTCAATCATCATCTGGAAAGAAAACATTCTGAGTAACATCATTAAAAACAGCTCTGATAAAGCACGGTCACTACTACGCATCATAAAGCAGGTCCAAGACATTTTCCATTCACAGAGGTATGATACAGTACTTTTCTACATCTATAATACTAGAGAATAAAATTTAAAAGGCATTTTTTAATAATTTTTATTGATGTTTTATGTATTTCATACATCATTTTTTCATTTCTGTTCAGGCATATTCCCCTATCCCTTCCCCCCACCCCACCCCATCCCATCCCAGATCATGCATTCTGCCACAACTGTCCTACATCTTTCTCTCAGTCTAAAAGGCATTTTTTTAAACTTTACTTTGGAAAACAAGCAATGAAGGGGAATCCTCCCATCAAGTTGTTTCTGCTCACATACTTCTTCCTAGGACTAGTACATGCAGAATTAACGACAGGGGATGGAAACTTTAAAAAGATTCTAGAAGTTGAAACTCAAGCCATTCTAACAACTTTCTTTTAAACATGAAGATATAGCTCAGAACACTTTAGTGACAAACGGCTTTGGTCTACTAAAGAATCCAGCTTTACAGCTAAGCACTTCAGAGCACAGTAGTTACATTATGTCCTACACAACATTCATTCTACTATGAGCCACGGTGAAACTAGAAAAAGCCTCACTAGCTTCACTTTACTGCCCAAGGTATCACAGCATCACTTGAAAGTAGAAGGAAATCTGATCTTCCCCTTAAGTTATCATGCCACACAGGATTTTTTAAATGTTAAAATGAAAATCCTGGAAAATATATTATCAGAAGGAATAAAGATAAGTATTGAACATGTGGTCGAGTGGTTCTTCCGGTGAAGTTCAGTCTACTTCTTCCATGCGTGAGGTGTCACCATCTCCTTCGAGGGGTGGCATCTCCTAGTTACAGCAACACTGGTGTCCTCAGCAGTGGGATCATCCTCATCAATACCTACACCAAATTTGATCATCCTGGAGATCCTGTTAGCAGGTGTCTGGGGAGCTTCCAGACTGAAGACAGGAGTGCAGTTTCATAGAGCATGTTGACCGGATCCTTCACAGACTTGTCGTTCTTGTCAGCCTCTGCTTTTGCCTTAGGGTCTCAATAATGGAGTGGTCAGGGTTTATCTCCAAAAGTTTCTTTGCTGCCATGTAACCCATTGTAGAGTTGTCTCTTAGGGCCTGAGCCTTCATGATTCTTTCCATATTTGCTGTCCACCCATACATACTTGTGACAACACAGCATGGGGATCTGTTTGACACAACCACATTTTCAACCTTTTTTCCCCAGAAGTCTTTCATGATTTTGCAGAGGTTTTCAAACATTGTCTTTTTCTCTTCCTGCTTCTTTTTCTCTTCTTCATCTTCTGGAAGTTCCAAGCCCTCTTTGGTGACTGACACTAGCGTTTTGCCCTCAGATTACTTCAGCTGTTGGACACAGTACTCATCAATGGGCTCAATCATATAGATCACTTCTAAGCCATGCTTTCGGAGCTGTTCCACAAAGGCCGAGTTAACTACTTGGTCCTTGGTCTCACCTGTGATAAGATAGATGCATTTCTGGTTTTCCTTCATTCTGGTGCAATAGTCCTTGAGAGAAACCATCTCATCCTAGAAGCAGAGGTGTAGTGTCGAAGGAGCTCTGAAAGCTTCTTCCGGTCCGGGAACCCGACACCTTCTTCTGACCTCCACACCATTGCACAATACGGGTGCACAAACCTACATGCAGACAGTACACTCATACACATAAATAAAAAAATAAAATAAAATTTTTTTAAAAAACTCAAAAAAAATTAAAAAAGAAGTTTGTCTTATCCTTCTGATCAGGTCTTGTCTCTGAGATTCCCCTTCCCTAAATATATTTCTCTCTGTCTCTGTCTCTCTGTCTCTGTTTCTCTCTCTCTCTCTCTCTCTCTCAGCAAGGGAAGGATTCAGAAATGCCAAGGCCACTAAGCCTTTTGTTTCTTCTTAGGTGCAGATGATAACTCAGAACAAACCACTCTTGCCAGTTTCCCCACCCCCTCTGCCTCCCTCCTCTCCGAGAGAGAACCCTGTGCTCGCTCCCTTCAACCTACCTAATGGACTTCACCTTCTAACCTTTGTCTCTACTTCTGAGGAAGCACTAGTTAAATGGAATGTTACATGCCCTTTGAGTTTCATGTTGCTGTATTCATAACTGTTGCACGTGCTTATATATCATTTTGTCTGCCAGTAAGCTGTAATGTTGTTATGTTCATGGTGAGTGTTTTCATGTAATTGTCCTTATGTGTCTTTTGATGTCTTAAAGAAATTAATACAAAGTATGTATATGGCCTCTTCATTTACATGTGGGGTTTTTTTTCTTTTTTTCATTTACGTGTGTTTTTAAAGTTACTAACTTGCAGGCTAGTGGATACAATTCCATCATAGTGTATGTGTGTTTATGTATGGTGTGCGTGTGTGTGTGTGTGTGTGTGTGTGTGTGTGTAGCCATTCTCACGACACAGAAGTCCACTGAGATGCATAGAGTTTGGGGCTGGGCAAGTGTTTATCGAATGGCTTCCTTAAGCTAGTTGTCTGGTGTTTATGTGAGTTAATTAAGATAAAGTGATTTTAGTTAAAAATAAATAAAATAAAATAAAATAAAATAGAAGTTGTTGAGCACTGTTCTTGACATATGCCTAATGTTAAGATGTGTGCACAAGTAAGCAGGTGTGTGTGCATGTAAACATTTTAAGATGACTTTTTTTTTCAACATCCTTATCTTTTTCATTTTTGTTGTTTGTTTTATGGATGGGGAGATATTTTTGAGACAGGGTCTCCTTGTAGCTCCAGTTGGCTTGGAACTCACTATGTAGACCAGGCTGGCATTGATCTCACAGAGATCTGCCAACCTCTGCTTCCCAGGTGCTGGGATTAAAGTCGTACACCACCACACCCAGCTGTTTGTTTTATTTTTTTAAGATTTGGTTTTGTTTCTACATGCTTGTGTCGGTGTCTGTGTGCACACATGCGTGTGGGCACCCACAGAGGTCAGAAGAGAGTATTGGATGCTCTGGAGCTTGAGTTACAGGTAGTTGTGAGCCACTCATTGTGAGTGATGGAAATTGACCTCAGGTTCTTTGAAAGTGCAGCAAGAACTCTGAACTGCTTAAGCATTTAACATCTCTCCAGCCTCTGAGATCCTTCTCTTTGCTAAGCTTAGATGAGATACAATTTAAAATTTGGGGAAAAATAATCATTTTTCCCCAAATTTTAAATTGTATCTTGCAGAGGACCCGGGTTTGATCCCCAGCACCCACATGGCAGCTGAGAACCGTCTGTAACTCCAGTTCCAGGAGAACTCCAGTTCCAGGGGAATCCGAGACCCTCTTCTGACCTCCGAGGTATTGCACGACACGGTTGCACAAACCTGCATGCAGACAGTACATTCATACACATAGAAAATAAATAAATAAAATTTTTTAAAAAACTGTTTAACCTGCTTGAAGACACAAAGATGTCTGAAGGATTCCAGATGTCCCTAATCCATTCATTTCATCATAAGTATACTCCTCCTTTATGCTCCCAATGACTGTCTCAATCCTTCACACTTAGCAGACTTTGTATTTGAGTCTGATAGATATTTAGAATACAATGTACACATTTTCTGTGTCTCAAATACAATTTCTTAGCCAGATGTGGTGGTGCATGCCTTTAATCCCAGCAGTTTTTTGTGAGTTCAAGGCCAGTCTGGTGTACACAGTGAGTTCCAGGACAGCTGGGGATACAGGGAGACCCTGTTTCAAAATTAAGAAAAAAAACCCTCCATGGTTTCAGCCATTTATTGCCGTCCTCTGTGTGACTAACATCTCTGTGACACAAACTCCTGTGCCAGAAGAATCCAGCACCCTCAGACACCAAACTGCTGCACAGATCTCATCCTGGATCTCCTGATCCATTCCTGTGGTCACCCCTTGAACAAGTATTTTAAATCTTATGTCCATAGGACCCTCCCTAGTCTACCTGCTAACTGGATTCATCCAGACCACCATCCGGCACGTTACACAGACTCTTATGGAATATTATCCTGATGTAAAAACACACGACCTTGAGCCCAGTTCCTGCAGCTTATCTCCCTTCCCTTTATTCCCCTCACCCCAAGTGGCCTGAAATTGATTCCTTTCAGACCCTTACTGTGCAGCCAGCATTATTAAAGGCCTGAGCCCTCTTCTCTCACCCCCTCAAGAGTGATCCCCCAAAAGATCACTTTACAGATAATCCAATCACAACTCACTCTCCCATGAAACCTTGTTAATATAGTATTTTTATTTATTCTTTTAGAACTTCACACAGATATACAATGTATTTTGAGCATATTGCATACACATTTCCTTCAGCTTGTCCCAGATCCTCCCCATGACCCCTCCCATCTTACACACACACACACACACACACACACACACACACACTCCCTTCACCTTGTCCCAGATCCTCCTATATCCCATCCCATCTTCACGTCCTCTCTTTTTATAACTCCCTGAGTTTAATTTTTACACATGTGCATGGGTGTGGGGCCGTCCACTGGAGCGTGGTTGCCCTACCACAGTCTTAGGGAAAACTGACTCTCCCTCCCCCAGCAGCTGCCAGCTGTCACTAGTGCCCCATCTATGGGAAAGGGCCCATGTGCCCCCTGCACTCCGCTGATGTTCCCTGATCCTTTAGGGACTGTGACATATATTTATGTATGGGGGTTTCATTCATGAACAAGAGAATCGAGCACTAATCAGCAAAAATGGAGTAGTGAATAGGCTATGAACTCTGAACAAATGGTTGTCATGACAATAAAATGAGAATCTGTGCTGCGCAGACTAGAGTTGCTGCAGCGCATCCAGGTGAGTGCACACTGCAGGAATGAGACCTTCCAAATACACAAAAACACAAAGCAGAATATTTATATTAAGATACATTAAAATGCACAGGATGCCGGGCATGGTGGCACACGCCTTTAATCCTAGCACTTGGGAGGCAGAGGCAGGCGGATCTTTGTGACTTCAAGGCCAGCCTGGTCTAGAGAGTGAGTTCCAGGACGGCTCGGGCTACAGGGAGACCCTGTCTCAAAAAGACAAAAAATAAAATAAAATAAAATGCACAGGATGCATCATTCACATAGACAGTGTGGTTGGTGTCCTGGGAAAGAGGCCCCAAGCTGCAGCTATCCTTAAGTGGAAATCACCTCGCCCCAGAAGGGGTGAGAGGGAGGGAGGCCACAGCATGCATCCAATAACCAGCCACCCTTGCTGCCTGTCGTCACCATCACCAGGCACTGGCTGGGAGAGGTTTCCTCACCATAACCCAAGATGGGGCTACAGAAGCAAGACGTAAGGAAAACCCCGAGAGTCCCTCCCACAGGATGCAGGGGCTGCTGGATCTGGACCTTTAACCTGGTCTCATGTTTAATTGTGTTCCACCCAACCCATCCTGGCAGGGGAAATAGTACACATCCTTCTTTAACAGGAGAACAACTATCTACTATCTATGGGCAGGTGTGGTAGGGCCCACCTGCAACCCTAGCCTGGGGAGCTGGAGCAGGGACTTCAAGAGTTCAAGGCCATTGACAGCCACATAAGAAGCTTGAGGCCGGGCTGGAATGCATAAAAGCCTGCCCTCCCCACGCCCAACAAAAGCAGACCAGCAGCCTTACACAAGCTGCTATCAATGCTGGAATTTTGAAGGTGAGGCTTTAGATAAGACCGGTCCAAGGGTGGCTTTCCCCAAAGCCCTGACTTGCATTTGAACCCAGCATGGTAGAGATCCTTTGCTTCACCTGTCACCCGCACAAGGGAAGACAGAGATGCTGCAATATGTGGCATTGCCAACTACCCACACCCACCTGTCCCACTGCCTCCTGTGTCCACTGACGTTATTTGAAACCCCCTGAATTCTGAGCCTCTGGAGCATGCCAGGGCTGAGGCTCTCTTCCAGGCCCTCCCAGTGGGCAGCCTTTCCCTGGGGGGCTGGAGGCTTGCTGGGCCTTCGGCAGCCACCATATGTTGATGCTTTGGCGGAGATGGTGCTTCTTGCCTGGGGCGGCAGCTTGAGTTCCTTGGTCTGGCAGCAGATGCTCCAGCTGGGTCCCATCTGTCTCCTTCGGATCACACTCTGCACACCACCTCTTACCCCAATACAGAGCAGAACACCCTACCGGGACCGGTGGCACCTGGATCCCAGGCAATAGACAGACTTTGAAAAGGTGAACGCTACACCCTCACCCTCCTCTGAAGCTCTCCATGTACAGCTGCACCGAACACCAAGACATGGGGAGGGATCAAGCACCAACATGGTGCGAGCAGGCACGGACCAGATGCCAAACCCCAGACACTCACTGAGCCTCTTACAGATACAGACACCACAGAGCAGCTGTCACTCTCTGCCTATCAATGCCTCGGTGCTGACACCAGTAGATGGGACACGACAAGCCCAGAGTCAGCTCAACCTGAAGCCCCTGCACCATGGTCAGGAAGCTTTGGGGCCCAAAGAGGTCCAGAGGCCATGATGATTTTATGTTCATGTATACATGCATGTGCATATATGTGTGTGTGTGTGTATGAGTGTGTATAACCACAATAAAAAGATGTCAGAAGACGGAGGAGGAGGAGGAGGAGGAGGAGGAGGAGGAGGAGGAGGAGGAGGAGGAGGAGGAGGAGGAGGAGGAGGAAGAGAAATAGTAGCACTGGCCAGGCTTGACCACACACATTTATACCCCAGCCCTCAGCAAGGTTGTCGAACTGTGGACCAGCCTGGACTACACGCTGAGTTCCAGAGCCGCCAAAGTTTCGTAGAAGGTCCCTGTTTCAAGATAAACACACACAGCACTTATTTTAAAAGACAGTGTTAGAGTCTAGAACATTTCAGGAAATGTTGCACAGCACAGGAGCAGGCAAGGCTGAGTGACCCCACTGAGAATGCCCACTGGGAGCCAGGGAAGATCACAAACATCTGACCTGAAATCCGGTCAGTTTAACCACCGACAAAAACCTTTGCCTTAGATATACATTTTCAATCAGCTCAACCAAGATTTAATTACTTTATTTCGTGCTAATGATTCATAGTACCATTAATTTAAGATTGCATAATTTGCAAATTCAGTCTCAGATATTGCCATTTTTATCATCACTGCAATTACAGATGAAAAGGAAACTTGACCTTAAATCACAGCCTGTGAATGAGCTGCTGTTCAAGCCTGTTTATTTGACTTCAAATCTCATTAGTAAACTCTGGTAGGAGCACTGAGTGTGACACCCTCAACAAATGGTCTCCCTGTAGCCCCAGCTGTCCTGGAACTCACCATGTAGACCAAGCTGGCCTTGATCTCACAGAGATCTCCCTGCCTCTGCCTCCTGAGTGCCAGGATTAAAGACATGCACCACCAAACCTAGCCTCCCATCGGGGACTCTTAACAGCCTCCCCTGAGAAAATTCTTCAGTGTGTATGTGGGGTTGTTAACGATAGACCTCGTATCAAAAGTCAGAACTCCGGGACTCACTTATCTTGCAAAAGAATTAGAATCAGGCTCTGGGAAAAGACATCTCTCCATGTCCAATGCAGAGTTACTCATACAGCCAAGTGTTCTGTGACTTTTCCTCAGGAAACATGACAACAACAACAAAAAAATCCATTCACCTCACAGAGGGACCATAGCAGATGAAAGAAACATACATAGCTAAGACTACCTTGAGGACCACGAGTTTACTGGACTTACTTCCAGGACATGGGATGATGACTACAAGGCCTGGCTGGGGTGACACATGTGCTCATGGATGGGCAGAATTCATGTTGTGAAATGACTGTGCTCCCAAAGCAACCTACACCTTCAGTGCACTCCCCAGAAAAGTCTCAACAACTAGGAAAAAACTGTGCCCCAAAGACCCTGAATAGCTGAAGCAAGCCCTCACAGAAAGAGCAATGTTGGTTCTTACAATGCTCAAATCCCAAGTCATATTGCAGAGCCATAGTGATAGAAGCAGCTTGGTACTTACACAAAACTAGATGTGCAGATGAATGGAATAGAGAGACTAGAAAAGAACGTGCACAACTCCAGCCACATGATTTTGTTTGGTTTTTTTTTTTTTTTTTTTTTGAGACAGGGTCTCCCTTTAGTCCCAAGTGGCCTGGAACTCGCTATGTAGACCAGGCTGGCCTTGAACTCACAGAAATCTGCCTGCCTCTGCCTCCCGAGTGCTGGGATTAAAGGGGTATGCCACCACACCTGGCTAGGGCCACCTAATTTTTGACAAAGCTTTCAAAAAAATACATTGGAGAAAGACAGCCTCTTTAACAAATGCTGCTGGGAAAACTGGATTCTACATAACTAGATACATGTCTCTTGCCCTATACACAAATCTACTCAAAGTGACAAAAAACTTGGCTAGTGAAAAACATATGGAAAAGACTCCAAATCCCAGGCACAGTGAATTGTCAAGTGGGACTACATGAAATTCTAGAGCTTCTACACAGCAAAAGGAGTACTCAACACAGTGAGCAAACAACCCAGTCAACAAAGGAAAGCACTGCTTTAGCTACGTGTCCAATAGGGGATTCGTATCTAGGATACATAAAGACCTGTGAAATTTAAACACCAAAACCACAAATCTTCTATCTAATCAACAAATGGGCTAAAGAACTGAACAGATGATTCTCAAAAGAAGAAATAGAAATGGGCACTAAATATTTCAAATGGTGTTTAGCATTCTTTGTCCTCAGGAAAATGCTTTGATTTTCCTCTCACCTGAATAAGAATGTCTGTGGTCATCAAGAGAGCAATGGCAGCCAATGATGTTGGTGGGGATCTAGGGAAGGAGGAATCCGGATGCATTGGGGGTGGGGTGTGCACAAGCACTGTTGCTATGGAAATCAGAATGGACAGTCCTCAAAAAAACCGAAGTCTGGTGGAGAGATGGCTCGGCTGTTAAGAGCACTGGTTGCTCTTGCAGAGGACCCAGGTTCGATTCCCAGCACCCACATGGCAGCTAACAACCATCCATAACTCCAGATCCAGGGGATCTACCCTCTTCTGGCCTCCATTGGCATTGCACAACATGAGTGCACTTACTTATACTCAGGCAATAGACTCATACACATAAAAAATAATACATAAAAATATTTTTTAAAAACTGAAAAATATGCCAGGTATAATGGCACACACCTTTAATACCAGCACTCAGGAGGCAGAGGCAGGCAGATCTCTGTAAGATTGAAGCCAGACTGGTCTACATAGTGAGTTCCAGGGCAGCTGGGGCTACTGAGAAACCTTGTCTCAAAAAGACCAAAACAAATTGGCAGCTGATCATCACTGCTGGGTGAGGGAGAGTTGGTCTCTTTAAGGAAGTGACATTAGATTGGCTGACTAGGCTACAGTGGATGAACTCATGCCAAGGGGTCACAACATTGATTCAATAGGCCTTAACATGTATGACAGAATGCATGAAATGAGGGGGGGTGGACAGACAGATTGTGGGGTGCAGATAGGGGAGGGGTCTAAATATGACTAAGATGTATGAAATGCACAAAAATTTAGTTAAGAAAAAACATTGAAAACAAGTGTCAGTGGAGTGTTCAACCACAAATGGGAAATCTATCCTCAGCTCCTCCCCGAGACTCACAGAGCACCCTGGAAGAGGTCAGGGAGGACCACTGCACCCATGAGCCCAGCAGCAGTGGTTTCCACAGGAAACTGCACAAGATCAACTCAGTCAGCATTCCAGCTTGGCGGGGTGGGGGGCCCTCACACAGCCCAGCCATAGCTGAGGAGCTGTGGACCAGACAGTTTATGGCTTCCATTTTCTTTAGGGGTGTGGCACCTGGTAAGTCAACCCCACTCCTGTGGATGGTTGACCCTATACCATGGAGCATATGAGCAGTGCATATTGGACTGAGTTATTAAAGCACAGAGTAAATGAAGTTGGAGAAGTTGCGGGGCTGTGGGTGATGAATATAATCAAATACGTTATATGCATGTATGAAATTCTCAACTAATTAATAAACATTTTAATTTTTAAAACCTCGCAGACAGTATCCTTGAGTGGCTCAGCCATATTATCTTGGTGTACTCAAAGGACCCTAAGTCAGAGCACCGGAGATACTCACACCCATGTTCATGGTTATTCTGTTCACAATAGCCGCGAAGTGGAACCAGTTCAGCTGGCCCCAAGCAAATGAATGGTAAGAAAAACATGGTACAAATATGCACAGGAATATTACTCAGTTTTAAAAATAGGGCTGGAGAAATGGCTCAGCGGTTAAGAACGCCAACTGTTCTTGCAGAGGACCGGGTTTGATTCCCAGCACCCACATGGCTGCTAAGAACCATCTTTAAGCTGGGTGTGGTGGTGCATGCCTTTAATCCTAGCACTCGGGAGACAGAGGCATGTGGATCTCTGTGAATTCAAGGCCAGCCTGGTCTAATGAGTAGGTTATAGGCCAGCTGGGACTATAGGGAGGCCCTGTCTCAAAAAAAAAAAAAAAAGAAATCCATTTGCATCCAGAAAATTGGATGCAACTGGAAATCATGTTCAAGGGAATACAACAGATTCAGAAAGGTTTCCCTTATGGGCAGAAACTTGATTTGAAATTCTATGTGTGCACATGCATGTATTTATACATGTGTGTGGGTATGTACATCATGGGACTAGAAAAGGAGCAGTGAGAGAGACAGGAGAGAGCATGGGAATACGGAGAAGTAATGGAAGACACTACACGTAAAGAAAGCATAAGCAGTACTCATTGGGAGAAGAAAGGGAACCAGGCGGATGGGGAGGGGGGAGGGAAAGCAACAGGGGAGGGATGAAAACAAGGCACAACGACAACCATTACCTTGTATGCTGACCTAAAAAATTACTTGAAAAAAATCTGTACCCAAAAAATGAAAAGAATATCCTCTCAGTCAGGGAGCAGTTTATTTATATAATAAGGTAGGAGACAGCTGACTATCTATGGAGGCAGCTTGAGGCCAAATTTGAGTTAACAGAAACACCTACATGTTCACCAACAAGAAGACGACGTAGCCCCAGGACGGGCTTGTTCTGTCCTCACAGAAGAAGGAGGGTGTACAGTGTTGACAGTGTGTGGTGGAGCTTAGGAGACAGTTACAAATCAGACACAAAACTGTGTAAGACAGACTTCACACGATTTGAAGATAGCTAGAAAAGAGACTGTAAAAAAAAATACAACAAAATATCAAGGGTAATAATCTCATAAGATATTTATGGTAGTTACTGTCTTCTTTAACTTTTCTAAACTCATTTTTGACATTTAAAATAAGTTTCAGGAGCTGGAGAGATAGCCTAGAGGTTAAGAGCGCCGACCGCTCTTGCAGAGGACCCGGGTTCGATCCCCAGCACCCACATGGCAGCTAAGAACCGTCTGTAACTCCAATTCCAGGAGAACTCCAGTTCCAGGGGAATTCGAGACCCTCTTCTGACCTCCACGGCATTGCACGACACAGGTGCACAAACCTACATGCAGACAGTACACTCATACACATACAAAAATAAATTAAAAAAATAAATAAAAATTAAAAAAAAATAAAATAAGTTTCAGTTCTGCCCAGAACTGGTTTGCTGGCTTAATGACACCTGCCACATTCCCTTTTCACAACCTGTTGATAATCTTGCTGCTTGGATGGACTGAGTCATGTCCAACCACTGGCACCAAGCCTTCTGGAGAGAAATGAAACTGGACTCTTGGGAAGAGCTTGGAAGTCTGCCAGATCTGGTGGATAAGATTTCCCAAGAAACAGGACAAGGACGTTTAGACCGTCACTTGGAACAAATACCAGATGTAATTACTCCATATTTCAATGTGAACAAGGTCCTGTCTGCAGAAGACAAAGTAGGGAATGGCTCTCTGAGCACATAACCACCTACCCAAGAGCTTAATACTCTGTACCAATAAACCTCAGTAAACATCAGTCTGTTGTGGCATGTGCATCTAAGACACATGAAAGAAAACAAAGCTGGAAAACTACCCAAGGGCCTGGCACTGTGCCTTTGGAATGAGGAATCTTTATAAAATGGGAGCTTTAATTGGACTAGCTTTTTTCTGAGGAAAATAGTTCAGTTGTGTGTTGGTAAGGATCACATTCATACTTAACCCCAATTTACCTCAGTGACCAGAGTACATATACTCAGCACATTCTATAGTTAATTCCAGGTGTTTAAAATATTTCAAATGAGTACATTCATTCCTTTTTTAACGATCTATTTATTTGTGTGTGTGTGTGTGTGTGTGTGTGCCATTTATGGGTGCCCTTGGAGACCAGAAGAGGGCGAGAGATCCCTATGGAGCTGGGGTGAGCCACTCGACTGGGGTGCTGGGAACTGCAAGAACAGCGAGAACTCGACCACTGAGCCATCTCTCAACCCCCAAAGACTGAGCATTCTTAAGCAAGATGAATGAGATGTGACTTAAAGGTGGTATTGGGGAGATGTTTGTGTTTCAGGAAGCCAACCGGTGCAGCCTCAGGCCCCTGGTGAGACAGACGCTAGTCTGAGTGCTGTGAGTGACTCAGAGAACAAAAATACAATCCCCCCATCATTGGCCATGCTACACAATAGCCAGAGGCCACCCTGCACAGGTCCGAAGAAGTCCACCCCTTCCTAAAGGCCTCTGTGAAAGGCCAGTACAGTAAGCACAGAAGCAGGAAAGCTGAGCCCGTGGACACATGGGGAAGAGTGTCCTGAGGGAAGGGTGAGCGTAGGAAGCAGGGGACGCAGGGCGGATGGGGTGCCTGAGAGAAACTGCGTGTAGGGCCTCTGGTCAGCAGCCTACATGGGTAAGCCCTTCTCTGAGCCCTCTCCAGGAGCTCCCTTGCCTCCCCAGCCTCCTCCCCTGGGGGACCTGCCACCTTAACTTTGCAGTCTCCTGCTGTGAGCACTCACTCCTACAGGAACCCTCCACACAGGCCCATGGGTCTTCTGGGTGTCCCTCTCTCTGGGCTAAGGTTTTGTCCTTGTCTGTCTCAAATCTCTTAACCCTCCTGTAGTCAGATAGAGGAAAGATACCAATTGTGCAAGGGGGGGAGGGGTTTCCAGAGAACAGACCTCCTGTTCCTTCTCTCTCATGCCCCACCCACCACACAGGGGTCTGGGAGCCCCTCGCAGACCTGAACTGAACAGGGCAGGACTGCGCTTGGGTCCTCGCCAGACTCTCCTCCACCAAGCTTGGGAGCAGGTGTCCGATCTGACTCATGAACTCTGCTCAAGGAGCAGCACAAGCTGTCTTCAGACCTACTCGGGGACTCTGGGCACGTACCCAAACTGTCCATGTTGTCAGCAGACACCTGGGAGGGTTCTCCCAGAGGAAATGCAGGAAAGAACTGCAGAAATCCCAGCACGTTGGCTGCCGAAGGAAGGTCAGTTACAACACATCACAAACTGCTGTGTGTCCTGTAGGTGAATCAATGGACCTCGGTGCACATAGCAACAAGAATGAATCACAGAGGGGCTGGAGAGATGGCTCAGCAGTTAAGAGCACTGACTGCTTTTGCAGAGGATCAGGGTTCAATTCCCAGCACCCACATGGCAGCTAAGAACCGTCTTTAACTCCAGTTCGTGGTAAATCCGACGCCCTCTTCTGACCCCCGTGGCATTGCACAAAACAGGTGCACAGACCTACATGCAGACAGTACATTCAAACACATAAAAAAAAACAAATAAATAAATAAATTTTTAAAAAATGAATCACAGAATCATCCCATTGAAGGAAAATAGGACAAATGCCCAACAGTATATGCTGTTACAATATATGATGATATACAGTGTAATATTCATTATATTATATATCAACCTCTCAATCTCTCTCTTTCTCTCTCTCTCTCTCTCTCTCTCTCTCACACACACACACACACACACACACACACACACACACACACATCAGAGGACTACATGAAGAACATTTGCTGAGGATTCAAGAAATCCCAGAGGATGATGGAACTACATGATGAAAAGACTCTGGCCTCTTCACTCAAAGAATTGGTCAGGACAGCTCCCCAACCAGGAACATCTGCACAGAGTTTAAGTAACCTAGAAATGAACTAGCATTGCATGATGTTTGAAACTGAGATCTATTTATTATACCATCAGTGCCCAGCCTATTGTTTAAAATAGAGTACTCGCCCAGCATTGTGGAGTACGCCTTTAATCCCAGCACTTGGGAGGCAAGGGCAGGTGGATGACTGTGAGTTCAAGGCCAAACTGGTCTACGTAGTGAGTTCCAAGCCAGCTGGAGCTACAGGGACACCCTGTCTCAAAAAGACCAAAAATAAAATAAAATAGAGTAGTCACCTCCCAGTGCAGAATGCTGGTAAATAAGTAGCACCTTCACCAACTGCCCAAAGTTAACAACACCAGCAACATGACCCATTGATATCTTGTGTCTCATTAAAGGGACAGCATTGTCAAAACTGCATAACTTCAGTTATCCTCATAAAAGAACTCCAAGACAGGCTCAGACTGAGACACCTTCTAGAAAATAGCTGGGCGGTGATCCTAACTGTCAAGGTCTTGAATCAAAGACTTCAGAACTATCACAGATCAGAGGATATTTGAGCAAACATGAGAACTGGTTTCTGGGAAATGGAGCCTAGACCAGAAAGGGGATGCAAGAAGAAACTAGCCCAGGTATTTTGGGGGGAATAATATTAATATTATTACAATAATACTACTAATAATAAGCCTGGTGTTAGGGACTAACACTCTCAGAGTTCACTTCCAGCCCCGTGACTGCGCTGTGCTGATGTGAGCTGGGAACCTGAGGCTGTGAGGTTCGCTTTCATTGTCAACTTCACACAGCCTAGAGTCACCTGGGAAGAGAGTCCCAGTGAGGAACAGCCTGCGCCAGGCTGGCCTGTGGTGGGCCTGTCTGGGGAACATCTTGAGTTAATTGCTGTGGGAAGACCCAGCCCATTGTGGTGGCTCCAGTCCCCAGGCAGAGGGTCCTGAACTGTGTAAGAGTGGGCACATCAAGCTGAAGTGAACATGCTTCTCTCAGCATTCTTCCGTCTGCCCCTAAAGCAGCCTATTAATTTCTGTTCCCAGCATTCAGTGGCTTTTCCAGCCCAACATATAAAATGCTCCCACAAAACAGTCCAAAGCCTAAGAATCACACGGTGGAGTCTATCATGGCCCTACTTCCTTTTTTAATGTTATACTTTCATATGTTACTCTAATAAAATACCTGGAGAAAAGACAAACTAAGGGAAATAGGATTTATCTCAGCTCACAACTCCAGGTCACCACAGTGGCCGGAGCCCGAGACAGCTGGTCACATGACATCCAAAGTCAGGAGCACAGAGAAGCTTGGACACTTGAGGAACAACGACTATCACAAACAGGGATCCGAAATACTCCTGTGATATTCTGTCTTACTACTTGTGTGTACTGATCTGCCTGGGGCTGAGGCAGCAGCTGTGATGGTCAAAGAAGCCAGCGCCACTGAAGTGAAACTTTCTGTGCTTCTGTGAGACAACAGGAAAGGGCTCCTGGGGTTAGCACAGAGGAGCTGGGACAGGGCCAGGCAGCATCTTAGGCTGGAAGCAGAGCTTGGCCGTGTATGTCCACGTAGTACTAGCTTTAACACACTAAGATGCAAGATTGAGGGGGTCATGGAGAGGAACTGAAGACTAGCACCTTGTAGCAGGTTCTAAGTCCCTGTGGAGAGGTCCTGGGACTGAGCTATGAAGGTGAAATATGGCCCTGGGTATTAGCAACACCAAGACCATGGGACATCTGCCAACGGGAGCTGCAGGTTACAGTGGAGACATCTTAAAATCTTTCCACCCTTTCTTCCTAATGATCCCTGAGCCATGGGTGGGTGAGGTTTTATATAGGAGTCCCATCCGGGGACACACACTCAGGAGGCTCCCATTCTTTGAAGCTTGGCCAGTTGTGGCCTTGTGTTTGCATGGCACTCTACTGTGTCAGGAAGCTTCATTGTGAGGATCGCAGGATGAGGATCGCTGGATGAGGATCGGGGATGAGGATGGGGGATGAGGATCGGGGGTGAGGATTGGGGGTGAGGATCAGGGATGAGGATCGGGGATGAGGATCGGGGGATGAGGATCGCGGGATGAGGATAGGGGGATGAGGATCGCGGGATGAGGATCGCAGGATGAGGATGAGGGATGAGGATCGGGGGATGAGGATCGGGGGTTGAGGATCGGGGGATGAGAATCGGGGGATGAGGATGGCGGGATGAAGATCGCGGGATGAGGATGGGGGATGGGCTCATGCTCTCTCCGCCCCTCATCCCACTATGTTCCATGAGTCTTGGGTGGAGAGGCTCAGCTGTAGATGTGTCTCCTAGGACTGGGCATCTTTCAGATTTATATTCCCTGTGTCTGACCAGTTGCCGGATTCTTCAGAACCTTCCATCAGTTGCAAAGAGAAGCTTCTTTGATGAGTAGGGTACGGTATGCTTGTCTGTAAATATAAAATTCCATATTTAGCATGTGGTAAGAAATTTCAATTGTCTAGAGATACGACACCAGTAGGGTTTTCTGTAGGATCTTCGTCCTCTCCAGCCCTGTGCATTTGTCTGAGTTCACAGTGGCTCTCATGAGTTCACCCCCACTGAGGGGGTTCCAGGTCCAATTAGAGAGCTGTTGATTACCCCCAGACAACAGTGCCACTACTGCACCAATAGAGGTAGTGTGCTGGACAGCTCATTATGGTTGTTGGGCTTTGGGGCTAGGTCGGACCATTGGTTGATTCTCTCTGTCAGCAGAATACATGTTACCTAGCATTATGAGTGCTAAACTTCAGGTAGAAGGTTTCCAAATCAGTTCCTGCTCCATCACTCAAAGTCCTACTTCTGAAGAATGTCCTGTCTTGAGCAGCAGGGTCTTATTTTCTAGTTCCAGGAGATAATCAACAGCTTTGGCAATAGCCTATGTAATTTTGAGAGTCTCTTGGACCACTCTCACCAGCCACTCAAAAGGAGGTGTCTTCTGTCTGCCGCTGTGTTCCTTGCCATAGAGACCCCAGGTGTACCTCTGCACTAATGTTCAGAAAGTGCATGTGTGTTTCTCATGGGGTCTCAGGGGCATCACATTACCGTCCGGGTTCCCTAGCCACCCAGGATCCAATCATCTCTATTCTTTCTGATNAGGGTCTTATTTTCTAGTTCCAGGAGATAATCAACAGCTTTGGCAATAGCCTATGTAATTTTGAGAGTCTCTTGGACCACTCTCACCAGCCACTCAAAAGGAGGTGTCTTCTGTCTGCCGCTGTGTTCCTTGCCATAGAGACCCCAGGTGTACCTCTGCACTAATGTTCAGAAAGTGCATGTGTGTTTCTCATGGGGTCTCAGGGGCATCACATTACCGTCCGGGTTCCCTAGCCACCCAGGATCCAATCATCTCTATTCTTTCTGATGTTCAGAGAGTGCATGTGTGTTTCTCATGGGGTCTCAGGGGCATCACATTACCGTCCGGTTCCTTAGCTACCCAGGATCCAATCATCTCTATTCTTTCTTCTTCCCTTCCTCCCTCCCTCCCCCTTCCCCAGTACCCCCATCATCCGCACCCTCCTCCTCTCCTGAGTTCCCTCACCTCCCACCATGCCGGTGCAGCCAGTATGGAAGGCAGTGTGGGGAACTCTCAAAAAACTAAAAATGAACCTACCCTATGATCCAGTTATATACCACTCTTTGGCATATACTGATAGGACTCATCATACTGTAAAGATACTGTGTATCCATGTTTGTTGCTGCTCTCTTCACAATAGCAAAGAAATGGAAATAACCTTAATGTACCACAACTGATGAATGGATAATGAAAATGTGGTACAGCTACAGGATGGAGTACTACTCAGCAGTAAGGAAAGGTGAAATTATGAAATTCGCAGGTAAATGGGTGGAGCTAGAGAGTGTTATTATAATTAATTAGTTAGTTAGTTAATTAATTAGAATAATTAATTACTTAGTTAGTTAATTAATTAATTTAAAAAGTCCTGTTCTATGTGTACATCTTGGAGGGTACTGCCTATGTACTTCTATCAGTTTCAGAGTTTCAGATTTTATATTGAGGTCTTTGACCCACTTTGAGTTGACTTTTGTTCAGGGTGAAAGATAAGGGTCCAATTTCATTCTTGTACAGGTGGAGATCCAGTTCAGCCAGCACCATTTGTTGAAGATGCTGTCTATTCTCCATTGTGTATTTGGCACCTTTGTCAAATATCAGGTGACTGAAATTGTATGTACTCATGATCTACATGTCTATTTTTGTGCCCATACCATGCTGTTTTTATAACTACAGCTCTGTAATATAACCTGAGATCTGCTATGGTGACGCCCTGTACATTGTTCTTTTTGCCCTGCATGGTTTTGACTATCTGGGTTCTTTTGTGGCTCCCTATGAATTTTTGAATAATTTTTTCTAGCTCCATAAATACTGTTTTGGGTATTTTGTTTGGCATTGCATTGAATCTATAGATTGTTTTTGGTAAGCTGATCATTTTCACAATATTTATTCTACCAATCACAAGCATGGTATATTTGTCCATCTAGTGTCTTCCTCTATCTCTTTCTTTAAAGATTTGAAATTTTCATTGTGGAGATATTTAATATTTTTGGTTAGATTTATTCCTAAATATTTTTAAGTTATTGGGAATGGGAGAGTTTCTTTGTATGTTTTTTTTTCTAATTGCTCATTGCTGGTATATAAAAATGCATCTGGCTGAATGTTGCCGGGCGTGGTGGCGCACACCTTTAATCCTAGCACTTGGGAGGCAGAGGCAGGTGGATCTTTGTGAGTTCAAGGCCAGCCTGGTCTACAGAGTGAGCTCCAGGACAGCTGGGGCTACAGGGAGACCCTGTCTCGAAAAGACCAAAAAATAAAATAAAATAAAACATAAAAATGCTACTGATTTTTGTAAGTTGATTTTGTAACCTGCCACTTTTCTGAAATTATTAAACATTTCTAACCATTTTCTGGTGGAATGTTGTGAACCTATCATGTATAATATCACATTATCTACAAATAGAGATAATTGACCTCTTGTTTTCAAGTTTAATTTCCTTCCCTTGTTGTCTTACTGCTCTTGCAAGGGTTTCAAGCACTATATTGAAATGGAGTGGAGATGGAGGGCAACCCTGTCTGGTTCCTGATTTTTAAGGAGAATGCTTCTAGTTTTTCCTCCATTTATAATGGTCTTGGCTATAGGTCTGTTGTATATAGCTTTAATGATATTGAGGTATGTTCCCTTCAGACCAGTTCCTTCTAGGACTTTTTTTTTTTTTTGACAGGCCAAACCCTAGTTTATTTCAGCATCAGCAACAGCTTAGCCATCAAAAAAGTAAACTCTACCAGGGCGACAGAAGTCTCTACTACGGTGAGGCTAAGGGCTTAGCCACCAGGCAGCGAACATCTGTCAGGGATGCATGGCAGGCACTGCCGGGGCAGTAAGTTAGAAAGCAGCAGGCTGGTGGTGGTGAGGCCTAGGCTTCACGTCTGGGCAGGCATGAGGTCATCTGATGGCCTGGCCTTGCTACGCCACTGCTCCATCTCAACGAGCAGCTTCATCCGGTCCACCCACCACCATCTGCACTAGCTGCAGCTCTGAGAAGCCCAGGCAGTCGGCATTGGATATGCAGAAGACCCCACCCACAGCGGCTGTGTCCACACCACCCATGCCTCGCTTCTGAAGCCGCAGCCTCTTGAGCACCTCAGAGACCTAGAAGATCCAGCTTGCTCAGGTGAGGCAGCTTGATGTGCACACCCGCCCACAACCCAGGGCCCAGGTTGAATGGCCAGGTGAGGATGTAGCCCAGGTTGGATGGCCAGGTGAGAATGTAGCCCAGGTTGGATGGGCAGGTGAGGATGTAGCCCAGGTTGGATGGCCAGGTGAGGATGTAGCCCAGGTTGGATGACCAGGTGAGCATGTAGCCCAGGTTGGATGGGCAGGTGAGGATGTAGCCCAGGTTGAATGGCCAGATGAGGATGTAGCCCAGTGAGGGTTCCACATGAACTCATAGTTCTTAGACTCAAAGACAGTTTCGGTCTGGGCAAGGCCAGTGCAGAAGCGGGTGAACACCTCCTCCATATCGCCTCCTTTCTACATGGGAATGACCCGCAGGTGGTCCTCCTCGTGATCCACACCAGGAATGTCTTATTGTCATTGTGCCAGACACCGTGCGTGTCTGGCCTGTCGCCGGCCATGCCCGAGGCCAGCAGCAGCGGTGACATAGACTTGTCGGAGAGGAAATGATCGTCCATGAGTGGCTGCTGCTCCGCCTCTGTCATACCTGCCCGGCAGGTCTCCGTCCAGGCTTGCCAGGGCTTTCCCCGCCAGCTTCTCCCACAGTGTATACGCCATCTGGATGGCATCTCCAACGTGAACCCGCTGCTCAAGGTGCTCTTGGCTCTCAGCTCTGCTACATCTCGGGGGTCAGCACCTTAGCCATATGGTTGCTGTGGCTGCTGAGGTCGGGGAACTCGTCCTCCTCAGGGAAGCGCACCTCCATGGTGTTGTGGCTGTTGGAGAAGGGCAAGATGGCGGCGCTAGATCCTTCTGCAGCTCTGGGCAAGGCGCAGGTGAACAGTCCCTTCTAGGACTTTTAACATGAATGCATGTTAAAGGCCTCTTCTGCATCTATTGAGTGTGATTTTTGTCTTCAAGTCCATTTACATGTTTTATGACATATATTGACTTACACATATTGAACCTTCCCTGCATCTCTGATGGTGGTGGATGATCTTGTTGATGTGCATCTGTATGGGGTTTGTAAGTACGCCAGCTCAGACAAGGTCTCAGAGTGAAGCAAGAGAAATGGGTCGGGGACTGGCCCTGGACTGAGAACTCCTGCAGACTGACTACTGCTGAGTAAGGAGTATGCCTTCCTTAAGAGTTCTAGATGTGCTGACTGGACTCCAGCAGATGAATCTGCACAGGACACCGGGGTTCACAAGCTTAATTGGAAGGGACCTAACTTGGATGATATAATGCTTGAGTTCTGATGGAGGATTGAGGCATGGGTGGGTGGGGGGGGATAAATTTGATTAGGAACCATTGTATGAAGTGTACAATTGCTCAATAAAATAAAATAAATTTAAAAAGTCCAGACTCTCCTAACCATACATGTAAACAACACAGACACACACGTAAGCAATTGGGGTAGAGCAAGAATTGGGGTAGAGCTAAGGTGGGCAGGGTGGCACGGTGATGCATGCTGTCATGACCCTCATGGTGGTGGTGAGCAGGGTGACACGGTGATGTGTGCCGTCATCATTCTCATGGTGGTGGTGGGCAGGGTGGCACAGTGATGCGTGCCGTCATGACCCTCATGGTGGTGGTGGTGGGCAGGGTGGCACGGTGATGCGTGCCATCATGACCCTCATGGTGGTGGTGGGCAGGGTGGCACGGTGATGCATGCCGTCATGACCCTCATGGTGGTGGTGGGCAGGGTGGCACAGTGATGTGTGCCGTCATCAGCCTCATGGTGCCACTGCTCCTGCCAGGCTGTCAGCGGCCCTAACAATAAAGACCCTTGCGTTACAACTTTCAATGTCTTTATTACAGCAAACCCCATTCATCCCAAACCAGCTCAGTGCACACCTTACTTACTAAACCTGAACACCGTGTGCTGTGGTCTGAATGGCTTTCTGGCCCCCTGGGTATTTGATGTAGCATGGAAAACTGGGTCCGACTCTCTGAGGGAAGGGGCTGCAGTTCTGTGGCCACATTCCGTCCCTCAGGTGCCACAGGAAACTGCTTCATCTCAGGCTCTATTTCCCTAAGACTACAGTGCACCCGTCCTCAGCAGTCCTGCACACAGTCTCTTTGGACCTCCACGGTAACAGGCCCCTAAGATGACATTACTTTTTTCTTCACTTGCTGTGGGTCTCACCACAGCCAAGGTGACTCTTGCATAACCAGACATCATCCCAGACTGAAAGGCTTCTGTGTTGGTAGGAGGATGAGTCCAGGGGATGCTGGGGCTCAGCTGCGGCACCTCCTGCATGTACATGTGCAGATGATAGCATGAGAGATGCTAGAGGTACAGGGATGGTAGTAGAAGATGCCAGCGAAGCCACAGGCTCAGCTTCTCAGAAGCAAGATGGACTAGGAGCAGATGTCCTGAGACCCCAGACAAAGGCGCACCTGCTTCCAAGCAAAGGATCCACTTGCACCCAGGAAGGGAAGGGCTGGGCAGTGGCTCAAACCACAGACAGCCCAGAGCACATGAGACAGATCCGCCAGTGAGTCAACCAAAGCTTTAATAGAGAAGATCAACGCTGATACTGTGTGGAGTCTCGTGATTCCAACCCACTGAACAATTAGATGGGAAGACTCAAGAACAGAAGGGAACAGACATTGCATGGGACAACAGGCGGGGCAGAGCCCAGGGACCTCAGAGCAGCAGCTTCAGCAGGAGAAGGCTGGGGAGGACCAAGGAGGACAGAGACGATGCACTGGAGCTGCTCCTGGTGGGTGTCCGGGAGGTGGCGGCAGGGGTGGCGGGGTCCGCGGTGGCGGGGTCCGCGGTGGCGGGGTCCGCGGTGGCCTCTGTACAATTAACATTTCGGAAAATGACTTCCCCGACCGTCCGGTTCTCAGCAGACAAGAATTCACAGGTGGAGTTACTGATGTCAGAACAGCCTTTCAGCTCAACCCTGTCAGACTCAGTACCTGAAGAAGCAAAGGAGATAGAACTCTGTGCCACTCTCCGCTTCTTCCCACACCACAACCTGCAATGAGGTCTCGTGTGCAGCAGCTGAGCAGCATGCGACAACCAGCCTGCTGCTGAAGCTGCTCAGTCAAGAATACCAGACAGCACTGGAACGAGAACCTCCGGGAGGTCAGACCCCTCCTCCACCTAACCCCAACGGGAACTGAAGCTGTGAGAGGGGATTCAACATGAGAATGAGACTGGACCCTGGATGCCCATCACTCAGGAGGCCAAGGCGGGAAGATAGGGAGTTTGAGGCAGCTCTGGATACATAGCAAGTCAGAGAGAGAGAGAGAGAGAGAGAGAGAGAGAGACAGAGAAAGAGAAAGAGGCACAGGTGACAGGTTCAGGTTCAGAGGCAGTCCTCTATAAATCAGTGGGCGCCCTGGACTCTGCCTCCTTTCCCAGCATTTTCTTCCAGACCTTCCTTGAGAAAAGGGAAAAGCAGACAAAGGACGAAGAGGGTTGGTTTGCTATCTTTATCTTGTCAAAGTTCTGTTGCATTTAACTAAGGGAAAGAAAGAGCCATTGTGAAAAAACTACTTACTGAATGATTCTAACCATAGGGCATTCTGGGAAAAAGGAGAAGTTTAGTGGCAGTAAAAAGACCAGTGGTTGCCAGGGTCTGATGGGGAAGGAGGGAGAATGACTCCAGAGGGCTTTGGGCAGAGGACGCCTTGGCGTGACATTGCCATGGTAGACACAGGTTGGTACACATTCCTCAGGGCTGCTGAGAATAAATAGCAAGAAGAGTAACCTAAGCCTGATGGACAGTTCATCTTGGGCGATGAGTCTATCAGATTCACCATGGTGGAGAGGTCTTTGAAACGAAGGCAGCTCTGCAAGTGCTGGCAGCAGACGTACATGGGAAACGTCCACACTGTCTGCTTTTAGAACCACTTTTACTGTGGTTCTAAAATCCCTCAAAAAATAAATGTTTTTAATATTTTATTCATTTTTTATTTTATGTGTATGAGTGTACTGCCCGCATGAATGAAAGTGTGCCCATGTCCTACAATGCCCACAGAGGTCAAAAGAAGGTGTCAGGTGCCCTGGAAATGGTTGTTAGCTGCCATGTGGGTGCTGGGAATTGAACTCAGGTCCTCTGCAAGAGCAGCCAGTGCTCTTAACCACCAAGCCATCTCTTCAGCCCCAAAATAAATATTTTTAAAGGTTAAAAAATACAATGGTTCAGGGCTGGAAAGATGGCTCAGAGGCAAAAAGCACTGTCAACAATTCCCCTACTTCCTGTGACAGATAAGGAGAAGTGTGGGTGTACAGTCACACCCACTGACACCTACTGGCTGCCTAGTAAAGAAGGAGGCTCCAGAAGCTGGAGTGATTAGATAAACATGGCTTGGTGTAACCCAGAGCACAGGACGCAGCACACAGGTGTAACCCAGAGCACAGGACGCAGGACACAGGTGTAACCCAGAGCACAAGATCCAGGACAAAGGTGTAACCCAGAGCACAGGATCCAGGACACAGGTGTAACCCAGAGCACAGGATGCAGGACAAAGGTGTGACCCAGAGCACCGGATCCAGGAGACAGGTGTAGCCCAGAGCACAGGACCCAGGACACAGGTATAACCCAGAGCACAGGATGCAGGACACAGGTATAACCCAGAGCACAGGATCCAGGAGACAGGTGTAACCCAGAGCACAAGATCCAGGACACAGGTGTAACCCAGAGCACAGGATCCAGGAGACAGGTGTAACCCAGCGTACAGGATCCAGGACACAGGTGTAACCCAGAGCACAGGATCCAGGACACAGGTGTAACCCAGAGCACAGGACCCAGGACACAGGTGTAACCCAGAGCATGGGATCCAGGACACGGGTGTAACCCAGAGCACGGGATCCAGGACACAGGTGTAACCCAGAGCACAGGATCCAGGACACAGGTATAACCCAGAACACAGGATCCAGGACACAGGTGTAACCCAGAACATGGGATCCAGGACACAGGTGTAACCCAGAACACGGGATCCAGGACACAGGTGTAGCCCAGAGCACGGGATCCAGGACACAGGTGTAACCCAGAGCACGGGATCCAGGACAAAGGTGTAACCCAGAGCGAGGGATCCAGGACAAAGGTGTAACCCAGAGCACGGGATCCAGGACACAGGTGTAACCCAGAGCATGGGATCCAGGACACAGGTGTAACCCAGAGCATGGGATCCAGGACACAGGTGAAACCTAGAGCACGGGATCCAGGACACATGTTTAACCCAGAGCATGGGATCCAGGACACAGGTGTAACCCAGAGCACGGGATCCAGGACACAGGTGTAACCCAGAGCACAGGACCCAGGACCCAGGTGTAACCCAGAGCACAGGATCCAGGAGAAAGGCAGCCAGAAGCAGGTTCCCTGGCCCTGTGGCCCTCTATCTCTGTCCTGAACGCCTTCTGAGGCTTGCCCTGTCTCCCCAGTGCTCTTAGCCCAGCATATGTGTGCAAGGCTGCATAGAACTGAGACTCCAGACATACCGTTTATAAAGTCTGCTATTATGTGGACACAGCGCTCCCCCACGTTGCACTGCCGTGTCTGCTCGGTGCAGTTTGTTGAATTGTATTCATAGCAAGCGGAGCACTGGGCGTTGGTGAGGTTCTTTGCTGGTTCAGGTACTAGGTAGAGGAACATGGTTTCTTAGAAAACTGTCCCACAGAGCAGGGCCCTGCCCTGGGGAGGAGGGGACAGGCAAGCAGAGAAGCTGCTGCAAATACCTCTAAAATCCAGCCTCACACACACCACGTCTCCTCAAAATGTCCACAACCCCACAGACCGTCTGCAAAAACAGTGATCCACAGGGTTCTGAGGCAGACACTGAGAAGGAGAGAGTTCAAGCTGTGCCAGCGTCAGCTAAGGCCCCTGCTCTGTGGGTGTCTCACCATCACCCAGACTTGGATGAACATGATATATTTCACATTGTGACTAGGCAGGAAAAAAACTAGAGTGAGAACCACGCTATTCTGCCTGCTGTGCTACTGACTGTGGACAACAAACTTTGCCTCTTCTGTCTACACTTTTTCTTGTTCTAGACAATCATATCTCTAATTGTGGTCCAGGAACTCCGGGCTCCCTGAGATCCTGTAGGGAGCCCAAAAGGTGAATCCATTTTTATACAACCCCAAGGTGTTATTTGCCCCCATTACCTTGTAAACAAGCAATGACATTTTCTAGAAGCCCCAGGAATACGTGAGACTGAAACAGACTAAATACACAAGATCCCAGCTTCTATTCCAGAAGCTACAAAGCTCTACAAAATATATGTGCGTGTGTGTGTGTGTGTGTGTGTGTGTGTGTGTGTACATCTCATCTCATTAAATACTTTTGCTTTGGAAGATGAAGTTATTTCTATGTAAATAGTGTTAATGTGTAACCATTGTTACTTTGAGTGAACTAACTGAGATTTGTGACATTTCTTAGCTTTAGTTTCTAACATGGTAAGGATTGGCAGGTGGCGAGCTTAGCAACAAAGGTTTTCGGAATCTTCAGTTGTTGCTAAGACTTAGAGTCTTGCTGGAAGTACATACCCGTAATCCCAGCACTCAGGAGGTAGAGCAGGAGGACTGAGTTCAAGGTTATCCTCGGCTACATAACAAGGTCAAGACAAGCCTGGGCAACATCAAAGCAAGCCAAGGCTACTGTAATCGAGGCTCTGAGATCAGAGTTTAAGGATAACTAACTGTGCTTGCCACACAAGTTGGCCTGCGTGATCCTGGTCCTCACTGAGGGGAAAGCCTGACAGCAGGGCTGGCTTATCCTCTCCTCTGATTGTTCTGAGTCAGGTTCACATTACCCAGCTGCGTACTTAAGTGCCTAGACTTGAGACTTCCACCCCAGTCCAAGCAGAGCAGGTAGGAAAGCAAGAGCAGGACTTGGAGGACACAGGATGGGTGGCCAGGTGCAGCACAAACCTGTGCTGGTGGTGTTGCATGCCTGTCCTTGGCAGCACTGGCTTGCAAAGTAGAAGCTTTGCCCATCAAACACATTCACAGTGAAGGCCACCGTGTTGTTTGTGCTGCAGTTCTGTGTTGAGCAGAACTTGTTCTGGTACAGTGTGCTGTTCCCACCTACAGAAGGCAAACACAGACTGTCAGTGTCTGGAGAGGCTCGGGGATTGGGGGGAGACCCCGAGGAGACAGTGGCTTAGACAGGAGCAGCTAAGTGCCACCTCAGCTCAGCGGAGCTTGGGAGAAGCTGCAGAGCGTTTCTTATAAGCGAGAACCCTTTCCTTATCAGATTAGTGGAGAGATGGGTTAAATTCTGCCTTTATAACTAACCTCCGGCCTGAGGACCTCGAGTCATCATATACAACTCAGGACAATTATAAATGAGGCCAAACATAAATTCAGAAACTTTCTAACTCATCATTGAACATTTTTTGCAGGTTTTTTGGTAACTCCATCACATGGTTCTTGAACGCGAACTTTGTAAATGACAATGTTGAGTCGCCACGGGCATGCCTGCTAAGCGGAAAGGACATCAAGAGGTGATGGCTCCAATAGACACACACACACACACACACACACACACACACACACACACTCCTCCGGAATTTGTTTTGCCATCTTTAAAAATAAAAAATAAAAAATAAAATAAGCAGACAGGGGCCTGGTGTGCAGCAAAACACCCACAGTGCCACCTATGGGTTGTGACTGGGAACTGCATGGGAACCAGACCCCAGCTATGTACACAGAGCCACCAGTTCCATGTGGCTATTTGTGTCCAATGTAGACTCATTAAAATTAAATAAGGGACTGGGGGTGTAGCTCTGTGGTAGAGTGCTTGTCTATATGCAAAAAGCCCTGGGTTTAATCCCCAGCACCACAAAGAGAAACAACCAAAAAAAAAAAAAAAAGATCAAGTAAAATTAACCAGGCACGTTGGTGTACACCATAACTCCATCACTCAGGAGACATAGGCAGAGGGTCATACATTCAAGACCAGCCTGGGCAAGTGAACAAGACCCTGTTTCAAAGTAAAATAAATTAAGGGACTACAGGTGTAGCATAATGGTAGGATGCTTGCTTAGCATGTGTGAGGGCTTGTGTTCAATCCCCAGTAACACACACACACACACACACACACACACACTTAAATTTTTAGTTCTTTAGTCATCACCAGCCATCTTTCAAGTGTGTGAACAGCTATGTGGAGAGTTGACAGGACAGCACCAGTGCAGAACAAAAGTGGGGAAAGGGCCAGGTGGGGGCGCCCAGCTTTAAAGACAGGCTCGGGTGGATCTCCTCGAGGTTGAAGCCAGACTGGTCTATAAGTGAGTTCAAGTTTGGCTGGGGCTGCAGGGAGGCTGTGTCTCAAAAACAAAACAAAGCAAAAAAGCAGGGAACTGTGTGTGTGTGCGTGTGTGTGTGTGTATGTGTGTGTGTGTGCGCACGCGCATGCACACACAGCCAGAGGTCAACATTTGGTTTCTTCCTCAGTCCCCTTCCACCTTAGTTTTTCACAGACTCATTGGCCACCAGGCCCCAGGGATCCTCCGGCCTCCGACTCCCCAGCACGGGATCACAGGTGAACGCCACTGCACCCAGCTTTTCTACACAGCTAAGAATCAACTCAGATCCTCATGCTTGTGTGGCAAACACTTTACTGACTGAGCCGTCTCCAAAAACCTCCAAAAATAGAAAGAAAAAAGTCATTGCTGACACAAAGGGCAGTGCTTAGACAGCGGCCTCCTGCACAGGCACAGCCAACTGAACCCTTCGGGCTTTTGTGCACAGAATTCTCACTGGTCCCAGAGAGACTGTCATCATGGTTCTAATCAAAATGAAAACATGTTTAATCGTGAAAAGAAAAGAACCATGAGGCAGAGAGAAGTGGCTGGAAAAGCACAAGTGCTGGAAGAGGAACGCCTGTTCAGGATTTAACTCCGAGTGGCTCCTGCTTCAGACACCCACAAACCCATATCAGGATTTAACTCCGAGTGGCTCCTGCTTCAGACACCCACAAACCCATACCAGGATTTAACTCCGAGTGGCTCCTGCTTTGGACACCCACAAACCCATATCAGGATTTAACTCCGAGTGGCTCCTGCTTCAGACACCCACAAACTCCTATCTACAAGGAGGTTTCAGTCAGCGGTAGCAATCCCAACATACCACAGAGCTCATCCACTTGATTCTGACCTCGGGTTCCTATCTGGCTCCCGCTCACCTCAGCGGCTGGGAAGTCAACTTCACGACGGCCTTGTTCCCTCCCTGGTCTCCTTGCACAGCCAGGACGGGTCTCTGGAGCCCCCCTCCAAGCCCACCTCTTTGGCTCCCACTTCACAAAAGTCTCTGAGCTAGAGACTGCACCCACTCACCTAGAGTGGAGCTGACGAAGGAATCAGCACAGCTTTGGGTGGTGTTGTCTGCACATGCTCTGGGAGCGTCCTCACAGACTCCAAATGGGTCACACTGTGCACAATCCAGGGATTCTGGGGGCACAAAATATCCAGCACAAGTCAACATCTGGTAGACTGAGCGCCGTACCCACCTCAGGAAAAAGGATGCAGATAGGGTGGCATCCTGGGTTCTGGGGACCCCCAAAACTGAAGTTCTGAGATGGAGCTACACCGGTTACATTTTCCTCTCTCATCATCATTCGCCAACAGGAAGACCCAACCCCAACCGGAGACAGAGGGGCCCTTCTGAAGGCAGGTGGACACAGGCCTCACACTACAGAAACCGAACATGGAAATCTAGAATATTCTGAAGTGGGGAACCTTCATCCAGACCGAAGCCAGCAGCTTCCCTCACCTACAGCTGTGACGGCGAGCACCGCCAGGACACCAGCGACAAGGGCTCTCATGGTGCTTCTCCCGAAGATGGCGCCCCGGGCCTCAAACCTGGAGGGACATAAAGAAGACGGTGCGGGGCTGGGAGGAACGCCTGCCAGCACAGCGTGCTTCAAGGACACTGAAGCATGCCCAAGCCCATCTTCGGGAGTCCTGCGTCTCTGCACAGAGCTGTGAGTTGTATTCCACCCTCTCCCACACGGGTGAGGCTTCCTGATCTCGGATACCCAGAAACCCCTGCACTGACAAAGCCCTGCCAGGCTTTCCCTGTGGAGCATCTTCAGCTGCCACTGGCCGGGTGGCCTGGTCTCCAGGCTCCCTGAGGCTGAGGTATGTGTCTGCCAGGCTTTGTCACTGTGACAAATTACCCCAGGTGATCAGTGTATAGGAAAGAAAGGTTCTTTGGGTTCCGGGTTTCAGAGGTGTCAGTAATTGGAACCTGTCTGGGCCTTTGTGGAAGCTCATGACAAAGGAGGTCTGCTCGCCTAATGGTGGCCAGGAAATGACAATAACTACAGAAGAGTCCCAGTGTCACCTCTTCCTTCTACCTAACTTCCTTCTACCAACGTCCCCCTGGCAAAGGTTCCAGCACCTCTAAGACCAGGCTGATAACCAGATCTTTACCACATTGGCTTTTGTGGGTCATTTAAGATCCAGATCCTCGCCAAGCACTCGGGAAGCAGAGGCAAGTGAATCTCTGTGAGTTCAAGATCAGTCTGGTCTCCATAGTGAGTTCCAGGCCAGCCAGGGCTACACAGTGAGACCTTTATCTTAAAAAACAAAAAATAAAATCCAGATCCTAACAGGATCCCAGAAAAAGAGTTTCCCCTCAGGATCTGTGTCCCCTCACCCACCCAAGAGTCTGTGTCCCCCAGCCCCTCCCAGGGTCTGTGTCTCCCCTTGTCCTCCCAGGGTCTGTGTCCCTCTGACCTCTCCAGAGTGCAATACCCATCATCCCCACAGGTGTGTCCTGCATCTTCATTCAGTGCCTAACGCCCAACTCCACGCCCCGCCCCTCCTCCTGTGCAGACACACCCCTGGGCCCTTGCTCTGTGTCAAGCCCTTCAGAGGCACTAATTCCTGTAATTCATCCACCTTGGCAGGCGGCTGGTGTCAGGACCTGGAGGAGCGAGCCCTAGAAGGGATCACCGTGAGAGCTGTGAGAGCAACGATGCCGCCCGGGCGTCACCACCACTCCATGCTGCCTTCTGCCACGTGACACAACTCAGAGCCCAGAGTCTGGACTCGTTGAGGCTGCTGAATCAGATTAAAGTGTCACCCATCTCAGGGGGACTGGGAGGGGGGCTGGAGAGATGGCCTAGAGGTTAAGAGCACCGACCGCTCTTACAGAGGACCCGGGTTCGATCCCCAGCACCCACATGGCGGCCGAGAACCGTCTGAAACTCCAATTCCAGGAGAACTCCAGTTCCAGGGGAATCCGACACCCTCTTCTGACCTCCGCGGCATTGCACGACACGGGTGCACAGACTTGCATGCAGACAGTACATTCATACACATACAGAAATAAAAAAATAAATTAAAAAAACAATGCAAATAAAATACGTATGAAATTCTCAATAAAAAAGTATATGTATGTACACACACATATCATTTGTAAGTTAGGTCATCAAGAAGACTCGCCAGCAGGGCCGGTGAGATAGCTCAGTGGTCGAGGCATTTTTCTCCAACCCTGATGACCTGCGTTCAATACCCAGAACCCAGATAGTGGGAAAAAAGAACTGACTCCCCACCACCTGCCCTCTGATCTCCATACGTGTCCTCTGGTCTCCATACGTGTCTACACTGTGGCACACGTATGCACTCAAACAAAACAAATAAAATGTGAAAAATACATTTTAAATATCACCAATCTCCTGACATGCATTCCTTACCTGCTAATTGTCTGACTAGATCCCTGGGGTCCAGTTCACACATAAGTTCCCCTAATCAAGGACCCTGAACCACCGCTTCTGAGAGTTCACCTTGCCTGTATCAGCACAGTGCAGAAAGCACCCTGTGCAGGGAGCATCCCCAGTCACCATCTCAGTGCCCTCTACGTGGTGAGAGCCACATTAATCCACTCAAGACAGACAGATGGCACAGCTATCTCTCAGTACATGAACAACCATTCAAGGCTCCACAGCCTGCTCCTGGCCGGGGCAGGCAGGGCATCTCTGTCCCTGCAGAATCTCAGTCGGCAGTACTACTGCAATAAGGGTTGGTATCTCCACTCCAAGGGTAAGAGTCAGGGAGTAACAAGTGGCCCAGCTGACCAGTCGGTACAGCCAAAACCAGGACACACTCCGGGTTCTTCCTGGCTAAAGCCTGACTGCAGCATGACAGCTACCACTTACATGCAGACAGTACATTCATACACATACAGAAATAAATAAAATTAATTAAAAAAATTTAGAGTATGTGGCACACAGGGGCTGAAGACATGGCTCAGTGGTTAAGAGCATTGGCTGCTCTTGCAGAGGACCTGGGTTCAGTTCCCAACACTCACATGCAGCTAACAACTGTAACTACAGTTCCATGGGATCCAACACCCTCTGCTGGCCTCTGTGGAAATTGAATGGGTAAGGTACACTTACATGTTGGCAAAACACTCATATACATAAAATAAAAGTAAATAACTAAATAAAAATTTTGAAGATTATGTGGTACACAGCCAGGGAGGTGGCACCTGGAAGAGGATATCCCGTGGACGGGATCTGCTAAGCACTTCTGTTGGCCAGAAGGACAGGGTCTCGGGTGGCCAGGTTGGCCTCAGACTGACTATGTAGCCAAGGATAACCTTTAACTTCTAATCCTCCTTTGCACCACCACACACAGTCTATGAGGGGATGGACCAGGGTTCTGTGTATCTTAAGCAAGCACTGAACCAACCGAGCTACCTCCTGAGCCCCCACCTGCAAAGTTCTGTCATTAAATCTTTCAGCAGGAACCTGTCATAATTGCTCTTGTCTGTCAGGGAAGCCAGCACTCAGATTCAACAGACCCCATGCCACATAGAACAAGCGAGAACAGAATGCCAAGCACACCACATGGGCCTCCACCCCAACCTCCCCTTCCCGAGGATGGGGCAGGAGTGCGCAGTGCTACAGAAGAGCCTTCAGTGGTGTCTGGACCCCACCAAGGCAGGCCTGAGCTGCCCTGAATGTCACCCATCCCAAGGTCAGGCCCCAGCCCCAGGGTCCCCTCACCTTCTGGGTCCAGCCAGGGACACTGTCCCGAGTAAGGTGGATCCTGGCAAGGTAGAGCAGCTGTGGAAAGAGGCCTTATAAAGCAGGTGGCTGTGCAGTCCCCAGCTACCATCTGGGGAGGGGCCTCTGAGTGAGCCAGGCCCAGCTTCAAGCTGTTCAACAACACCCTGCCCAACCTCAGGGATTAGACAGCTTAACCCTTGATCCCTGTGTAGGAATTGGAAGTACCTGGCTTTGACACCATGTGCGAGAACACACAGTGTGTTCCCAGCGCCTTCCAGTGCCGGCCGTAGCCCAGTGACTCACTTCCACAGCTGCGAATTGCAATGCTGTTGGCCGGCTTGGTAGCCAGTTCCATTTCCAGTTTGTGTATGAGCCCCACTTGCAGATGAGTAAACCCAGCCACAGAGGAAACGCGTAACAGCAATATCACTGTTGCCTGTGACCAGCAGCTGGGCAGAGTTAGTGCTCAGAACTCAGGCTTGCCTCACGGAGGTCCACACGGCTCAGAAGGGGGCTCGTCTCCCTAGGGCAAATGTCTTAACCTTATGAGGACATCCAGCCAAGATGAAGCTAAACCTACACAGTGATGGAGGACCATACCGGCAGAAGGCTGTACACATGGCAGACAGAGTCTCGAGTCCTCTCCCACAGCCTGGGCAGCTTCCTGTGGACAGCAGCCCAGGTCAGGAGCACTGACTCTCCTCGTCCGATGCTCTGGGCTCTCCTATGTGGGACTTGAGAGGTCCTCTCTCCTCGTCTTTCCAGTGGCCTACACACACACACACACACACACACACACACACACACACTGTGGTGTGGGGAAGCATCTCTGTCGAGGATAAAGTTGAGGGGGGCACATCACACCAATACTCACAACCTGAATTCAAGTGCTGAGGTTCCTAGCTTCTACAATAAACACCTCTTGGCCATTTGCTACTGGACTCTCCCAATTCCCCAAGCACACATCAGCACCCACTCCATATGCAAAGCCTGGTCTACATATTTAAAAGACCTGTGAGCAGGGACACAGGGACCTTTGCTCTCCTGGAATGTCATCTAACAGGGGTGACAGAGGTGTATAAATGAGGTAAATAAGTACAACAGACAAAAATATGGGGGCCGTGGGGGGGTGCAGGCGTCCGAAAATATCCAACGCCCACCCAGCAACCAGAGAGGTCTGGTCCGAACCCAGACTTTGTGCCTTCTGTCTCATAAGTTACTTATTAACCCTGTTCGCTGGTCCCAGCTACCTGTGTAAAACTACATCAACCCTAATAAAATGGCTGCTGGTTATTTGCCTCTGCTGTCCTCGTGCCCTCCCACCTGATGTTTTCTGGGGCCATCCAGCAGGACCGATGAAGAGATCTTGCATCCTGTGGAATTACTAGTACAACTGATCTCAGCCATGGCCCCCCATCAATGTAAGCACTGAAGGCAGCTGAAACCCCTGAACTAGACTAGACGGCTCTACCTGACCATTCACCACGGCCCAGGGTTCACCAAGCCCCCCTGTGGCTCTGGATAGTGCACAGACAGGCATCATGTGTCCTTTGACAGAGGAGAAACTGAGGCTGGAAGAGGTCTCTCCCCCAGGCCTTCGGCTGTGAGCCAGTCCTTCCATCCCAACACAGCTCGGTGGCACTGAGCCTCTCTACCCAGTGGAGTCCTGCTGTCTCCCCTCACCAGGATCCTTTCCTTCCTGTTCAGGTGTCATCTCGGTCATCTGTCACCAGGTGTTCTGAGAAAGCACCTCCCCAAAGCAGACCCTCCCCAGCGAGAACCCGGGGGTTGGGGCGGGGGGGGGCCTTGAGGAAGCAAATGCCAGCAAGCAGCCCAACTTTCGTTCTTGGGCTGGGAACGACTGGAAGTGGGCCAGGTACACTGGTTTTTGTCATCTCCGTAAGACAAGGTTCCCTGTTCTTACAATGAGCACTGCAGAGGCCGGCCTGCAGCTTGGCTGGGGCCCAGAGAAATTCCAAGGCCAGTTGCTTAGGAGTACAAACATGGATGAGTACCGTCAGGGCAGGGAGGCCAGGGCAGGGCAGAGGCTCCGCGGATGGTCTGGTCAAGAAGCAGCAGCCTTGCTGCACCTGCTCACTGTCTGCTTCTGGGAGCTTTCATTGGCTGCCTTGGTCCTCCAGCTGGGAGGTTGGAACAGGCTAAAAACAATAAAAATCACCATCCTCAGCATTCCTAACCCCAACCGCCTCCCAGAGGAACCATACATGTTAAAAGATAAAGTCCCCAATAGTGCATGCTCTCCTATGACATCGCCATCCCCATCTTTCAAATGAGAAAATGTTACCACTCATTTCTTAAGAGCAGTCCTTTTCAAAAATATTTTATTAGCATTGCTTTAAGAAGTAACATGAGCTGGGCATGATGGCACCTGACTTTAATCCTAGCACTCGGGAGGCAGAGGCAGGCAGATCTCTGTGAGTTCAAGGCCAGCCTGGTCTACAGAGTGAGTTCCAGGACAGCTGGGGCTACAGGGAGACCCTGTCTCAAAAAAGACCAAAAAAAATTATTTTATGTGTATGAGTAGTTTTTATTTAAAATATTTTATTAGCATTACTTTCTTTAAGAAGTAACATGAGGAGCTGGAGAGATGGCCTAGCGGTTAAGAGCTCCAACTGCTCTTGTAGAGGACCTGGGTTCGATCCCCAGCACCCACATGGCAGCTGAGAACTGTCTTTAAATCCAGTTCCAGGGGAATCCGACACCCTCTTCTGACCTCCTCGGCATTGCTCGACATGGGTGCACAGACCTACGTGCAGACAGTACATTCATACACATAAAAATAAATAAATAAATAAATAACATGATTTCATCGAAAGACTTTGTACAGGTTGGAGAATTTCACAAGGCAGTGAATGGCAAATTCCCATTATAGGAACAGTGGTGGGAATCACATTATTGTAGAAGTTTGGTAATACAGTTTTGCCAGTTAACAATATTCAAAAATTATTGTAGACAGAATTTATTTATTCCCAGATCTAACTACATATTTCTAGCTTGAGGATCATATCACTTTAGTTATTCCACTACTTTCTCTTTCTTTTTTCTAACTTCCCAGACTGTGATTTTTGTCTCTCCAAGTTCAGTTAGGGCGTAGGTGAAGGCAAAGCGGGGCTGTGGGAGAGGAGTGGAAGCAGTGGAAGACCTGTCCGTGCCTGGTAATGGGAGAGGTGCAGCGCCCAGGCCTGCATGCCCAGGACCAAGTGGAGGAAGGACCAGGGCTGGGCCTCGCCTCAGGGGAGCTGGGAGTTCCATCCCAGAGAATCAGTCCTCCCAAGACCAGAATCTGCCAGGAACAGGCCTCCCCTCTCCCCAGCGTAAGAGGCAAAGCTTCTGCTATGCACAGCCTGCCTGGGACCTCAAGGGAGGGGGCTGCGGAAAATGTAGTCACTCAGAGAAGGCTGAAACTGCTGCCCAACATCAGGAAGTCCTCCATGCTCTACTCTGCTACGCCACCAGTGGACTGTGGAGTTGTGGCTCACAGTAGAGTCCACAGCTTCAGGCTCCTGTGAGGGGACCACAGGTCAAGTTCACAGGAAAAGAACACAATGCTGCTTCATGGGGGTTAGGGGACACTGCTCCAACTTACAAGAGGGGCCACAGCTCCAGGCTCACGGGAGGGAGACCATAACTCTGGCTCCCAGGAGGGGACCTCAGGTACAGGTTCACAGGACCCACCGCAGCTCCAGGTTCACGGGAATCCGTGAGAGTCCTGGGCCCATAGGGAGGACTGCAGCCCTTGTTCATGGGAGGCGGGCGCAGCACCAGCTCACGTGACAGGAACGCAGCTCCAGGTTCACGGGAAGGGACCCCGGCTGCGGGCTCACAGGAGGTGAACAGTGTTCCAGGCTCACGGGAGGGGGTCGTATCTTACTCACACTGGTTCCTGTTATTTTCCTGTCTCAGTTGCTCTGTCCACATGATCACACTTGAGTTTAAGAGAAAGCATTTTGGCTTTTGTTCAGTACACAAAAGCAGCTGCTACTTGCTGGCTTGAATTTCTTGCTTAAGAGACATAGTTATTGGAGAAAACCACTTTTAGTGTTCGCTCAAGGAGACAGATGGATCGTGTCTTTTGCTGTTGTTGTTTGGTTTTGGGTTTTTTGTCTTTGTTTTTGCTTTTGCTTTTTTTGGTTTTTGGTTTGGGGAGGTTTGGGGGGATTGGATTGTTTGACTTGTTTGGTTTGCTTTGGTAACTGTAGCCTTTACATCCATCATCCTCCCTGGTCAAGAGGAGCCAGTTATCAGACCTTACCCAAGGTCACGCTGCTGTCTGGGCTCTTCAGCCATTTTTTTTCTTAATTACCAAGTCCTTTCTTGCCTGCACTCAGCTTGTCACCTGGAAGATGATGTTGTTCAGTTGACCACAGGTGACTACACTCAGAGGTCTGGCCCCTGACAAGGGGTGCACCAGGGTGCAGCTTGGTGGGTAGTTCCAACCACTTCCTACTTGCACCTGCCACCAGGCCCCTGAGCCCTAACCTAGATGGCAAGGGGCCTGGCAGCCACATGTCTACACACGCATGACATTTAACATATAGCCCTCTGGTCATATGAGGCCCCAGGAGGGATGGCTACCTTAGCTGCCATAGCTTCATGAGCTCACACCTGGGACCCCAAGGCCTAGAGGGGCACCCAAGCCATACAGGGCAATGGGAAACCCAGATTTGGACTGCACCATACCACCTACTGGCTGATGGAGCTTAGAAGATTACATGTCACATCCCTGTTTCCTCACCCAAGAGGAAAATGCCAGGTACAAGATCGAATTTGTTATAAAGATCAGGAGATTTGGTGATCATCTTCATGAGCTCTGTAACAAAGCATCCCACTTAACCATTTTCATTTGCAGGACTCCTTTCAACTAAACAACGTAGATCAAGAGAGAAGTATGTGATGGTCTTCCCATATCGCTTGTAGTTCTCATTGTTCAATGTCTTTGAGTCACTTGTGATCACATTCCACACGCTGTCCTTCCCCTCTTGGCTCAGCTCTAGGACTTGTACCCTGCCTGCAGGCTGACAGTATCTAGGCTTCACTCCCACAAGAAGGGGGGGAGGGAAAACCGCAGGAGATCACCCATGGAAATGAATGGACTCACACACAGAGCCAGGGAGGATAGGAACTCCGTCTATTTTCTGTCAGTGAGGTCTATATATTTAAGTCTACTGTGCTCTGGGCAAGGAAGTGGGGAGCAGGTGGAAGGGAGGGGTGAGCCACCTTGGTTCTAATGGGGGGGGGCTGCAGAGTTCCGGTTTGTGCGACAGGTACCTAGAGGTGTGACATTCTGCTCAATGCCTCAAGGGAAGGGGCCCGGGACTTTGCAGAGATAGGGCAAAGCAAGAATCATTGTAATATCACAAATCTTCCTGCTACAGATAACTCTGAATGCCCACAGAGATATCAGACAACTGGAGATCTCCTGGGACAGGTCTTACAAGTTCTCACTTAAGCCACACACAAAGTTTCATCCCCACATTCCCACAGTTCATAGAAGGTTACAAGGTTGGCCCAAGAGAAGTATGTGACAGTCTTCCCACAGTTCATTGTAAGTTTGGCCCAAGGAAATTCTCATAAGACTGTAATGCCCTTGGTAGCATGGAGCAAGTCAGAGCTAACCACCTGGGAAATTTTTCAGTATAAAAACCTATGAGTAGGTTAGAGAGATGGTTCAGCGGTTAAAAACACATTCTGCTCTTGCAGAGGACCTGAGTTTGGATCCCAGCACCCACGTTGGGTAGTCACAACTGCTATAACTCCAACTGCAGGGGATTCTGATTTCCTCTTCTGGGCTGTGTGAGCACGTACACACACACAGGGCATGTTCTCACACACATATATACTAAATAAAAATAAAAATAGCCTGGTGTGGTGATGCACCCCTTTAATCCCAGCCCTTAGGAGGCACAGGCAAGCAGGTCTGTGTGAGTTCAAGGCCAGCCATGGCTATAAAGTGAGACCCTGTCTCTAAAAACATTAAAATTAAATATTAAAAAAGATGGGTTGCCCCCTCCCTCCCTGTCCTTTCTCAAATGATTGATCTTTAAATTGATTCATTTATTCAATAAGTATGTCTCTATTCTAGGCACAGAATGTTGGAGAAAACAAATTAAGTTCTTGCCCTCAATATAGTAAAAACATCTATAAGGAAACAGACACAAGTAAGGACTTTTTTTTAATATAGTAAAAACATCTATAAGGAAACAGACACAAATAAGGGCAAATGTCCGTGTCGTGACAGAGATGTGGGAAATGGCAGGGCTGGCTGGGAAGAGGCGTGGAGTGTGGACAGGGAAGACACTTCTGACAGGTGAGAAGAAACCAGGCAGCGGACAAGAAAGGCTAGATGACCCCAAACCCGCAGGCAGGAAGTCTTGCTGGCTTTGGGACAGTACCTTGCTCAAGGGACTGAGTAAATTCTATCAAAGGGTTATAAGTTCAGGAAAGAATCACCACCCATTTATGGAGACACTACAGGACTGTGGCCACCCTTCCTCCTTGGCTCATTTCGTAGTCTGTGTTATTTCTTCTTGTAAGCAGCTTAGGTGATGGGCAGAGAGCGCCTGACCTGCTTGGAACTTGGTGTTGCATTTATGAGCTGTGAATCAATCTCCTTCGTAAGTTACAGTTTTCTTCTCCATAAAATGCTGTGTTTCAAAATTGGCATTTTATAAACATACAGAGAATCTAATTAAGAAAGTGATTACATTCACATCCCCACCCCCAAAAATAGGCAAGAATGAATTACAGCAAGGAAGCAAATGACCTGCGACTGTGAATACTGATGGTCAGCTTGGACAGTGGAAAAAGTATCCTCAGGGCCAGACCACACCCAGCTAAGTTTCCAGTTTGTAAAGGATAAGACCTAAGATGTTTTCTGCTCTGAGAAAACCACAACACACAAAAGGTGTGGAGTAGACGAAGGGGGCCAGGTCCATCCCTAGGTAGTGGACAAACTTGGGATGTCATCCACGTGGTGCTGACTTTAGTGACATGAGAGAAGCAAGAGTGAGGGAGCTCACCTCCTCTGGGGTTTCAGAGAGCTGCCATGGCCAAGCAGCATGCAGCAGGGGCGTCCTTCCATAAAGGAGAGTCTGAGAGGCCACTGCATGAAGCTAGGAAGATGAACCCTGGTTCACAGTGGAGACCCTACAATGTTGGAGATGTGAAAGCCCTGAAACACCTGCCAAGGAGAGCTGCATTGAGGGAGTAACACCAGCCCAAGAGAGAGATGCACGCTGTAGGCAGCAAAGCTGGAGGGGCCAAGCCATCCAAGCCCTTTGGAAATAAAGTCCCTGACATCAGGCATGGAACTACAGGATTTGGCGTTCACCCTGCCTGGTTTTAGTCGTGTTCAGTCCAGTATTTCAATATGCTTCCACTCCTAGATTTCAGAATGAAAACATATATTCTGTGCCATTGTATGTTGCAAATGTGTAATTTGCTTTTTTTAGTTTATAGGGGCTTACAATTAACAGATCACATTGAATAGAAGAAGAGACTTGGACTCTGAACTTTTGAATAGTGTTGAGATTTTTTTTAATTTATTTTGTATGTGTATGAATGTACTGTGTGCATGTAGGTTTGTGCACCCATATTGTGCAATGCCACGAGGTCAGAAGAGGGCATCAGATTCCCTGGAACTGGAGTTAAAGGTGGTTCTCAGCCACCATGTGGGTGCTGGGGATCGAACCCCGGTCCTCTGCAAGAGCAGTCGGCGCTCTTAACCACTAGGCCATCTCTCCAGCCCCCAGTGTTGAGATTATTAAAGACTATGAGGACTCTTAAGGTTGGACCAAATGCATTTGGCATTATATGATCATGAGCCTATGGAGGTCAGGAAGCAGAATGTGGCAATTTGAATGAAAATTGTCCCCCATAGACTTTAAATGTTTGAGCATTTTGTCCTCATTTGGTGACACTGGTTTGCGCCATCCAGGAGCTGTGGCCTTCTGTAGGGAGCACATCGCTGGGCCAGGCTTGGAGAGCTCATAGCCATGTCCCATACCCAGTGTCTGTCTCTGCTTCCTGTGCCTGCTTGAAGATGTGAAAGCTCAGCTTTCTGCTCCAGGCACCCCTGCCACCACGCCTCCTGCCACCACGCCTCCTTCCTTGATGGACTCATCCCTCTAGAACCACAAACCCAATGAACATTTCCTTCTGTAAGCTGCTGTGCTGGATAGCTTTGAGTGTCAACTTGGCAAACCTGGGTTGAGGGAGTCTCAAGTGGGGAATTGCCTCCATTGGACTGACCCGTGGCCATGTCTGTGGAGTATTGTCTTAACTGTTGAGTTTTGTGAGGGTGCCCAGCCCTTTGTGGGCGGTGCCACCCTGAGCAGGTTGTTATGTACAGTATAAGAAAGCAGGCTGGGCATGGGCCAGTGGAGCAAGCCAGTAAGCAGTGTTCCTCCATGGCCTGTGCTTCAGCTCCTGCCTCCAGGTCCCCTGCCCTGAGTTCCTTCCTTAGGCTCCCTAAGTGATGGACTGTGTGTGACCCAGGAGATGTGAGCCAAATAAACCCTTTCCTCCCCAAGTTGGTAGTGGTCAGTGTGTTTTGTCACAGCAATTGAAAAGAAACTAGAACAGCTGCCTTGGTCACAGTGATTTATCACGGCAATAGAAAAGTAACTAATACAGACCTCATGCTCTCATATGAAGCTTAAGAAACTGATTTCATAGATGCATAGAGTGGAATATGGATTATCAAGACTGGAAAGGATCTGGAGGAAGCGAGGCTGGAAAAGGTTGGGGCTGTGAAGCTACATTAGATAAGGACTCAGTTCTAGTGCTTTACAGCATTCAGGGAAATTGGAGTTAATGATTTATTGCTTATCTCAAAATAACTAAACAAATATGTTTGGAAGGTTCTCTATATAAAGAAATGATGGAGGCTGGAAAGATAGATGACTCGGTTGTTAAGAGCATTTGCTGCTCTTGCAGAGGCCCAGGGTTTGGTTCCCAACACCCATAGCAGGCAGCTCACAACCGCCTGTAACTCTGGCTCCAGGGGATCTGACACCTTCTTCTGGCCTCTTCTGGCACCTGCACTTATATGGCATACAAACATCCAGACACACGAGGAGAAGGAGGAGGAGGAGGAGGAGGAGGAGGAGGAGGAGGAGGAGGAGGAGGGAGGAGGGAGGAGGAGGAAGAGGAGGGGAGGAGGAGAAGGAGAGGAAGAAGAAGAAGAAGAAGAAGAAGAAGAAGAAGAAGAAGAAGAAGAAGAAGAAGAGGAGGAGGAGGAGGAAAGGGGAAGGAGGGGGAGAGGTAGGAGAAGAGGAAGAGGAAGCAGCAATAAATATTCAATTTGAGGGATATGCTAATTGCCTTGATTTGATCATTTATACATCAAAATCTCACTTCATACCAATAAATATGTACAACTGCTATGTTTCAATTAAAAATAATGAGAAGAGGGGCTGGAGAGATGCCAACTGCTCTTGCAGAGAACCTGGGTTCGATCCCCAGCACCCGCATGGTGGCTCTTTAACTCCAGTTCCAGGAGAATCCGACACCCTCTTCTGACCTCCACAGCATTGCATGACATGGGTGCACAAACCTTCATGCAGACAGTACATTCATACACATACAAGAATAAATAAATAAAAATAATGAAGAGAGTCTAGAGAAATAATTCAGTGGTGAAGAGCACTGGCTGCTCTTGCAGAGAGTGTGGATTTGGTTCCCAGCATCCACATGGCAGCTAACAACCATCCAGAACTGTGGTTCCAGGGGATCCCATGCTCTTTTCTGGCTTCCACAGCCATTGTGCATGCATGGTGCACATACATACATATATACATACATACATACATACATACATACATGAAAAACACTCATATGTGTAACATAAAAATAAATACAATTTTAATAAGGGGCTGGCTCAGCGGTTAAGAGCACTGGCTGTTCTTGCAGAAGACCTGGGTTCAAGTCTTGACACCCACAGGGAAGCTAGCAACTCTCTGTAACTCCAGTTCCAGGGGATCCCAGGCCCTGCTCCAGCTTCTGCAACCACTACACGCATGGGTGCACTTACACACATGCAGGCATAATACTCATACACATAAAAATATAAATACATTTTTTTAAAAAATGAGAAAAAAAGAAATAAAGTTAAAATACACCTACTTGAGAGAAAATGTGTAATGATTTGTCTACCTTCGTTTTTAAGAAAATTAGAAAATAATCAATTTTCCACTGATTCTGTCACATCTAAGAGATGAGACACATGTGGCAGAATCAGGAAGAAGTCTAGAACCCTTCCACAGTTCTGTCAAGGATGGTCTTCCTGTGTGGAGCAGTCACACTTACACAGACAGCCAGGACACTCTGTCTTCACATTAAGCCCAACAGTGTCCTGAGAAGGCAGTTAACATTCACCTCTGTGTCCCAGGATCCAGCTGCTCTCCAGATTACCTTTCGATCCTTCAGACCCAGAAGCCACCAACAGAGGACAGAGGACAGAGGACCTGGTTTGGTTCCCAGAATCCTCATGGTGGCTAAGAACTGTCAATAACTCCAGTTCCAGGACATCCGACACCTTCTGTCCCCCATGGGCATTACACAACACAACACAGGTGCACTTACAAACATGGAGGCAGTACATTCATTTGCATAAAATAAAATATCAAGAATAAATAAACAACGAAGATGCAACAAGATGGTGTAGATTATAAAGTCTCCCTGAGTGTCTGATGGTGCTCACCCACAGAAAGGAAAATTGGGGTGACTTTGGACCCCACACCTACATCAAGACCCACTGAGCACTACCTACTTGGTCACTAGTTTAAAGACATCGAGGAAAGGTGCTATTTCTACACTGAAAGTTCTTCTAAGGGTGCAGAACTGGAGAGAAGAGTGAAGTCCTAAGGCCCCAGCAACCAGACCCCCAAAAAAGTAGAACTGAAAGACAAGCAGAGCAGAAATAACACTGCGAGTGACCTGGGGCATGCTGGGAACATGGCAGTCCTTGAGCTGGAGTCCGCCTTATCTATGTGTCAGGAGGGTTTTAGTATAATGAGTATTTTATGTTTGGCTGTGGATTCCTGTGAAGTTTTTAGAGCTGTTTTGTTAACTTACAATGATAGTCATAAGTTATATAGTCAGGGGCCATATGTGAAATCCATGCACAGGAACTTGAAGGATGGCTGGGGTTGGCCGGGTCAGCTGTCTGACTCAGATCAGTGACACGGGCCTCATACCACATGTGTGGAGTTTCAGGCAGCACAGAGTCACTCCACCAATCCTCTCTAGAAGATATGAGGCATGCCACAGAGCTTTACATTTTTTTCATTCTCTGGAAGGCAGGATAAAAAGAGGGAAGATGTTAGTGTTCAGAGAGGAGGAGGAGCAGGGACGATCCCTGGGATATTGAAACCTGGGGGCTTGTATCATTTCTCTCTCCTGGAGGATGTGGTGCCCCTCCCCCCTTTCACCAGCTTTAACTGGCACCTGGTAACTTCTCGAAGGCAGATTCTTTCTAGAGCAGAGGAAGGACAGCTGGGTAGGGGGCCACAGTGGCCTCTGAAGCCAGCCTGACTGCCAGACATAGTAGACAGGAGCTCAGTTTCTAAAAATGTGCCTTTACACTGGGCATGGTAGCGCCCGCCTTTAATCCCAGCACTTGGGAGGCAGAGGCAGGTGGATCTCTGTGCGTTCAGGGCCAGCCTGGTCTATATAGTGAGTTCCAGGACAGCTGGGGTTACAGGGAGACCCTGTCTCAAAAGGACAAAAAAAAAAAAGGAGTTAACTTGTAAGAGAGGAACACTGTCCCTCCTGGACATCACAGGCCAAGCAAATGAAACCTCAGTGCCAGAAATGGAGTCCCTCTTGAAGGGTTCTGTAGGCTCTCAGATGAGGCCAGGCACTGCTCCTGCCCTTGGTTAGCCCCCAGAACTTAACAGGAAGACACCACATGCCTGAGTTACAGGGAAAACAAGAAGCGATCAAGCTGGTGCTGATTTCAAAGTCTCTCTACTGGCTAGCTTTCATAGTGCTGGAAGGTGCTATGCATGCTTTCTTGAAGAGAAAATTAATCACCAGTCTTACCCAGCTGTGAATCCTGGGTGCTTTAACAACTGGCCAGGCAAAATATGCCCTCTGGTGTGACCGTGGTATGAATATTATGGGAGCGTCTAACCACTTTTCAATCAGATTCAAGGTCTGTTTCCTAAGATGGAGCCCACACCTGACATTGATAGCAAGCCTACGAACCTGTGGCTAGACAGGCGAGAGGTCCTACGGGAGAGCCTAGTGCTATTATTCTACTAAGTAGTTATTGTATTAAACGGACACCTAGTGACATACTGTTAAACCCATGGATTGATGCAGCTCTCAACTCTCACCAGAGGAGCGTTCTTACGAAGCAGATGGTGATTAACACCAAAACCCACAACTGGCCAGCGTGCAGAGAATAAGACACTACAGAGTGCTGGTCCCTGAAGAGGACGCCTGTGTCAAACTTCTGCCTTTCAAGCTCAGAGATCATAGTGGAAGGGAGACCAGAAAGTCTGTAAGAGCCAGGGGTGGTGGTGACCACAAGGACACACAGCCAAGGGGACAGCGTGCACAAGTCCAAATAAGCCAAAGCCAGACAAAAGCCTAGCACAGGCACGGGGAAGCGGGTGAGAAACTCCAACCCAACCTAAGGAACTATCGGCAAGCTACGACTGCTGGGAGGGGCAGAGACCGCTCTTTTAAGGGTGTGACTCTTAGGTTGGCAAGGCTCCAATGGATGAATGCACATCAAAGGGCATTTGGGGACACAAATTTGACTTTATAGGGGTGTGTGTGTGTGTGTGTGTGTGTGTGTGTGTAACAGAGCACAGGAAATTGGGTGGGATAGGGGAGGGGATCTAAACATGATCCAATATATTCTTTTTTTTTTTTTTTTTTTTTTTTTTTTGTCTTTTGAGACAGGGTCCCCTGTAGCTCCAGCTGGTCCTGGAACTCACTCTGTAGACCAGGCTGGCCTTGAACTCCCAAAGATCCGCCTGCCTCTGCCTCCCAAGTGCTAGGATTAAAGGTGTGCCACCACGCCCGGCTATATAATCCAATATATTCTATAAAATTTACAAAAATGGCTGGGCATGGTGGCACACGCCTTTAGCCCCAGTACTCAGGAAGCAGAGGCAGGCAGATCTCTGTAAGCTCAAAGCCAGCCTGGTCTGCATAGTGAGTTCCAGGACAGCTGAGGCTACAAGGAGACCCTGACTCAAAAAAAGATCCCCCAATTTTTTTTAATTTATAAAATCAAGTTAAAAAAGGAAAAGTAAGGGGCTGGAGGGATGGCCTAGCGGTTAAGAGCGCCGACCGCTCTTGCAGAGGACCCGGGTTCGATCCCCAGCACCCACATGGCGGCTGAGAACCGTCTGTGACTCCGGTTCCAGGAGAACTCCAGTTCCAGGGGAATCCGAGACCCTCTTCTGATCTCCGCGGCACTGCACGACACGGGTGCGCAGACCTGCATGCAGACAATACATTCATAAACATAAAAATAAATAAATTTAAAAAATAAAAAAAAGGAAAAGTAAATTTCAAAGAAAGTAAAAATCTTTAATTAAAAAAATTATCACAATATATAGGCAAGCTCAATTTGTTTTATTTCTCCTAAAACTCTTCACCTCAGTAGGTATCTGTAAAAAAGAAAATTCTGTGTCCTAGGATTGACCATCGTCTCCCCTGGTGTCCTGCACGTTGGCCACATAAACTGTGGGGTGTACCCATCCTCAGGTAGAACCAGACCTACTCTCCGCATGAGGTCGTCACTCTCCAGATGCCTGTTCTCATACCAACAAGCTATTTGGAGATACAAAGTCCACATCACTGTTCAGCTTCCCAGTGGATCCCTCATTTCTGATATTCCAAAGGGAATCCCCTGAAAGCACTTCCCAGGATCTTTTCTCACTCCTTGTAGACAGATTTGGTCAGTGGGAAACTCTGGTGGGGCTTCGGAGGTGGAGGCACTTGGGAGGCAGATAGGGGAGGGGCTCCCGAGGCACAGCCCTGTCAGGGGAGCTAATGGCGGTCAAGGGCTGGTAGAAGAGGGGAAGTCGTGATGTTCAGTGGTATGGCCACTAGTGAGTCGTTCATGCTGCAGTGGACATTGACATGCCTGGGTCCATGTGGCTAGCCCCAGCTAAGACCAGTGGGTCACAAAGTAAAAACAAAATCAAAAACAAAAGAGGTGAGAGTGAGGTGAGGACTTGGAGAAAGAAGGAAGAGGGAGGGGAAGGATAAGAGACTGAGGGGGTGAGCACAATGTGACATGCACGTGCATGAAACTGTCAAAGAAGAACTTAAATTCTAAAACCACCGCAGCCCCACACACACCACAGCCCCACACACCGCAGCCCCACACACCCCAGCCCCACACACACCCCAGCCCCACACACCCCAGCCCCACACACCAGGATTCCCAGGGCCTCCCTCCCCTCATTTCTATATGAGCAGCAATTGTCTTCAGTCGATGCCAAGGACCAGCAAAGGAATAGGTTAATCACTAACTGCATCTCTGTGTTTATAATATAGTTACTATGGAAACTGAGGGGGGTGCACCAGGTAAGAGCCCTGCAATCAATCTAGTTATGGTGCCCAGCATGAAACTGATGAAGTGGTATTCATCTGGAGAGACGTGGCCACAGGTGGGGGCAGGCAGGACAGTGCCAGCTGTCGGCGCAAAGGGCCCTTCTCAGATGAGTTTTGCCATCTGGGACGTGGAACTAAACCATTACCCACAAACAACACTCAGGCCGTAGCTAGTCAACTAAGCCTTCTAGGGCAGCGTCTCAACCAGCTTGCTCCATGCTTCCAACAAGCTGTGAAATGTGTGGGAACAAACATTAAGAAATAATAACTAGGAACCCAAGTGGAAGGTCCCCCCAAGTCTCCCGCGGAGACTCAAGGTCACCCTGTCCTCTGCCTGTGCCTCCACCTCAGGGCTTCACGTATCTCTAGCAGGATTTTGACAGCAACTGAGATGAACTGACTCCACCCAAGCTCAACCCTTCACCTAATCTGCTTCTCCCCTGACTCCCCTAGCCAGGCCAGAGACCCCTACTTCAATTCCTCCTCTCCAGTGAGCCTTTCTGGCCTCTTGGGCTGGCTGTACACACGCTCCAGTTTCTGCTGTTGAACTTCATCTCTTTAAGGCAGAGGAAGACAAGCTGGGTGGCACACGCCTTTAGTCCTAGCACTTGGGAGGCAGAGGCAGGTGGATCTTTGTGAGTTCAAAGCCAGCCTGGTCTACAGAGTGAGTTCCAGGACAGCTGGGGCTACAGGGAGACCCTGTCTAAAAAAGACCAAAAAAAAAAAAAAAAACACTTGAAAGACAACAACAAACGAACCCTACACCCAACAGACAGGAAGAAATCACAAAAATCAGAGCAGAAATCAATGAAATAGAAACAAAGAAAACAATACAAAGAATCAATTAATCCAAAAACTGGTTTCCCAAAAGGATAAACAAGATAGACAGACACCCCCCACCCACCCCCACAGCCCAGCCAACCAAAAGAAAGAAAGAGCCACTCCATCTGGGCCTGGTCTTTTTTTGACATTTCCCTTTTTTGACAGAGTCTTGCGTCTCCATAGTGCTGAGGAGGGAACCAGAGCTTTGTGCGTCTTAGGCAAGTACTCTATCAACTGAGCTACGTCCTCAGCCCCACTGTGGCCCTGTCATACATGCATCTACCACACTTTTCATACTTACCCCCGCCCCAATTTCCCTCTCTTATCCCCCCATCCTCTCATTCTGACCTTCTCCTCCTCCCCAAAAGCTCTATTTTCATGTCACAAAAGAACAGATTTTCAGTGTTATCTCTGTAAGAATGGTGTATTTATAAGGGAGCCGATATGTCATCTGGCTTGATTCAGCCATCCCACAAGATGTGTGCGTATCACAGCGTCATCAGGGACTAGGCTGGGGCTCCGTGCTTGCTTAGTGCATGGGCTCTCCAGCTTAGCTGTAATGTCAACACAGCCTAGGCTCATCCCGGAGGACAGTCTCCATCGAGGAATTTCTTAGATCGGACTAGCCTGTGGCCATGTCTGTGGGAAATTGTCATGATTATTTACTGATGCAGGAGGGCCCAGTCCACTGTGAGAGGCACCATGCCCTGGGCAGGTGGGCCTAGACTGTATGAAAAGCTGGCTGATCACAAGCCCGGACCCGGACGGGAACCGGCGGTGCTCAGCTCCCTCCTGTGCCCGGCTCTTGCTGTAGGTCCTTGGTGAGTAGTGAGTCCCAGTTGAGGCAGTGTGACCCAGAACACCAAGCAGTCCTCTCCCTTCAGGTTCCTGCTTTGAGTTCTGCCTTGACCTCCCTCAAGGATGGACTTTGACCTGGAATAAACCTTTTCCTCCCCTAAGCTCTCAATATTGGTATTTGTCACGGCAGCACAATGAAACTAGAACAAAGGCCATGGGTTCCACCTCTTGTCATCTAATATATATATATACACATATATATATGTATATATGTGTATATATATAATATATATACATATATATATATATATATATCATCAGTTGGTCCTTTAAACATGCGTGGCCACAATCCATGAGATCTTCTTCCCCCTTGGACCAGGCCCACGACTTTACAAAAGCTGTAAGCCTCAGAACTTTCCCTGGCCAGCAGGCTTATAATTCCAGGCTGAGCTCTGGCAAGAAGGGGAGAGGGAACCTCAAGAAGTCACCTAGAGAGAAAGGAAACAGACTCAAAGAGAGAGGCCAGGAGAAAAATGACTCAGTTTTATTCATGCTAGCCATGTGCTTAATATACTAAAGCTACTAATATATATATAATTAATAAAATAATAAAAAATGAATAAAGAATAATAACAATAATAATGATAATAAAATAAAACTACTATGCTCTGGGCAAGGAAGTGGGGGTCAGGAGGGTGTGAATGAGAGGAAGGGAAGGGTGAGCCACCTTGGCTCCTACCAGGGGCAGCAGAGCTCCTGTTTGTGTAAGCAGTAAACTAGAGGTGTGACATTTTCTTCAATATCTCGAAGTATGAGGCCATCAGGGTCTGGAACTTTGCAGAGATAGGTGAGGCAGGAAATACTGCAATATCCCGACCTCACGGAGCTACAGATAACTCAGAGAGGCAACTTAAATGCCCACGGAGATATCAGATAACTCACAGAAGCTTTGGGACAGAATTTGCAGGCCCTACCTCAAGCCGAAGTCTTATTCCTACAACCGCTAGCACCAAAAATCTTATTAAAAACATCCAGCTCTAGGGCTGGAGAGATGGCCTAGCGGTTAAGAGCACTGACTGCTCTTGCAGAGGACCCAGGTTTGATCCCCAGCACCCACATGGCGGCTGAAAACCGTCCTTAACTCCAGTTCCAGGGGAATCTGACGCCCTCTTCTGACCTCCGCGACATTGCATGACACAGGTGCACACACCTACATGCAGATAGTACATTCATACACGTACAAGAATAAATTTTTTAAAAATCCAGCTCTGTTCTGTGACTTCCTCAGCTGATATTGTCGCTGGGGACCTCCAGAGTCAGGGTTTCCAGGAGGAAGAGGCTCCCCTCTTCTCCAGATGAAACCATGCAAGCTGCCCTCAGGGTGGGGCAAGGGCATGAGATGGACACCTGGCACACTGGGGTGGCCCAGGACTCAAGCAGCAAAGGGTCCTTGTTCTGTTGGGTCCCAGTTGCCTGATCCCTGTCTGGGGCACACATCCTTGCCTGGCCAGGTGGCTGCAGTCACAGCTGCACCTGGCAGGCAGCGAGAGCCCCCTTTAATAGATGCATGCATAGAGCAGAACCCCAGGAGTTCATCCAAATGCTTTCGAGCTGTAGAGGTCTGTGCATGCAGGAGGAGTGACCAGGAAACGAGAGGCCAGCACTGTGTCCTCTGCCCTTGGGAATTGGTTACTGAGGAGGCTGGGAGGATGGAAAGGACAGATGCATGGGTACCAGCCTGCAGGTGTTCCTCCAGCTTGGCGATAAGCCTGTTATCAGTGCTTCCTCCCTTGACCCTCAGAACCTTGATAAGCTTAGAGGAGACAGAGCTAGGGGTGCCAGGAGGCAGGCTCAGTGGAAGTGAGTGTACACAGTGCTGCTCACTTTGTGACTCCTCTGTAAGTGGGAGCGGCATACAGGCCCACAGGCCTGGGGACATACCTCCCCCAATGGAGAACAGTTTCCTATTTCCTGTCTCATTCAGGCCCAAAGTCTCCCAGGCTACCAAATGCTATGCAACACCTCACAACCACCTAGAAATGCAGTTCACAGATATGCTACCCACCTACAGACCTAACTTGAAACAGGTCAGTGCCCTGGACTGTTATGTAATAGACAAACACCAGAAAGGTCATTTCTGAGAGTAAACGGTGTTTGAATATGGAAAGATTTGGATGAAATACATAGAAGACAGAACAAGGACAGGTGACAATGGAGGTGATTGCATTTAGGAGTAGTAGTGAGCATTCATATTTCAAAACAAGGACTAGCTCTGTATATAGCTATATGATCTGCACAGAGTCAACAGATCTGAGAGTGACAGAGGCTGACGGGACCATGCATGACATTCTGGCACCTCAGACTGCCATGAGTCACTGCTATGAATGACGGGGATTTCCAAAGTGGGATGACAGTAAAGTTCTGAGCAAAGAAACACTCACTCTTCTCTTTGATGCAGACTTATATAGCTATAAATACTGATGTAGATAGAAATGCATGTGTATACATATAGGCGTGTGCATTTATATGTATGCAAATGATGGTTGTATTCTTGGAAAATTCACACCCTTGAGTCATGTGTTTGGACATAGATGAGTTAGGTTCTAGCCTTCAATAATCACCAAGGTCTGACTGACACGTCATCCTCCAGAAGATTCTAGAGTCGTGAAGGCTGTTGGACAAGTGTCAGGACTGTCCCCAGAGCTGCAGGATGTTGCTCAGATAGGACATGCTCCCTGGAGACTCTCCTGTGGTCTTAAGTGGGGCCTCGACAGGTGACTGGGTCACGAGAGCGCTACTCTAGTCAGTGGACTGACATGTTCTTAAATCCTAGCTGGATGAGTACCTAGGCCTGGTGGGAGGAGGGTGCACTTTGTCCCTGGCCCCTGTTCTTGCCATCTCTCTGCATCCGGTCCTCCCCTCCAGCAGATGCTCCCTCTAAGAGGCTCTGCTTCACCACAGCCCAGAGCTACAGGGCCAAAGGATCCTGGGCTGAAATCTCTGAAACCATGACCCAAGATAAACCTTCTCTTTTTTTTTTTTCCTTGTATTTTTGAGACAGGGTCTCCCTGTAGCTCTCTGGCTGTCCTGGAACTCACTCTGTAGACCAGGCTGGCCTCGAACTCAGAGATCCGTGTGCCTCTGCCTCCCAAGTGCTAGGATTAAAGGCGTGTTCCACCATGCCCGGCATTTATTTATTTCTGTATGTGTATGTCTGTACTGTCTGCATGCAAGTTTGAGCACCCGTGTCATGCAATGCCGCGGAGGTCAGAAGAGGGTTTTGGATTCCCCTGGAACTGGAGTTCTCCTGGAATTGGAGTTTCAGACGGTTCTCGGCCGCCATGTGGGTGCTGGGGATGGAACCCGGGTCCTCTGTAAGAGCGGTCAGCGCTCTTAACCGCTAGGCCATCTCTCCAGCCCTTCTCTGCTTCTTTTACGTTATTTCTCGTGGGTATTTTGCCACTCTGACACAATACTGTTCAGTGGTTCCTGCTCCCCGCCCACAAAATGCCACTGATCACCATGGCCACTGGCAATGATTGTAACAACTTTGCAATGTGTCCATCGGTGTTTTTAAGTCCTCCTGGGGGATGTCGTGGTCAAATGAGTTTTGGATTTGGGATTCTTTTTTGCTTTTTGAATATTTGTGTACATATCCTGGGACTGAGACCTGAGTCTAAGTTTTACGTATACCTGGTACACATAGCCTGAAGGTGCTTTATGCAATGTTTTTCATAATTCTGTGCATGAAACAAAATTCATGGACACTGACACCTGGAATTAGTCACTTGAAGTGTCATGTCAAAGTCTCTTGATCACTTAGTGTTCTCACTAGCTTGGCATTTTACTGGACTGATGGAAATCCCAGGGGTAGATGTTATCAAGTATCTCCCTAGTGCTGATAGGTTTGTAAATAGTGGCTCCTGCTTTTAAAATGGCAAGTGAGTTAGACTCTGAGACAGGCATGTGATATGTGTGGGAGAAACCATGTAGGTGGCTCGAGAAATGACCTTCAGGAAGGTCACAGGCAATGGGGAAGTTAAGACCTGAATTCGGAAACCACTGTCCCTGATGGGAGGATAAAAACGTGCGGAGGACGGGGGCAGCAGCAGTGTGAATGTGCCACGGCATAAAGCTTGGAGAAATGGTCCTCAGGTCCCGTGCTCCGTAATGTGGAGGACTTCCACTGCTCCTCTGGGATGCTCTGCTATCTTGGGATACATGTGTGATTCACCTTCCTGATAGATCGGGGTAGCCACAGAAAGATAGCCACCTCTAGCCAACCAACCTTAGCCTCGGGTAGCCCTCTCTTCAGATGAGAAATCTGAGGTTCAGAGAAGCTAACTGAGGAGTTGCCTGTAGCCATCCTGGCAGGAATGCAGAGCTCGCCCGCTTCAGGACCCACCC
>VZQC01014244.1:580611-607950 GCA_009823505.1 Rhizomys pruinosus | reverse complement strand
GGCTTTGGCTGGTCCCTGGAGTGACTTGTGCTGAGTCACCTTCTAGCTGTTTTCTGCCGCCCCACTGTCCCCACCCAGTGCTCCTGCGGAGCTCTTCACCAGAAGCACTGATGCATCAGGGCTGGTTGGAACCTGAAGCTGAGAGGATTTGAAGGTTGGGGGCCACAGACCCCTATAGAAGTCCCCTTTACAAGAGCCTGCTGGACTAGGGGAGCCACCAGTCCAAGCCTGGGGATCCCAACCTGAGCCCCAAAGTTTCGATTCCAAAAAGGTGGAGATTGAAGAGGCACTGCTTGGAAAGCCAGGACCAAAGGCCTGTCGCTGCATTAGTTAACACGTGGGGAGCTGGGGTCAGGAGCCTGTGGGTTCAGGGAGCCTGCTGATGTCATTCAAAGCTGTGGGGCCTCAAGCACAAATGATATTACAAATGATATCTCTGAGCGTGGCCCTGGGAGATCACGGTGACAGCCAGAACCAGCTGGACCCCACACTAGCTGCTTCCCTAAGGGGGCATCCACCTGCCTTGCCAAGGTGCTCTAAGTAGAGTGGGGTGGAGAGGAAATGTTACATAGACAACCGCTCATTTCCTGCTTTAAAGCAGTTTTCCCTCTTGGTGATTCACAAGCCCAGTAAGCGCCTTCTAGCTCCCACCTGGAGATTGTGCAGGCATGGATGGGTGGAGCAGAGAATACTTGGCAACTTGAAGAAATGCCAGGATGGCCTAAGAAGGGTGCGGTGGGACATAAGGTGAATATGCTCAAAGTACATTACATATTTGCATGAAAATGGCCTCAGCTAACCTTGTATAAAGATAAAATGTACACAGGGAGGTAGAGAATGGGGGGGACTACGGGTACTGGGGACTGAACCTGGGGCCCTTGGGAGGCAGAGGAAGGCAGATCTCTGTGGGTTCAAGGCCAAGTTGGTCTGCATAGTGAATTCCAGGCCAGCTGGGGCTACAAGGAGACCCTGCCTCCAAAAGAAGGAGGAGGAGGTGGAGGAGGAGGAGCAGAAGGAGGAGGAGGAGGAGGAGGAGGAGGAGGAGGAGGAGGAGGAAGAGGAGGAGGAGGTAGACTGGACACATGACTGGTAGAACTAATGGCTTGTTAGAGCTAGGTAGACTGGACACACGACTGGTAGAACTAATGGCTTGTTAGAGCTAGGTAGACTGGACACACGACTGGTAGAACTAATGGCTTGTTAGAGCCAGGTAGACTCTGAACACACGACTGGTAGAACTAATGGCTTGTTAGAGCCAGGTAGACTCTGGACACACGATTGGTAGAACTAATGGCTTGTTAGAGCCAGGTAGACTCTGGACACACGACTGGTAGAACTAATGGCTTGTTAGAGCCAGGTAGACTCTGGACACACGACTGGTAGAACTAATGGCTTGTTAGAGCCAGGTAGACTCTGGACACACGACTGGTAGAACTAATGGCTTGTTAGAGCCAGGTAGACTCTGGACACACGACTGGTAGAACTAATGGCTTGTTAGAGCCAGGTAGACTCTGGACACACGACTGGTAGAACTAATGGCTTGTTAGAGCCAGGTAGACTCTGGACACACGACTGGTAGAACTAATGGCTTGTTAGAGCCAGGTAGACTCTGGACACACGACTGGTAGAACTAATGGCTTGTTAGAGCCAGGTAGACTCTGGACACACGACTGGTAGAACTAATGGCTTGTTAGAGCCAGGTAGACTCTGGACACACGACTGGTAGAACTAATGGCTTGTTAGAGCCAGGTAGACTCTGAACACACGACTGGTAGAACTAATGGCTTGTTAGAGCCAGGTAGACTCTGGACACACGACTGATAGAACTAATGGCTTGTTAGAGCCAGGTAGACTCTGGACACACGACTGGTAGAACTAATGGCTTTGTTAGAGCCAGGTAGACTCTGGACACACAACTGGTAGAACTAATGGGAAATCCTCAGGCCCTTCTCTGAGATCCTATCCTGGTCATGAGGAGGGCCTTTTCCAAGGAATGCTGCCCGTATGACCCAGGCAGTTGATTCCTCTCCCTCAGGCTGCTGTCCTCCCTGCACACCATACTCCCCCCACAAAGGATCTGGTTTCCCGTTAGAGTGTCAAATACCAAGGAGAGGGTAGGGCCTTGTCTAAAACTACATTTATCAGTTATTTACCTGACATCAGAGCCATAAACCTCTGGCCTATCAACAGCTGAAGAATTCAGGCAGCGGCAGGAATAGCTCCACACCTAGGAACCCTAAGGCAGGTCAAGATAAGACAGATCCATAAAGCCAGGCTGAGAGGTTCAGTGCTGGTGCCTGCGGACCTCTGCGGAGCCTTCTCCCAGCTAAACACACACATCGCAGGGCTCTCTTCCTCTCTGCTGTTCATTTTCCATTTTCTTAACTTGTTACCAGAAATTTTTTTCAGGGCTCAAGCCAAAGCCTGAAAGTGTCAACAAGCTAGGTTCAGCCATTCAAGTTTAATACACCAATTAAAAAGAAAAATGAGGAGCTAGAGAGAGCTCAATGGCTAAGAGCAGGCACCGCGCTTCCAGAAGACCAGGGCTTGGTTCCCAGGATCCATGAGGGGTTACTCGCAACCACCTGTCACTCCAGCTTCAGAGGAGCTGACGCCCTCTTCTGGTCTCCATGGGAGTGGGGTGCAGATATGTGGTAGGAGATGAGGATGGAGAGGAAGGAGATCTGTGGTAGGAGATGAGGATGGAGAGGAAGGAGATCTGTGGTAGGAGATGAGGATGGAGAGGAAGGTCAATTAGCAGTTTGACAGGAAGAGTTAAAGAGGCCATAGAGAAGGGACCAAGTGACAAGACAAAATAGATTTTATTCTTCACTCTGGCAAGAAGGATGGGTTGGTTGGTTGGTTGGTGAATTGATCATTGACTGATTGATTGGTTGATGATTGATTGATTAATTGATTGATTCGAGACAGGGTCTCACTATATAGCCCCAGCTGGCCTGGAACTCACTATGTAGACCAGGCTGGCCTTGAACTCACAGATATCCATTGGCCACCAAGGCCAGCAGCTTTTAAAACATATATTTTATTCTCTTTTATTTTATGTATATGAGTGCACTGCCTGCATTGTGTGTGTAAATGCACTCGTGTCATGAAATGCCCTCAGAGGTTAGAATAGGGTGTTGGATTCCCCTGGAACTGGAGTTACAGATGGTCGTTAGTTGCCATGTGAGTGCTGGGAATGTAACCCAGGTCCTCTGCAAGAACATCCAACGCTCTTAACCATCTCTTCAGCCCCCAGCATTATTCTTTAACCCCAGTGAGGCTGACCTTTGGAGATGGGTTCAGGTCACATAGCCCAAAAACTAAATGAGGCCGGAGCCTATCAGCATCCCATCCTTAAAGAGAACCTGTCCAAAAACACAGGGAGGATCTAGGGTATTGTCCCCTGCAACCAAATACAATGGCAGACCCAAGCATAGCTGCAGATGCCCAGTTCTGGGGCCCCACCAGCCTGAAGTGCGCAGTGGTTTATGTGTAAGAAGTCTTTGCTGTTGTTGCCCCTGGGTCTTAGTCCTCTTTCTTTACCAGACCATCAGTCTTTGCCTGTCCCTCAGAACAAAGCAGACATCTCTACATTACCTACACCTCAAACGCCTGTTCCACAACTATAGCTGCACCTTCCTGGTGGGGGTGAGGTATAGTTCGGTGGTGACCTGGGTTTTAGCTCACTGGGGGATCGTGAGGAGAGTGGGTTCAAATGTCTGCAAACCTCCTTTCTCCCAGCTATGGTTTTCTATAGTAAGTTGGATGGGAACTTAATCTTTTTAGTGGCAATGTGGAATCTGAAGCCTTTATGCTTCTCAGGCTGTACAGATGAAGAATATGCAACTGGAATTTCCCAGCACGTGACCATATCTTGTCTCAAACAAAACCTCTAGTCTCAAAGGAGAAAAGGGTGGATGGGTGATGTAGACAGAACACAAAAGATGGAGCGATCAGTCTACACTGCTGTCCTCTCCATCCCAGTCTACACTGCTTTCCACTCCATCCTAGTCTACACTGCTGTCCACTCCATCCCAGTCTACACTGCTTTCCACTCCATCCTAGTCTACACTGCTGTCCACTCCATCCCAGTCTACACTGCTGTCCTCTCCAACCCAGTATACACTGCTGTCCACTCCATCCCAATCTACACTGCTGTTCTTTCTTAGTGGGAAGGAAATTCGTCTTGACCTCTATTCCTCCCAGGTGAACTTGTATAAATCCACTGGCTTTTTTCATAGTGTGTGGTGTGTGCCACCTGCCTGTCCTTGGAAGAAACTCAACCCCAGTAGACAGTCTTCACCTCAGGCAGAAAGCAGAAACACCCAGCAGCCTCCCTCCAGGTGGACCCTCACCAGGCCTGGCAGTACTTGCTCCATCCTCTCAGAGACTCAAATCAGCACTGTACACCAGCCAGCAGAACCCTCATATGGCTTGGAGCTCACAGCCACCTTATAACTAGTATGCTAGATAACACGAGGCTCCTGGATCTCACAGACACCTGATAACTAGTGTCTTAGACAACACGAGGCTCCTGGAGCTCACAGCCACCTGATACCTAGTATGCTAGATAACACGAGGCTCCTGGAGCTCACAGACACCTGATAACTAGTGTCTTAGACAACACAGGGCTCCTGGAGCTCACAGACACCTGATAACTAGTGTCTTAGACAACACGGGGCTCCTGGAGCTCACAGACACCTGATAACTAGTGTCTTAGACAACACGGGGCTCCTGGAGCTCACAGACACCTGATAACTAGTGTCTTAGACGACACGGGGCTCCTGGAGCTCACAGACACCTGATAACTAGTGTCTTAGACGACACGGGGCTCCTGGAGCTCACAGACACCTGATAACTAGTGTCTTAGACGACACGGGGCTCCTGGAGCTCACAGACACCTGATAACTAGTGTCTTAGACGACACGGGGCTCCTGGAGCTCACAGACACCTGATAACTAGTGTCTTAGACGACACGGGGCTCCTGGAGCTCACAGACACCTGATAACTAGTGTCTTAGACGACACGGGGCTCCTGGAGCTCACAGACACCTGATAACTAGTGTCTTAGACGACACGGGGCTCCTGGAGCTCACAGACACCTGATAACTAGTGTCTTAGACGACACGGGGCTCCTGGAGCTCACAGACACCTGATAACTAGTGTCTTAGACGACACGGGGCTCCTGGAGCTCAACAGCCACCTGATAACTAGTGTCTTAGATGACACGGGGCTCCTGGAGCTCACAGACACCTGATAACTAGTGTCTTAGACGACACGAGGCTCCTGGAACTCACAGACACCTGATAACTAGTGTCTTAGATGACACGAGGCTCCTGGAGCTCACAGACACCTGATAACTAGTGTCTTAGACGACACGAGGCTCCTATGCTGGATAACATGAGGCTCCTAGTTCAGCCACTCTCCCTGCACACTGGAAGGTGGAGCCCATGTGAGCTAGAGGGACAACAGATGATCTGGTATGTGGTGTGTGCTGGGCACAGGGGAGGCCCCAGCCTTTCAACGAAGGGGGTGGGGATGAGACCTCATGTATGGGTGCCTGTGCCGGGTCAGAGAAATGCTGGCTCAGCACACACCACTGTTCTAGTAAAGGAAGGAGAGCCTCTTCCTGGAAGTTCACTCTTTTCTACCTGGAAGAAACACCATATTCTCTGACCCTGGGGTGTCTCCCACATTCTGCTTCATCTGGTGGACAACACGGCCCAGCCATTCTCTGGGTTCCCCTGCACCAGGAGGCTTTGGGGTCCTATGTGTCAGGTATCAGTTAGTGTCACCCCAGAAAGCACACTCTTAAGAACTACAATTACATTACACACTTATATTCACCAAGAGAGATGTTAGGAGTGCTACCATGAGTGAAACTCTGAGCTTTGCTCCAGTAGCACCCTGTTCTAGGTCTTTGACAGGATCCACCAGGCTTTCTGTCCAGTTGCCAGACGAACCAAATACTCAGTGCAGTTTTCCTAGTAACAGCACACATAGTGCAGTTTTCCTAGTAACAGCACATGACTGTAATCCCAGCACTCGGGAGGCAGAGGCAGGTGGATCTCTGTGGGTTCAATGCCAGCTTGGTCTACAGAGCGAGCTCCAGGACAGCTGATACTAAAAGGGAGACCCTGTCTCAAAAATACCAAAAAAAGGGTAAAACTAAAAAGAAAAAGAAAATACACACACACACACACACACACACACACACACACACACACACCGAGTAACAGCACACATAGTGACTACCCAGCAAGCACTGGCTCCTGGTGACCCTCTCATAGCCAGGATTCCTGCTGTTTGTGCCTTCGTTTTGTGTGACACAGGCTCTCCCTGTAGTCACAGCTGGCTGACAATTCACTATGTAGACCAGGCTGGCCTCGATCTCTGAGATCTGCCTCCAGAGCGCTGGGATTAAAGACCTGTGCCACCAGGCCGGGCTGCTTGAGACTTTCTAGGCCTTGCTGTCCAAAGCCCTCCTCCATAGCACTTCTCTGTTCTCTCATTGGCTGACACACCATCAATATCCAGCATGACAGTTCTACATCTGAGAAGAGGGGTCTCAATTGAAGACCTGCTTCCATGAAAGTGACCTGTGGGGCATTTCCTGACTTCTGATGGAGGAATGCCTGGACACTGCTGGTGATGCTGTCCCTGAGCACGTGGGCCTGGACACTGCTGGTGGTGCTGTCCCTGAGCACGGGGACCTGGACACTGCAGGTGGTGCTGTCCCTGAGCACATGGGTCTGGACACTGCTGGAGGTACTGTCCCTGAGCACGTGGACCTGGGCACTGCTGGTGGTGCTATCCCTGAGCACGTGGACATGGGCACTGCTGGTGGTGCTGTCCCTGAACACGTGGACCTGGGCACTGCTGGTGGTGCTGTCCCTGAGCACGTGGACCTAGACACTGCTGGTGGTGCTGACCCTGAGCACGTGGGCCTGGACACTGCTGGTGGTGCTGTCCCTGAGCAAGTGGGCCTGGACATGGCTGGTGGTGCTGTCCCTGACCACGTGGGCCTGGACACTGCTGGATGTGCTGTCCCTGAGCACGTGGGCCTGGACACTGCTGGTGGTGCTGTCACTGAGCACATGGGCCTGGACACTGCTGGTGGTGCTGTCCCTGAGCACGTGGGCCTGGACACTGCTGGTGGTGATGTCCTGAGCACAGAGACCTGGACACTGCTGGTGGTGCTGTACCTGAGCACATGGACCTGGACACTGCTGGTGGTGATGTCCCTGAGCACGGGGACCTGGACACTGCTGGTGGTGCTGTCCTGAGCACAGAGACCTGGACACTGCTGGTGGTGCTGTCCTGAGCACAGGGACCTGGACACTGCTGGTGGTGCTGTCCCTAAGCACATGGGCCTGGACACTGCTGGTGGTGCTATCCTGAGCACAGAGACCTGGACACTGCTGGTGGTTCTGTACCTGAGAACGGGGACCTGGACACTGCTGGTGGTGCTGTCCCTGAGCACGTGGGCCTGGATACTGCTGGTGGTGCTGTCCCTGAGCACGAGGACCTGGACACTGCTAGTGGTGATGTCCCTTACCACGTGGACCTGGACACTGCTGGTGGTGCTGTCCCTGAGCACGTGGGCCTGGACACTGCTGGTGGTGCTATCCCTGAGCACATGGACCTGGACACTGCTGGTGGTGCTGTCCCTGAGCACGAGGACCTGGACACTGCTGGTGGTGATGTCCCTTACCATGTGGGCCTGGACACTGCTGGTGATGATGTCCCTAAGCACGTGGACCTGGACACTGCTGGTTGTGCTGTCCCTAAGCACGTGGACCTGGACACTGCTGGTGGTGATGTCCCTTACCATGTGGGCCTGGACACTGCTGGTGGTGCTGTCCCTGAGCACATGGACCTGGACACTGCTGGTTGTGCTGTCCCTAAGCACGTGGACCTGGACACTGCTGGTGGTGCTGTCCGAAGCATGTGGACCTGGACACTGCTGGTGGTGCTGTCCCTGAGCACGGGGGCCTGAGCACTACTGGACGTGCTGTCCCAGAGCATGTGGACCTGGGCACTGCTGGACGTGCTGTCCCTGGACCCAGGTGTCCAACTTAAAGTCACCCTCCATCTGGACAAAATCCTAACCTTGGATACACAATAAGTAACACAAGGATGTCCCAACCGCACAGGGAAAAGGCCATCACCTACCTGAATTCAAGACTGGGTGGCACACAATACTCGAGTCTCCCCTTGATGCTGCCCTCCATGCTCCTACAGACGCCCTGTGCTGGCAGGCTCAGCTCCAGCAGCGCCGACCCCACCCTGCCAGCCCTCTGCAGCAAGCTCATCCCTGGCATCCACCACCTGCACAGCACAGCACAGCACAGCCCCCCAGAGCTGGCTCCCTAGCCACCTCCACGCTTGGCTTGGTGTGACACCCAAGGGCTGGCACTTCTTGTCCTCTGCTCAGTCAATGGAACCCAGCTAGTCACCTCAGCCCACTCCACAATCACACTGTCTACAGAGTCCCCCATGGTAGCCTCACCCCTTTCTTCTTTCAAAAGAGACGGCAAGCACTGCTGCTACATAAACTATTTTATTTAAATAATCCCAGGACCTGCCCTCTGCCCAGACATCAGCACATGCACTCACACACTCCTGTCCACACGTGGCCACCTCAAACCTGAACCCCACAGGTTCTCATTGTGACCATCTTCCAACCTGAACACCAGGAGACCCCATTCAGAACGTGGGGGTGCACTCCTAGGCCAGCACTCTCCATCTTTCTGGGTGGGGCAGGAAGGTCAGCTCCTCCGAGGCCTCCCCTCACAGCCCAGGAACACTACCAGCTCCCTGAGGCTGGGGCCCTCACTCAGGCTAGCTCCTCCCCCAAGTGGGGGGCTACGTAGCCATGCTTGGGTGCTCCCCAAAGCTTCCTGAAACAGGTACTGTTTGGTGTGGGGGAGAGCAAGGGAGAGCAACTGAGCACCAGTTCCCTAGTGCCCTCCCGTGGGAGGTGCCAAGCTCTCGTCCAACTTCCGCCAGGAAATAAGCAAGCCCAGTGCCACTCACTAGGGAGCAGGGACGGCGGGGATGGTCCCGGCCTCCAGCATCTCATCGCTGTCCTCCAGCACAGACCCCGTCAGGGACCCACTAGCACCTTGATGTTGGGGGCTCAGCCCGGCTGGGGACTTACCACACACAGGCCATGTGGAGCTGGCCCTGTTCTGTTAACAGGGTTGGGCTCCCCTCCCTGAAACTGCGGTTAGGACACACATGGCACTGTGACTCAGGTCACCAGGGGAGCACAAAGGGAAGGTGGTACTCACTGGCAGGCTGGGGCAGAGGACAAGGGTAGAGTCACCAGGACTCAACAGCAAGCCTAGGCGCCTTGGGGAGCTGCCTTCTGGGGGGGCCAGGATCAACAGGTGTGGCCTGCCCAGCTGCTCTGCTAGGTGCCTGGGAAAACGGGGTCTGACAGGAGGAGGATCAAAAGGGAACAGAGGGTGTGGAGACCGCAAGGCCAGCAATGAGAGCAGACCGCCGCTGGAGGAAGCCTTCTGGGCAGGTAAGGCAAGGACAGCGGCCATTCCGGGGGGGAGGGGGGTGGAGGCAGGAGACAGGACTGACAACAGTGGACCTCGCCTAGGAACCTCTGCAGACCAGGATCTGGGCAGACAGGACTCAGGGAGAAGAGGCCTGTGGGGCCCTGAATGCCCATGGCAGAAGTCAAGCCAGCAGCCTGGCCACAGTGCTACAGGCTGACACTGCGCTGGTGCCGACCGCCACGGCCTCCGCCGTCACTTCCCCGGCGTCCTCGACCCTGGGGTCCGAGCTCTTGGCCATCTAGACTGGCATGGTCTGAGAGGCCGCGCAGGTGCTCCACTGAATCGCACTTCTGCAGGTCAGAGGCCACAGTGCGCAGGCTCAGCAGGCTCAGCGTGTCCGTGTCTGGGGCCCGGCCAGGCCCGAGGCTGCCGCCCTCTTCCAGGCCCGCGCCTTCTGCCCCTTCAATCCCACTGTCCCCATCGTCAATGCTGTCAGGCCCGGCTTCGGCCCCCACTGGGGAGGACCGTCGTGGGCCCAGGGGGTGGGGGGGCAGGCCCCGGCGGCGGGCATGGATCTGCTCGCTGATCTGCTCCAGGTTTCGCAGGGCGACTGAGTATCTGGTCTTAGCCTGAGCCACTTGCTGCTCTAGTTCCGTCACCTTGGCCTTGTGCTCCTGCAGGGGAAGACATGTGACCCGTGGGGAGTCTCCTGAATGAATGCCTGCTCTGAAGGTCCCCCAACAATCCTGCTGCTCCTGAGCAGGGCTCGGGCCCTCCTCAGTCTGTATCCCACCAGCTCCTCCTCCCCTGCTCTTCCTCTGCCTCTGGCTTTCAGCTCCAAGGCTCATCAACCTGGGCTTCTTGATCTGTGTCTGTCAGCACACCCTCACCTCTGCCTCTGATTCCTGCAGGGCCACTCAGCACTCTAGGACAGGCTGACCCGGTGCACACCAGCCCCTACCTGCCCATTCTCCCTCCACTCCACTCCACTCATCTACCTCCAGGATTTGGCTGAACTGGGCCTTGAGCTCAAAGTAAGGGCGGCTCTTGCCGATGGCTCGCCGGAGGGTCTTCTGCAGGGCCTGGACCCGGGCCTCAGCCTGCTGGCACAGCCGAGTCACACGCTGATGCTCCCTTTCGCCTCGAAGACGCTCTTCCTCTGCCTCGTTCACCTGGCCCAGGTTGGGAGGGAGACACGTCACTGAACAGGAACACACACACCCCTGGTCTCTGCCTATACTGCCAACTGTGTACTGTGCTGGGGACCTGGCTAGGACGGCTTCAGAGTCCCCTCCCTCTCACTCCCAGCCCCTGCAAAGGGCGAGATGCACAGGGCAGGGGTTTAGGAGCCTCAAGAGACATCTCAAGCACATGTCTCTGGAAGCCCTCCTCCCTTGGGTTCCCCAGGCTCACCAGCTACTCGGCTTTGCTGGTCCCAGGAAAGGTGCTACAGCCATCTCTGTCACTCACAAGCGCGGACAGGCACCCTCCAGCACGCCGCAGCGTATGCAGCCACCACAGCCCTGGCACTCACCTTACAGGTGGCGTGGTTGAGCATCTCCTGCCACGTCGGGTCCAATCGGTTTTTGTCGGCCATGACGCCCTGCTCAGCCACGAAGACCATTTCCCGGGCAGCATTGTGCATGCTCACAGCCCGCTCGTACCGCAGTGCTGCCTTCTGCGTCTCCTGCTGGGCCTGTGGAGGGCGGCCATCAGGATGGGGCCCTCCACGTGAGGACCCTGCTCACCCCCAGAGACCTCTCACAGGAGTGAGGACAAGAGACAGGAAGACCACTTATAACATCAACTGCTTTTCCAGAACCACACGAAGAACGGATCCATCAAAGCAACATTCTACAGAGAAAGTCACTGATAAAAAACTGATGAGAGGGCTGGAGAGATGGCCTAGCGGTTAAGAGTGCCGACTGCTCTTGCAGAGGACCTGGGTTCAATCCCCAGCACCCACATGGCGGCTGAGAGCCGTCTTTAACTCCAGTTCCAGGGGAATCCGACCTCTTTTTTTTTATTTTATTTATTTTTGTATGTATGTGAATGTACCGTCTGCATGTAGGTTTGTGCACCCGTGTTGTGCAATGCCGCGGAGGTCAGAAGAGGGTCTCGGATTCCCCTGGAATTGGAGACGGTTCTCAGCCGCCATGTGGGTGCTGGGGATCGAACCCAGGTCCTCTGCAAGAGCAGTCGGTGCTCTTAACTGCTAGGCCATCTCTCCAGCCCCCAGACACCTCTTCTGACCTCCGCGGCACTGCATGACACGGTACACAGACCTACATGCAGACAGTACACTCATACACATACAAGAATAAATAAAAATTAAAAAAAAAAGAACTAATGAGAAAAATACGTGTAGAAATAAATATTGATTCTGCTCAAAACAGTCAACTTTCTCATGGAGAATATTGAGAAAGACTGAGAAAGAGATGAAAGGCATGTTTGACAGAATGCATGAGCTCTGGTGGGGTGGGGGAATGGGGGGGACATGGGTCTAGAGTTGTTAAAAAAAAATAAATTTATAAAAAAAAAGAAAAAAGATCAGTTCCAAATAGCAGAACTATCTCAAATTCTAGAAAAAATAAATAAATAAAAATTTTAAAAAAAGAAAGAAATATTGAAAAAGTACTGCCAGTGGGTAGTGGGATCCGGCCGGAATCCACCTCCAGCCTCAAAGACCACACTTATGAACCTTGTTCCATCACTCAATGGCTGCTGGCCTTTGCCCTAGATAATCTACAGTTTTAGTTAGAAGGTGCTTAGTGGTTGCTATGGACTGAACCCATGCCTCTGAGGTCAACTCCACACTCTGGCTGAAGACGACAGGAGCGCTCGAGCCATTCGCCACAGCCACATGGGCTGAGCGCTCTACCCAAAGCCAAATCCAAACTGCTCCTGTGGAAGTTAATCTTCACCACCAACCTCTCCACTGGGAGACACACTATGAGCACGTCTATGAGGAAAGGTCTAACTGAAGGAAGATCCCCTCCTCTAAACTGGGCTGGGCTTGAGTAAGAGGGAGAGGAGGAGCAAGCTGAGCACCGCCTCTCCCCTGGCCCAGCTCCCCGTCCACCACATACGAACAAATGAACGAATGAACAGGCCGCCCTGGCTCAGACACAGCACTCCCACCAACACGCCCTCCCCTCTGCAGACTGCAGCCTTGGTGACCCAAGATACACCCTTCTCCCTCAAGATCCGTCCAGTGCTTGGTCGCAGCAGTAAGAAAGTACTACAGCTCCAGAATCTGAAACTGTTTTTATAAGAATCCTTTTTTTAAAAAGTAGGGTCTCATCTAGCCCAGGCTGGCCTCAAATCCCTATACAGCTAGGCTAACTTCTGGCTGTCCTGCCCCTGCCTCTGTCCTTCTGGGAACTCACAGAGATCCACTTGCCTCTGCCTCCTGAGTGCTGGGATTAAAGGCATGTGCCACCATGCCCAGCCTAAAACAGTTCTTAGCCACCATGTGGGTGCTGGGAATTGAACCTGGGTCCTCTGCAGGAGCACTCAGTGCTCTTAACTACTGAGTCATCTCTCCAGCCCCCAAAGTGATTTTTGTAAAAGAGCAAATAGTCACATATACTGTATCAATCATTGTTCTTCACTTTATGATACTCTGACATTCTTGGTAGCTTGCTGGCCAAAGAGCTGTCGGGCCCAGGGCTAGAAAATTCCTACGCACATTCAGTTCCTCGGTAAGCTTCACAGGCAACCCCAACGACCTGTGTCCAGTCAGCCAGCCACCCTCTGTAACTCTCCACCACACAGTGTTTCTCCTGCTGGGAAGTGCCACCGCCATACCGAGTCTACCAACTGCTCATTCTGGTCAGTTCTACATCTCCATTTGCCTGCCCCCAGGAAAACAAAAACCAAGGCTGGAGAATGCTTTCCCCCTCCTTCCCTGTTCAGCCTCAGAACTGATTCTAGTGCTCCCCATGTGGTGCTCCCCCATGTGGTGCTCACCATGTGATGCTCCCCACGTGATGCTTCCCCATGAGGCGCTCCCCCACGTGATGCTCCCCCATGTGGTGCTCCCCCATGTGGTGCTCCCCCACGTGATGCTCCCCCATGTGGTGCTCCCCCACGTGATGCTCCCCCACGTGGTGCTCCCCCACGTGGTGCTCCCCCACGTGGTGCTCCCCACGTGATGCTCCCCCACGCGGCGCTCCCCCACGCGGCGCTCCCCCACGTGGCGCTCCCCCACGTGGCCCTACATGGCACAGCCCCTCCCAAAATAAAGGAAACACTGCCTGAAGAGAGCTGTCCTCCACCTAGACCGTACCATGGGCACTGTACCCAGCACTCAGGACACTTGCCAGGACTCTGAGGCCAGGCTGGGGTATTATAACATGGCCATTACCATTTCATCAGAGCAGCTGGGACAGTAGACTGGCACAGGAGAGGCCTGCTGATCTCTGTCAAGGAGTGGAGAGGATCATTAGCACCTTGCCTGAGCCTCAGCTGCTGCGGCCAGCACACAGCCCCTCCCAGCAGAGCAGAACCCCTCCCTAGCTGCCCGTGGACCCAGGAGGCACTAAAGTGAACTGAAGGAGAGACTCCATCTGTGCAGCTGGAGCGGGGTGGGCCTCTTCTGTGACACAGCTTTCAGGTTCACCTATGCTCCTACAAGTAAGACCTGCACCACGCCGGGCTTGGATGGATAGTTCCTCTGGTCTGTCATCAACACCCCATCTGGGGAGGTCAGACATCACTTTGTGTCTCCCCCAGAAAGTTAGCACTAATTCAAAAATATTTTTAAAATAAAATATTAAATCGATTGCAGGTATAAAATGCATAAAGCCCTGGGCATTGTGCACACATTTAATCCCAGCACTCAAGAGGCAGTATACATAGTTTCAAGGCCAGTCTAGTCTACATAGTTCCATGCCAGCTGGGGCTACAGGGAGACCATGTCTTTAAAAAACAAGGCATGTACACTGTAGGATTTGGGACAAGTCTGCATTTTTTTCTTTGTTTTTGTTACAGTCCTCTGACAGTGACTACACATCACCTGTGAAAAGGTGGAAGTGCATAAGAACGAGGCTAAAGAAAGACAGACACAGGTAAGAGAACAAGCAGAACAACAGCAAGGAAAGAAATGGACAGAGATGAAAACTGGACATCAGAGTGGACGATCTGGACACGCTCTAAGCCCTGACTCCAGAGGCACAGAGGCACTTAAAACGCAGAAGGTGGGGCCTGTGGGGGAACTCAGTGGTCAAGGGCTTGTCCAGTATTCCCAAGGCCCTGGGTGTGATCCCAGCACAGGGAAGGGGAGGGGGAAAGAAGACAGGGCAGAAAAGGACAGGACAGCACAGGACAGCATGGAACAGGAAGGGAGCGTCATGGGGCTGAACATTTTCTGGGGCAGAACCTCCAAACTTACACCCCAACACTTTCTTTACCATGAGTCCATTTTATGACTTTATTACTGTGTGTGTGTGTGTGTGTGTGTGTGTGTGTGTGTGTGTGCGCGCGCGCGCTCAAATGCACATGTATGGGAATACATGCCATCACATACAGGTCCAGATCAAAAGGTAACTTCAGAAGTCAGTTCTCTTCTGCCACCATGTGGGGCCCAGGACTGAACTCAGGTCATCGGAGTTGGTAGAGACAGCATAACCTGCTGTGTCACCTCAGCAGCCCAACGAGCCCACTTTCTACAACTTTAGGAAGTTCTTCAACTCAGAGCTGGCAGAGCAAGGCTCTGCCCTTGGGTGTGGCGTTCTGCTTCCCACCCTATACAGAGATTGAAGAGTCCGGAGCCAGACTCTGCATGAAGCCCTCCCTGACTGCAGATCAACCAGCAGTACCTCCTTAGCCAGCCGTCGGGCCTCATAGTAGGGCCTGGCCTTCTCAATACAGCTCCCCAGGTGGGAGCCCTGCGTGTTGAGCTTTCTTGCAGACTCCTGCAGGATCCGCCGATAGGTGGTCCTGGCTTCCTGGCAGGAAAATGGAAAACAGGTGTATGAGTATCAGACCTCATTTCTCAGACATGCTGCTTCAACCACTGACGGAGACATTCCTAGAGACCAACCCACAGTCTGAGGAAAGACACACACTCATGTCCAGCTGGAACTCCACCTGGACCCTCCTTCTACCACTGACGGAGACATTCCTAGAGACCAGCCCACGGTTGGAGGAAAGACACACACTCACGTCCAGCTGCAGACACACACTCACGTCCGGCTGGAGCTCCACCTGGACCCTCCTTCTACCACTGACAGAGACATTCCTAGAGAACACCCACGGTCTGAGGAGACACACACTCACGTCCAGCTGGAGCTCCACCTGGACACCCTCCTTCTACCACTGACGGAGACATTCCTAGAGACCAGCCCACGGTCTGAGGAAAGACACACACTCACGTCCAGCTGGAGCTCCACCTGGACACCCTCCTTCTACCACTGACGGAGACATTCCTAGAGACCACTCACGGTCTGAGGAGACACACACTCACGTCCAGCTGGAGCTCCACCTGGTTGATCTCCTCACTGGCCTGGTTCAGATGCTCCAACTCCTCCTGCCAAACAAGAGTGAAAGCCGGTCAGACGTGGTGATGTCCCAGCACTCAGGAGGCAGAGATGGAGGCAGGTGGATCTCTAGGAATTCCAGGCTAGCCATGGCTACGTAGTAAGACCCTGTCTCAAGTGAACTACCACAGAGAGAGGGCCCCAGGAGACTGGAGGGAGGGGGATCATTAGGAAAGGAAGTAAAAGGAGGAGGGGCCATTCCAAGGCTCCTGTCCAGGACCTCAGCAGCCGCGTGCCCCTGACAGTTCCATGTGGACTAAGTAAAAGGAGGAGGGACCATTCCAAGGCTCCTGTCCAGGACCTCAGCAGCCACGTGCCCCTAACAGTTCCATGTGGACTAAGTTTCAAACACCCATTTCCAGGACAAGGAGATCCTGGTTCAGAACAAAGAGCACGGTGGCATCAGCCGCAATCCCATCAGACTCACTCACTCTCTCTCTCTCTCTCTCTCTCTCTCTCTCTCTCTCTCTCTCTCTCTCTCTCTCTTGCTGGGAGGTGGCTCCTGGGAGGTGAAGGGCTTGCCACCCTGCACCAAGAGGGCCACTCACTCAGGACAGACACACTAACTGCAGACTTAGCTCTCAGTACCATGAGACTCAAGAATGTACAACAGAGAGGTCACCACGGCAGGGAGGAAGACAGCAAGTAAAGGGCTCCTGGCTGTGTGGGGGTGGGCAGAGGTGACCCTGGGCCGCAGAGCCACCGGCCTGGGCACATGGCCAGGGCAAGATGCCCAGAGCACACGCTCCTAGAAAGGGAGCCAAAGGAGAGATGTGCCAGACAGACCAGCTGAGAGGTACACAGACCAGCAACACAGGGCACCCCCAGAACCACCGTGGAGAGTGAAGGCTTAACCGCAGGGGCACTCTGCAGTGTGCTGCCACTAGTGTGCGGCGTAAGATGGCAGGTCGGAGTGACCTCGGGAAAGCTTGGAGGACCACGAGAGAGAAGTAACAGCTAGTAACTGTGTTCCCGTGGGAAAAGAGGAGTCAGACCCCAAGGAAATGCAGGACACAAAACGAGGGCTTGGTGAACAGTAAAGACCAAGACCCAGACCAGGCCAGAGAGCAGATCCCACAGGCAGACCCAGACCAGGCCAGAGAGCAGATCCCACAGGCAGACCCAGACCAGGCCAGAGAGCAGATCCCATAGGCCTCCTGACCTTCCGGACAATGGCAGGACCCCAGATCTCATCCAACGCAGATCTCTTTCTTTCATCATTTATTTAAATTGTATCCTTCTGTGCCCGTGTGTGTGTGTGTGTGTGTGTGTGTGTGTGTACATACCTACAGAGGCCAGAGGCACAGGATCCAGCTGAAGCTGGAGTTAGAGGCAGTAATGAGCCACTCGTGTGGGTCCTGGGAACTGAGCTCCAGTCCTGTCAAGAGCAACATGCACTCTTAACCCCTGGGTTCCCCTCCCAAGCGTTGTGCAGCAGGTCCTGTGGTAGCTCGGAAGAAGGTGTGTAGGGAAAATTTCAGTACTACTTTGACACCTCACTGGCCCAGTCCTGAGCTCAGAAGAGCAGGAACCTCGGCGATCCTGACAGAGGGGCAGTGTGGGGAGCAGATGGGACCTGGGGATCCTGAGCAGAGGTGGACAGAGGGGGCAGTGTGGGGAGCAGATGGGACCTGGGGATCCTGAGCAGAGGTGGACAGAGCAGTGTGGGAAGCAGATGGGACGCTCATTTCACAGCAGCCACAGTTTTCTGTGCTCTTAATCCTCCTGCCTCAACCTCCCTAGTACTGAGATTATAAACACACTTGACTATCATCCTTATGGTTAATACAAACAGGCTGGAAAGATGGCTCAGCAGTTAACAGGACTTCTTGTTCTTCCAGAGAAGTGAATTCAGTTCCCAACACCCATATTAATTAGGCAGCTTATGACAACCTGAAACTCCAACTCCAGGGGATCCAACACCCTCTTCTGCCCCTGCACACATGTGCATACATTCACACAAAAACACACATGCACACGAACACACACATACACACAAGCGCGTGCACACACATTTTTAATAAAAAAGTCAAAACAGTTCCAAAAGTAAGCAACGTATATTAACCCAGTACTTGACAATATCTAAAACATATCATTTCAACATGCAACTACTAACCCTTCTTTTAGCCTTTCATTTTTTTAAGCAAAGTGTACAAGACCTACATGCATTTGATATGTAGAGCATTTCACAACTTAGTGCCATCTAATTCCTGCACTCAACAATGCAGGTCTGGAAGCCATTCAACCCAGCACTGTAAAACAACACAGCACTCTGGAAGCGCAGGCAGCACGCACCTCTTGGAGGACCCCAAGGCCTGGCAAGCAGCACGCACCTCTTGGAGGACCCCAGGCCTGGCAGGCAGCGTCACCACCATTAGCTGAAGGACTGACCCCACTGGATTCTCAGAAGGACAAGTCCTACCAAGACGAGAGGCTGACATCTTCCTTGGGGATGGCTTCCTCCTCTGCTTAGCATGGCCCACAGGTCTCAGGCTGTCCATGGAGAACTGACCTGTCCCATTCGCACTCCAATGACTCTGTCCAGTCATTCACAGTATAGACATGAGAAATGATGAGGCCAGAATTTGTGATCAAACTGGGTCTGGACCCAGAACCAACCTCTGATCTCACATTTTTACCACTTTACCAGAACCAAGGCATCTCTGCGGGGCGGGGAGGGGCGGGGAGGGGAGGGGCGGGGAGGGGAGGGGAGGGGGAGGGGCGGGAAGGGGAGACAGGGAGGGAAGAGGGGGAGAATGGGGAGGGGGGAAGGGGGGGGGGGGGGGATGGGATGGGGTGGTGTGGGGGGGGGTAGGGGGAGAAGAAAAAAAAAAAAATAAAAGAACACAGAAAAAACAAGAAAAGAAAAGAAAAGAAAAGGGAAAAGAAAGAAAAGCAAAGAAAAGACACTCAAGAAAATACGAAAAACGACAGGCGTTCTGTCGCAAATGGTGTCCTAGTGGTTTAATCACCACCGCCGCGCTCTTGCATAGAGCCCTGTTTTCAATCCCACACCCACAGTCGGCTTAGAATCCATACTTTAACCTCCATTTTGATTTCCAGGGTCTCCAACACCCTCTTCTGACCTCCGCGCATTGCTGCACACGACACAGGTTCACAAAGCTACATGCAGACAGTACATTCATACACATACGAAAATAAATAAAATTTAAAATAAAAAGGTAAAGAGTGCTACTGGGCGTGGTGGTGCACAACTTTAAATCCCAGCACTCAAGAAAAAAAGGGTGGTGGGCAAAGTAGGTGGATTGATCTCTGTGAGTTCAATCCAGCCTGGGTTAAACATAGTGAGGTTAGTGAGTTTCAGGATTTTTCCAGGACAAAGGGAAGCTGGGGCTACAGGAACCATGGTCTCAAAACACAAACAAAAAAAAAAAGAAAAGGTACTTTCTATTGTCCAGTGGGAAAGCAGGTGGCAGTTTTAAGCATAGAAACCAGTACCTTAATGACCGCCTTGCAATTACAAAGTAAAAAACGAGTACAACACTGCTGAACTGCTGCTGCTGCTTAACTGCTTGCCAGGAAGATGGAGGGAAGAGATGAGAAACGAGAGAGTAGTGGCACTGTTGTTCCCACAGAAAAGCTTGAAAAAATCTGAGGCAGGGTGATCCTGATTTCAAAGTCGAGCCGGGACTACACAGTGAGACCTTGNAAAAGAAAAAAGAAAAGAAGGGGCTGGAGAGATGGCCTAGTGGTTAAGAGCACCGACTGCTCTTGCAGAGGACCTGGGTTCAATCCCCAGCACCCACATGGCGGCTGAGAATCATCTTTAACTCCATTTCCAGGGGTCTCCAACACCCTCTTCTGACCTCCGCGGCATTGCACGACACAGATGCACAAAGCTACATGCAGACAGTACATTCATACACATACGAAAATAAATAAAATTTAAAAAAAAAAAGGAAAGAGTGCTAGCTGGGCGTGGTGGTGCACAACTTTAATCCCAGCACTCAGGAGGCAGAAGTAGGCGGATCTCTGTGAGTTCAATGCCAGCCTTGGTCTACATAGTGAGTTCCAGGACAGCTGGGGCTACAGGGAGACCCTGTCTCAAAAACACCAAAACAAAAAAAAAAGAAAAGGTACTTTCTATTGTCCAGTGGGAAAGCAGGTGGCAGTTTTAAGCATAGAAACCAGTACCTTAATGACCGCCTTGCAATTACAAAGTAAAAAACAAAACAACAACTGCTGCCATGCATGCCTGTGTTCCCAGCAGCTGGAAAGCTGAGGCAGGGGGATCCTGAGTTCAAAGTCAGCCTGGACTACACAGTGAGACCTTGTGTTGATGAGGTGTGCCTGGTGGTCACAGCCCTACCTGGACAAGGAGAGGCTGGGACTAGATCACTCAGGAGAGGAGCACTGGACAAGAACAGTCAGGCTCGAGCTCCACAGCCAAGTGGGAAGCCACTGAGCACCCGAGGTGCTGCTGGGCAAACCCGGCCACACAATGCATTTGGCATGCTCCCCCAGGAACTCCAGGCACTCAGATAAAATAAAATTCGGGGAAGACAGAGTCTGAGTCAGCCTGCATCACCTGCCTTTAAAAAGCCAGCAACCTGCAGGGAGGATGACCTTCCTGGAGCATTCCCAGAATATCAGGCCACTGAGTCAACCACGGGTCCTCATTACAAAAGCTCCTGCCCCGCCCATGAATGTGCCTGGTCCCCTTCCGAGAACCACAAAGACTCAAGCAGTTGCTCAGTAAGTCAGGCCAGTGTGAGGCTCTTCTTTGAGAATTGAAGATGAGGACACAGAGGCTTGAAGTCACCCTGGGGAGCTGGGAGTGTGTTTGTGTCCACATATTTTAAAATGTGCCCATCAAAATGGAAACAGAGCTGGGAATGGTGGCACAAACCTGTGATCCTACACTCAGGAGACAGGAAGGAGGACCAGGCGGTCAAAGCCAAGAACCTGAGTTCAAGACCACCCTGGAACAAATGAAACTCTGCAGGCAGAAATAAACAGAGAGGGCCAGCCCCATCCCAGCACCATCTCCCCTCCCTCCATTAAGACCTATCCAGAAGCTGGAGGACTTGGGGAGCTCCAGCGAAACCCTCTGTGATGAGCACCCACCACAGGTGCACATGGGCTGCCTGCGGTCATGGAACCCCAAATCAGACAGCCTCCTCCTGAATACAGCCCTCTGGAAACTTCTGAACATCCTCAAACAAGGTGGCCCAGTGTTCTGGCTCCCAGCCCAGCAGACCGGTCCTGGCCATTGTCCTGGTCGTTCTTCAATGTCACTTCCTAACCCCATAGAGCAAAGTAAATGTAAATGTTCGAGAACTCCCAGTGGGTTTTGATGGCTCTGTGGGTGGAGACACACTGCATGTATTGAGAAGCTAGGATCACCAAGGCAACAGGACCCAGTGCACCGCCAACAGCTAGAGGAAGCTGCTCATGGAGCACACACCTTTAATCCCAGCGCTCAGGACGCAGAGGCCAGGGGGCTTTGTCTGAGGTCAGGGTTAACTTGGTCTACATGGCAAGTTCCAGGCCACCTGGGGTTACAGGGAACCTGTCTACTACACCAGCAACAGGAACCGAACAAGACTCCAACACAGCCTCACCTCCTCAGCACCCAGAAGAGCCCAAATACACACAATGTCCCTCACGCCAGGCTCCCTCTTCCACACAGGAAAAGAATCACAGACCCACATCAGAGCTCAGAGCTGTGCAATGAGACAAGCCCATCTGTCATGCTACAAACTGAGGCTCACAGGCTCAAAGAACTTCCACAAAAATCACTTACTAGGGGCTAGAGGTGGCTTGATTAGCCCAAGGCATTTTTTTTTTACTTCTTTCCTCAGTGAAAAACAAATCAGTAAAATTAGAAAAAGAAACAGTTGTTTTCAGTGCAGCATCATGAAGCATAGCAGAGATGAATTACTGACTCACACCAGGAATGAACAGCTCAGCAGTGCTCCAGAAGCAGGAACACAGCCCCAAGGAGCCTCGCCTCACCACACACACACACACACACACACACACACACACACACACATATGCACGGGGAGGGGGGGGGCAGAGACAAGATGCCAGGACTGGCTTTGCCTTCTAGGCCATCACTGAAGTCAACCAGTAAGGTTGGCTGGCAGAGAAGCCCCAGAGTTAAACTCTGGTCTGGGATGCAGCTACCCAGAAGGACGTCACTCCCAATACCAGAATCTTGGAGATGCAATCTAAACAAATGGTACACTGGGCCCCAAACACACAGGCACATTCTGATCATCACCTGCCCCCGAGCCTCCCCAGAGTCCTTAAACAGCTCAGCCTCGCCTGGGCAACCACCTCCACAGTGCCAGCCTTCCCCAGAGTCCCCTACACAAGCAGCCTGCCCCAGCAGCTGGACTGCAAACACTGCACACCGATCAACCTTCTTCCCGTCTTTAGACAGCTCCTCGCTTCTGAGAGTCAGGAATGCAAAGAGCATAAGACCCGGCCAATACCTGAGAGGTCTCCATTGTCCTGAGAGGTAGGAGAGGGAAGAAGATTCCCTCACCCTCCAAACTGTCTTTCAGAGTCACCTCCTGTCACCTCCAATAAAAGACCCAATCACAGCCCTCAGTTTAGCTCAAAAGAAGCACATCAGTTCTACCTAAAACCCACAGTACATGGCCTGCTGTGACCTACCACAGCCAGTGCCTGCAACCCCCCTCCGCCTGCACCCCCCCGCGCAGCAGTCCACCCCCCACAGCAGTCCACCCCCCTCCGGAGCAGTCCACCCCCCCTCTGCCTGCACCCCTCGCAGCNGGAAACTTCTGAACATCCTCAAACAAGGTGGCCCAGTGTTCTGGCTCCCAGCCCAGCAGACCGGTCCTGGCCATTGTCCTGGTCGTTCTTCAATGTCACTTCCTAACCCCATAGAGCAAAGTAAATGTAAATGTTCGAGAACTCCCAGTGGGTTTTGATGGCTCTGTGGGTGGAGACACACTGCATGTATTGAGAAGCTAGGATCACCAAGGCAACAGGACCCAGTGCACCGCCAACAGCTAGAGGAAGCTGCTCATGGAGCACACACCTTTAATGCCCTAGCGCTCAGGACGCAGAGGCCAGGGGGCTTTGTCTGAGGTCAGGGTTAACTTGGTCTACATGGCAAGTTTCCAGGCCACCCTTGGGGTTACAGGGACCTGTCACTACCCAGCACAGGAACCGAACAAGACTCCAACACAGCCTCACCTCCTCAGCACCCAGAAGAGCCCAAATACACACAATGTCCCTCACGCCAGGCTCCCTCTTCCACACAGGAAAAGAATCACAGACCCACATCAGAGCTCAGAGCTGTGCAATGAGACAAGCCCATCTGTCATGCTACAAACTGAGGCTCACAGGCTCAAAGAACTTCCACAAAAATCACTTACTAGGGGCTAGAGGTGGCTTGATTAGCCCAAGGCATTTTTTTTTTACTTCTTTCCTCAGTGAAAAACAAATCAGTAAAATAAAAATAGAACAACAGTTGTTTTCAGTGCAGCATCATGAAGCATAGCAGAGATGAATTACTGACTCACACCAGGAATGAACAGCTCAGCAGTGCTCCAGAAGCAGGAACACAGCCCCAAGGGGGCCTGTGCCTGCACCACACACACACACCACGACACAACACACACACCACCACACTAAACACACACAACTATGCCGGGGAGGGGGGCAGAGACAAGATGCCAGGACTGGCTTTGCCTTCTAGGCCATCACTGAAGTCAACCAGTAAGGTTGGCTGGCAGAGAAGCCCCAGAGTTAAACTCTGGTCTGGGATGCAGCTACCCAGAAGGACGTCACTCCCAATACCAGAATCTTGGAGATGCAATCTAAACAAATGGTACACTGGGCCCCAAACACACAATGCACTTCGATCATCACCTGCCCCCGGAAGCGCTCCCAGAGTCCGGTTAAACAGACTTCAGCCTCGCCTGGGCAACCACCTCCACAGTGCCAGCCTTCCCCAGAGTCCCCTACACAAGCAGCCTGCCCCAGCAGCTGGACTGCAAACACTGCACACCGATCAACCTTCTTCCCGTCTTTAGACAGCTCCTCGCTTCTGAGAGTCAGGAATGCAAAGAGCATAAGACCCGGCCAATACCTGAGAGGTCTCCATTGTCCTGAGAGGTAGGAGAGGGAAGAAGATTCCCTCACCCTCCAAACTGTCTTTCAGAGTCACCTCCTGTCACCTCCAATAAAAGACCCAATCACAGCCCTCAGTTTAGCTCAAAAGAAGCACATCAGTTCTACCTAAAACCCACAGTACATGGCCTGCTGTGACCTACCACAGCCAGTGCCTGCAACCCCCCTCCGCCTGCACCCCGATCCGCGCAGCAGTCCACTCCCCACCACGCCAGTCCTCCCGCCCCCATCCCGCACAGTTCCACCCCCCCGATCAGCAGTTCCACCCCCCCCCCACAAGCACACGTTCACCCCCACCTCCGAGCAGTCCACCTCCCCCCTCCGGGCCTGCACCCCCCCCGCTAGCAGTCCACCCCCCCCGCATAAGCAGTCCACCCCCCGCAGAACAGCCCCCCCCCGCAGCAGCCACCCCCCTGCACTGCAACCCCTTCGCAGCAGTACCCCCCCCTCCGCCTGCACCCCCCCGCAGCAGTCCACCCCCCCCGCAGCAGTCCCCCCCCCCCAGCAGCAGTCCACCCCAGCTCTCAGGAAGTGTCTTCTCAGCTCCCAGCAGTAGTTTAGGCACCAGACACACTATTCTGCGTGATGTGTGGCTAGACTGTTTTCCCTCTGCCAAGGCTCCTCAGCACGGTGGGCCTCCCATCCTCCCCCTCTCTCTCTCTCCACTCCACTCCATCCACCCCCCCCCGCCCCCCAGGGCTTCTCGCCTGTATTCTAGGATCCAGCTCTTCCTCTTCCCTCGGAGACAGCTTGGTCTCACGGCTGCCCCCACCACCTTCTCCAGGTTCCTCTGAGACTGGGCTCCTGGGGACCTCGTCCTCCACCACCTCTGGCCGGAGCTCCCCCTGGGGGGTCTGCCGGCCCCCTGGAGTCTTCTTGAGGTCAGCCATGGGGGCTGGGAGGGAGCAGAGCCCTACGCACAAGAGAGGCTTGGCATGCCCAGGGCCCCAGCGAGACTTCCTGGGGTGTAGACAGGGGCTTTCTCCTGCACAGCAGAGGGGCACCTCGAAGCTACAGGCTGAGCTCCCACGGGCTGCTGCAGCTCAAGCTTCGGCCTCCCCGTCTCCAGCAGCAGCAGGCCTGCCTGGGGAAGCACCATTCAGGACGGGGAGGCGAGCGCCTCCAGGCCTCGGGGCAGGTGGACAGAGGCTGGTCCAAGCACGGCTGGGATGAGTCTGCGGAGGAGAGGAGAAAGGACGGCAAGTGAGATCCCCAACAAGTCAGATTCGAATCAGCACCTCGGCCAGCACCACTCCAAACCAGGTCTCCAAGGACACCCTGGCAGGTCCCAACCCGTGTCCACACAGCAGCCCCCACCCCAGTGTCCACACAGCAGCCCCATACCCCAGTGTCCACACAGCAGCCCCATACCCGTGTCCACACACCAGCCCCATAGCCCGGTGTCCACACAGCAGCCCCATACCCTAGTGTCCACACAGCAGCCCCATACCCTAGTGTCCACACAGCAGCCCCATACCCCAGTGTCCACACAGCAGCCCCATAAACCAGTGTCCACACAGCAGCCCCATAAACCAGTGTCCACACAGCAGCCCCATAAACCAGTGTCCACAAAGCAGCCCCATAGCCCAGTGTCCACACACCAGCCCCATACCCCACTGTCCACATAGCAGCCGCCACCCCAGTGTCTACACAGCAAACCCCACACCCCAGTGTCCACACAGCAGGCCCCATGCCCCAGTGCCCACACAGCAGCCCCATAACCTAGTGTCCACACACCAGCCCCATACCCCACTGTCCACACAGGACCCATAGTCCAGTGTCCACACAGCAGCCCCATAACCCACTGTCCACACAGGAGCCCATAGTCCAGTGTCCACACAGCAGCCCCATACCCCAGTGTCCACACAGCAGCCCCATAGCCCAGTGTCCACACACCAGCCCCATACCCCACTGTCCACAAAGCAGCCCATAGCCCAGTGTCCACACAGCAGCCCCATAACCCAGTGTCCATACAGTAGCCACATACCCCAGTGTCCACACAGCAGCCCACAGCCCAGGGTCCACACAGCAGTCCCATATCCCACTATCCACACAGCAGCCACATACCCCAGTGTCCACACAGCAGCCCCATAACCCACTGTCCACACAGCAGCCCCATAGCCTAGTGTCCACACAGCAGTCCCATACCCCACTATCCACACAGCAGCTCCATACCCCACTATCCACACAGCAGCTCCATACCCCAGTGTCCATGCACCAACCCCATACCCCACTGTCCACAAAGCAGCCCATAGCCCAGTGTCCACACAGCAGTCCCATAACCCAGTGTCCATACAGTAGCCCCATACCCCAGTGTCCACACAGCAGCCCATAGCCCAGTGTCCACACAGCAGTCCCATACCCCACTATCCACAAAGCAGCTGCATACCCCAGTGTCCACACAGCGGCCCCATAACCCAGTGTCCACACAGCAACCCCACAGCCCAGTGTCCACACAGTAGCCTCATACCCCAGTGTCCACACAGCAGCCCAATACCCCACTATCCACACAGCAGCCCCCACTCCCCAGTGTCCACACAGCAGACCCAACCCCAGTGTCCACACACCAGGCCCATAGCCCAGTGGCCACAGTACCCCCATAGCCCAATGTCCACACAGCAGCCCCATAGCCCAGTGTCCACACAGCAGCCCCCATACCACAGTGTCCACACAGCAGCCCCATAGCCCAGTGTCCACACAGCAGCCCCCACCCCAGTGTCCACACAGCAGACACCATACCCCACTGTCCACACAGCAGTCCCATAGCCCAGTGTCCACACAGCAGCCCCATACCCCACTGTCCACACAGCAGCCCCATACCCCAGTGTCCACACAGCAGCCCCATAGCCCAGTGTCCACACAGCAGCCCCATACCCCACTGTCCACACAGCAGCCCCATACCCCAGTGTCCACACAGCAGCCCCATAACCCAGTGTCCATACAGCAGTCCCATAGCCCAGTGTCCACACAGCAGCCCCACAGCCCAGTGTCCACACAGCAGCCCCATACCCCACTATCCACACAGCAACTCCATAACCCAGTGTCCACACATCAGCCCCATACCCCACTGTCCACACAGCAGTCCATAACCCAGTGTCCACACAGCAGCCCCATAACCCAGTGTCCACACATCAGCCCCATACCCCA
>VZQC01014244.1:545709-576148 GCA_009823505.1 Rhizomys pruinosus | reverse complement strand
AGGTGGACGGGGTTCCGTGGGGGAAGTGAATGGGGAGGTGGACGGGGTTCCGTGGGGGAAGTGAATGGGAAGGTGGACGGGGTTCCGTGGGGGAAGTGAATGGGAAGGATGGACGGGGTTCCATAGGGAAAGTGAATGGGGAGGTGGACGGGGTTCCGTGGGGGAAGTGAATGAGGAGGTAGACGGGGTTCCATAGGAAAGTGAATGGGGAGGTGGACAGGGTTCCGTGGGGGAGGTGAATGGGAAGGTGGACGGGGTTCCATAGGGGAAGTGAATGAGGAGGTGGACGGGGTTCCATAGGGGAAGTGAATGAGGAGGTGGACGGGGTTCCATAGGGAAAGTGAATGGGGAGGTGGACGGGGTTCCGTGGGGGAAGTGAATGGGGAGGTGGACGGGGTTCCGTGGGGCGGACGGAAAGATCTCCAGAGCCGTCCCTGTGCGTGGTGCTGGGCCAGCTTTGCTAGCAGGGTTCTGTACTGCTTAACAAGTGGTCGGTGACACTTGTTAGAGGGGGTTATGGAGGTGTAGGACCTATGGGGAAGGATGCAGATTGGACTCAGTTACAGCATGTGCAAGACTGTGGGGGTGTTATAGCCAAACAAGGTAGGTGTCTGGGATGGAACATGACCGGGAGGAAACGCGTGTTTCCTGATGCTTAGACCAAGCCACCCTAGTGGATTTCTGCCGAAGATGAGCCTGGAGGGGCAGCATGTGTGGGACAATTTAAGCTTTCGGTCCAGTTTACCAAGGGGGAGGGACTAAGGGCTGGAAAAGTGAAGAGCTTGTGCGCGGAGTGTGCGCTCTCCAACCTGTGTTGTGGGGTAGGTGGACTGTGGAGAGCTTCAGCCCAGTATGGACGAATGGGGGCACTCAGGTCACCCCGTAATGAAGGCTTCACTCCCTGCTCACGCTGTAGGAACCCATTAAATTAGCAGACAATTCACTGACTCAGTATTGCTGAGACTCTGTTCTGGGTCCGTCTCACTAGTTCAAGGGATACAGGAGGAGGTGGGGTGCCAATATGGCTGCCGCCCCCACCCCTGCCCCCAAGGACATATTTACTAAGACAATAGGGTAGGGCCTGGCAGCCAGATTAGGGAGGGAAGTGCTCCTGGCAGACTGATTTCCCAGAGTGTTCCCTAAAATTGGACTTTACAAGATAGTGAACAAATAGGCTTCGGAAAAAGGTTCAGAAGCTGAATCAAGTTTGACAAGAGAATGTGGAGGTGGGGTGTGTCCTGGAAGACTGTGTTTCAGAACAATGGCCCTCCAGTGCTGGAGAAAGCATAAGCCATGCACACACTTTTTTTTTTTTTGTATTTTTGAAACAGGGTCTCCCTTTTTTTAGTCCCAGCTGACCTGGAGCTCACTCTGTAGACCAGGCTGGCCTTGAATTCACAGAGATCCACCTGCCTCTGCCTTCCCAAGTGCTAGGATTAAAGGCGTGCGCCACCATGCCTGGCTGCACACACATCTTAACACATCCTAAGAAAGACAGAGGAAGGGTTCATGTTGCAGGCTGGCCAGCAGTACAAGAAGTCATGGAGGATTTGGTTTTCCCTAGCCCCACCAACTTGGGGGTGTTTCCCTTTCAACGCACCGCAGCTACACCTCCCTGCTAGCTCTAGAAAATATAATTGAAAACCACCCTAGAATATATATAATGTAAAATTGACAAATAAGTGATAACAGCAGAGTATATCGCCATCATTTTTAATTACTTTACCCTTATTAAATCTGACTTTGAGGCAGAGAGAGATGACTCAGCAGTTAGAGCTCTGGCTGCTCTTGCAGAGGACCCAGATTTAATTTCCAGCACCCACATGGTGGCTAACAGTCCTCAATACCACCAGCTGAGGTAAATCACACCACCGTTTCACAGCCAAGGAAATTAACTAACTTGCCAAAGGGACTTGGTGTTTACTGCTCTTAAATGCTGCTAATACATTAGTAGGAGGTCTAGCTTTTTGAGGCTCTGAACTCTACCCAGGACCTTACAGACAATATCAATTGAGCTTGATAAAAGCAGGCACTAAAATTTATTTAAAATTGGCTGGTTGTAGTGGCACATGCCTTTAATCCCAGGGCTTAGGAGGCAGAGGCAGGAGGATCTCTATGAGTTCAGGGACAGCAGGGGCTACAAAGGGACCCTGTCTCAAAAAGACCCCCCAAATTTTTTTATTTAAGGGGCTGGAAGATAGTCTAGTGGTTAAGAGCACCGACTGCTCTTGCTGAGGACCCGCGTTCAATCCCCAGCACCCACACGGCGGCTGAGAACTGTCTGTAACTCCAATTCCAGGAGAACTCCAGTTCCAGGGGAATCCGAGATCCTCTTCTGACCTCCAAGGCATCGCACGACACGGGTGCACAAACCTACATGCAGACAGTACATTCATACACATACAAAAATAAAATTTTAAAACAAAAAACTTTTTATTTAAAATCGTTCTACATATTGTTGGCCTTTAACGGCTCTGCCGTCTTTCCAGTCCTTAAAACCTTTCAACAGAGTCCTTAAAACCTTTCAACACAATGTCTGATGTACATTAAGCTTCAATATATCTGATTACGTACTCAATGCCCCAGTTTGGGGGTTGAGGATTTAGCTAAGAGGCCCTAGATTTGGTCCCTAGCACAAGAAAATAAGTGCACCAATTTTTAAAATAACCAAAATCATGGCTGGAGAGATGGGTGAGCTGTTAAGAGTACTGGCTGTTCTTGCAGAGGTCTTGGGCTCGGTTCTCAGCACCTGCCTGGCAGCTAACAAGCATTCCAAACTCCATTTCCAAGGATCCAGTGCCCTTTCCTGGCCTCCACCAGCATTTCGGCAAAACACTAAAAAATAAACCAGTTGGTCGGGGCTTGGAAAACTGTCCTTTGACAGCTATAAACTTCTTTGGGGAAGCTCTAGAAGAAAGACCAGTGTCTACTGTATGGAGCTGAAGTTGAGACAAGTGAGCACCTTTAGTAACAAGAATGAAACTGCAGTCACCTGGCTCTCTATACCGGTGGCGACAGCAAGCCTTCCACATTCACCTGCTCCCATGACACAATGGGTCTGCACTGCCATGACCTGCCTATGGGACAGAACATGCGATCATGTGATGTGTTGTGTCCATACACATCTAGGTAGTAGCGCAAATAAAATCTTGTGAAAAACCACGCATGGCGGAGCACCCTGTTCACTGTGAAGAGTTCCCTCTTAATGTGTGGTTCTAAATTTGTGTGGATGTGCTTCTTATCTTTCAGTAACATTTGTTTGACTGTCTCTGCTGGTCTGAGATTTTATCCTGCCCTTTTTTTTTTTTTGAGATGTGGTGTCCCTTTAGTCCCAGCTTGCCTGGAGCTCACCACGTAGACCAGACTGGCCTTGAACTCACAGAGATCCTCCTGCCTCTGCCTCCGGAGTGCTACCTTTTAATCCTTTAGTTGGCTGTGGAAACCCAACCATACCCCTAACCTGATAGCGATGCCCATGCAACAGTACCTACCTGCCTTCCAAAGAATATTAAGCGTTATCGTTTGCAGCGATGAGCAACAAGTCTCTACAAGCACACGTGACAGCGGATGCTGCTGATTCCATTGTCCTCACCCACACCACTGTCACACGGAGCACACATACAGCAAGCCTCCATTTTCTCTTCTAACATGTTCGCAGCTGTGCAATCACAAAAATTCATAGTCTTTGGACTTGGTTTATGGGTTTGCTGTTATTTTGAGACAAGGCCCGCCTAGGTTCCTATCCAAGCAGTGATGAAACGCCCAGAGAGGACAACTGAAAGGAGCAAGGGCGCATTACCTAAGATTCAGGTCAGTGCCCATCTCTTAGGAAGTCACGGACAGAACTTGTGGCCAGTCAGGAACACTGCAGTCAAGCTTCCCAGCCCCCACCCGCGAGAGGCACCGCCCACATTCCGCCTGACCTTCCCACACTCAGGCTTGCACTCGCCAGCCCAACCTGGAATCTTCGCTGTGATGTATACATCGTGTCTACCTGACAAAACAGTGTATCAGGTAGCCCAGCTGGCTGCTGTTGCAGGCGGGGCTGGTTCCTGCATCTCGCCCTCCCGAATGCTCTGCCCACTAACCAGCAGCGCTCCAGCCGAGCTCCTCCCCTGCAAGGTCACGAGTTTGAGTGGGTTGCCCGGGGGGTATCCTCGGCTACACGCAGCCCGCAGGTGAGACTCCTTTCTCTACCCAGCTCTGGGCCGCCCCAGTCTGGGGACACCGGGGACTCGGCAGGTCAATCATTTGGGGAAGCCTGCAGATTGTGTCCATCGAGTCTGGCCTCGCTAGGTGCCAGTCAACGTGGCTTTCGAAAGGACCTGAGCGACCAGCCCTGCACAGGTCGCGCCTCTGCACACTGAGCCTCGCTAGTCTCCAGCCACACTGCCACGGCCTTGACCCCGCTCGGAGGCTACGGGCACACAGCGTCCCTCCCTCTGATTGGGCGGGAGAACTGGGAAGCGGGATTAGCTGCGCTGGGGCGGAACACCAGGTGTCCCCGTGAGCGCCTACGGGTTGCGTCCCTCAGGGATGCCAGGATCGGCCGCAGAGACCGGCCAGCTCAGCGCCTGCGCAAGAGAGCCAGCAGCCCGACGTCCGGTCAGCTCTGCGTCTGCGCGGTCGAGTCAGAACCGGACAACGACCTAGAGGCCGGTCAGCTTTGCGCCTGCGCGGTCGGGTCAGTGCCGGACAGTGGCCTAGAGGCCGGTCAGCTCTGCGCCTGCGCAGTAGGACAGGACCGGGCCGCGGAGGCCCGCCAAGCGGCCAACCAGCGCCCCGGCTCCGCCCCGCCCCGCCCCACCCCTTCCTCCGAGCAGGGCCGGGACCGTCGGCAACGCGAAGAGTGACCGCGGTGTTGGAGCGACTGGCGACCGGTGAGGAGGTGGCAGGGAGGTCGAGCGGGCGGCGGGAGGACGGCGAGCAGCGCAGGCGCGGAGGGCCGGGGCGGCTAGTGCGCCTGCGCAGGCCGCTCCCGGCCGCGGTGGCCTCCGGCGCTGCGCCCATGAGGCCAGAGGCCAGAGGCCGGGCCGGGTCCTGGACGGCGACAGTCCCGGCGGGGGAGAGGGCCCGGGAGCCGGGTGTGCGGGCGCCCAGCACTCCTGGCTGCAGCGGGGCGATGGCGCAGGTGCCGCGCGCTTGGCTCCCGGATCCCTTGAGAGCACTGATCTCCAAGTCGGGCGGTGACCGGCCCGCACCCCGCCGTGCTCGAGGTCCGTGAAGGGCTCTTGAGGCCGAGGAGCGGCGGGAAGGACCTGGCAGCCTTGTGCGCCGTGGCGCTGGCCGAAGTTCAGCCCCTGATCTGGGTCTCCCGGGAAGCATGGTCCTGCAGAGTCCGTCCTAACGCGGCAGCGCCCAGATCCGCAAATGCTCCGACCTGTGGGTCTGAAACTGTCATGGTCTCCCTATTTTACTGGGCAGAGTGCTAGCCTAAGTCCTCTCTTCAAGGTCACACAGTTAGTCATGGGAGAGCCAGAAATTGGATGCTTGCCATTCTGGTTCCCCCAAGCAGGTTTGTCATCAGAAAACAGCTCTCCGGAGGAAATACAAGATAGTTTGTTCTGAGCCAGACATGAGCGGTCATGGTGCTGAACTGAATCTAGTGCTACGCCATGGAAGTGGTACATGGACTTTTTATAGTCGCAGAACAGAAATCATAAGTCGATCTACTTAGCAAATAATCAGAAAGACAAAGTAGGCAGGTCACAGTGGGGAAGTCCAGCCGGCCATGGTGACACGCACCTTTAGTCCCAGCACTCTGGAGGCAAAGGCAAGTGGATCGCTGGTCTATATAGCGAGTTCCAGGTCAGTCAGGGGGCTACATACGGAGACACCCTGCCTTTGGGGAAAGAAAAAAAAAAGGAGTGGGTATGTCTCAAGACGGTCTAACTTTCCGGTTGGTGGAAGCTAAGGGTCTTTTACTGTCTTACAAAGGCTTTTCTTGATATTCTAAATGGTCAGAAGAAGCTGTTGAGAGGAGGTAGCAAAGATGATTTCGGCACCCCGGCAGCCTTCCTGACTTCTGGGGCCACGGTGATGGGGTGCAGTAAGACAAGACGGGGTAGGTAGGAAGGCGGTCTTCAGGACATTGAGAGTAGTTTAAAAAAAAAAAAAAAGTTTAAGGAACAAGTTCCAAGATTATATTGGCTACGGAATCTGAGGACAGTTTAGAACTACATGAGGACCTGCCTCAAAGAGAAGTAGGGCCATTAAGTAGTCTGTCTAGGAGGGAAACAGGCAATTCAGCCAAACAAAAACGGAGCTCCTTCGGGGTTACCTGGTTTGTATTGTAGGAGAGATATGTGAGGGAGAATGTGGTGCCAGGGGCTGGGAGATACAGGTGGTTGTGAGCCAGTCATCTTGGGTGCTGGGAACCAAACACTGGTCCCCTGGAAGAGCAGCAAGCACCCTTAGCTGCTGAGCCATCCATCTCTCTGGCCCCAGTAGGGGAGGTTTTTGATACAGGGGCTCAAGGTGGCCATGAACTCCTAATCCTCCTTTCTGTACTTCCAAGTGCTGGGATTATAAACATGCCCACCACACCTCGATGGAATCATTCTTCCTAATAGAATTTTCCCTACTGCTCAGACAGTGGACTCCTGACAGGGGAGTCCAATGGACAAACATACAAATTTAGCATTAGGACATACTTAGATCCTTGGTTCAGAGGCACTTGGATAAAATCTAATCACTGTGTTTCAAATGGCCCACTCAGTAAAAGGATAAAAACATAAAAATCCTTGTTCTCTATGCCAGTTTTTGCAAACCAGAATTCTAGTGTTACAAATACAAAGTGAGGTTTTAGAGCCAGAGAGATGACTCAGCAGGTAAAGGCACCTGCTGCCAACCCTGATGACTGGAGTTCAGTCTCCAAGACCCAAACGCAGCCGCCCACAAGTCATCCTCTTACCACCACACTCAGGCCATAGAACACGCAAAAAATAAATAAAATGTGAAAATAAACAATTTGTTTTTATATTTAATTTGGATATAAGGAAGTGTGTGTGTGTGTGTGTGTGTGTGTGTGTGTGTGTGTATTATGTGTTGTGTGCAGGTGCCCACAGAAGCACAAAAAGGGCATTGAATCCCCTGGAGCTGGAGTTACAGGTAGCCACTTCAATGTGGGTGCTGGGAATCGATCAAGTCCTAGAAGGGCAGTACATGCTCTTGATTGCTGAGCCATCTCTCCAGCCAAAACTTAAAGAATTCTTTAAAAAGAATTTTTTATCTTAGAGTGTTTTATCATAGAGAACTTTTATCTTTCACGAACCTTATGACAAACTTTAATGAGTTTTATCCTAGGCTATTTCCAACTAGAATAATCCTTTATTTTTAGTAAACTTCTAAAATCTTTACTCATCTAAACCCAGTTTTGTATCTCTTTAGCTTTTTAACCAGAAATAAATTATTTTTATTTATATCAATGTACTGTCTGCAAGCAAGTTTGTGCACCCGTGTCGTGCAATGCCGCGGAGGTCAGAAAAGGGTGTCGGATTCCCCTGGAACTGGAGTTCTTCTGGAATTGGAGTTTCAGACAGTTCTCAGCCACCATGTGGGTGCTGGGGATCGAACCCGGGTCCTCTGTAAGAGCGATCAGCACTCTTAACCGCTAGGCCATCTCTCCAGCCCAAAATATATTTTTATTGCACTTATTTGTGTTTGTGTATATGCACACCACACATGCCTCCACTCCAGGAACCCAGCGTTTGGGAGAGCTGGATACCAGACTGACAAGAGTCACTCGCCACAAAATGGCATTTTGGTCAGTGTGTATTGGTGATCCCTTAAGATTAGCTCACTTAGTGATGTCATAACTGAGCTAGTACAAATCATTCTGTGATGTTCACAATGACAAAACCCAAGAACATGTTGTTCAGGACTAATCTATCCCATAGTTAATTGGCATGCACATCACCTTTATGTGCATAAGTGTACTGCCTGTGTGCATGTGAATGTACCCATGTCATGCAATGCCCAAGGGCATCAGGGCTCCTGGAACTGGAGTTAAGGACAGTTGTTAGCCATGCGGGTGCTGGGAACCGAACCAGGGTCCTCTGCAAAAACACCCAGTGCTCTTAACTGCTGAGCCATCTGTCCCACCCTGCACTTCATTTGTAGAAAGCACTGACTGTTGCCCAGGTCCAACTCATTGGTAGTCCCAGTGAGTGCAGAAGACTTGTTAGTCTCCTTTCCCATGTTCTCTTGTTCAGGGATGTTCTAGCCACTCTGGACTTCAGTTGTGCTCATTTGTCAGAGACAAAGGATCAGATCTTACTGTGTACATTCTCTCTCTGCTGATAAACTGACCTCTAACTTAGATTTCTTAGCCAAATCTCTTGTTTTCTTTTTTTGGAGACAGGGTCTCCTTGTAGCCACAGCTGATCACCATGTAGACCAGGCTGACCTCGGTCTCATAGACATAGAGGTCCACCTACCTCTGCCCCCTGATGCTGGGATTAAAGGCATGTGTCACCACACCTGGCTCATACTCAAATCTTTGTGAAGTCAAGACTTCCATCTTGTATTTAGATCACGATCAGACTTGGGGACTTGAGGTGCAGGCAGATTTCAGTCCTGTTCCTGCATGTGCCTTGAACATGGCACACTGGCCAGATAACTCTTCCCACCCCACATACCACCCAGAGAGGGATGGGGAGTTTGCCTCTGCCTGATTTCAGAGGAGCCACAACCATGGAGACAATGGTGTTTCTCAGCTCTCCCAAAGGTAGGAACAGGAAGAACCCAGCCAAAGAGTCACCTTTCCTGGAGACAGCACAGTCCAGCCTCCAGCTCTGCCCCTTTGCTGGAGTTTAGTTCCTAGGCCAGAGTCCGGAAACTGAACCAACAACCACCTTTCTGTCCCTTTCTTGTCTCCAGACACACAGGCAGGCTTTCACTATAACTAGATGAGCCTTTAAGAAACCCTCAGGTTCCCTGAGGTAATGGATAGCCCTACCTCAGAGTACCATTGGACAATGGAAGGGACATGCGAGTAGGTGAGAGCGCGTGTTTGCTGCTCCTGACAGCCATGGGTTCACCCCAGATTAACAGGGTCACCTAGATAGGTGTCCCACTTCCCAGAAAAGCAGGCGATCTCTGAAAGGGCTGGTCAGGGACAACAGCATCAGGAAAGTGGCCCTCCATACACAAGGAATCCGTGAAGTCAGATGAGTTCAGCAACCTTGCTCCAACCAGAGCTTTCCAAGGGCTGTGATGTGGGCTGTTTCCTTTATGAGTTGTTTTAGACTTGGTAAGGTCACCTAGGCGAGTACTGCACAGTAGAAATAAGACGAGAGCCATATTTATAATCTTCAATTTGTGTGTGTGTGGAGCTATGGATTGAACCCAGGGCCTTGTGCACACGAAGAAAGCACTCTAAGACCAGGCTAAATCTCCAGCCCCCCGACACTGCTGCTGAGATACTTTGCATATTTTTTTCATGTTAAGTTAAACCTAACTCCAGCTTCAAAGGGGCTCTGACAAAGGGTTCACTAGTAACTTTCTTGGGACTCTCATCCTAACTCAAGAAATATAGGTGCTCCAGGACAGATGCCGGGAGAGGAGAGCCCTTCCATTCTGGCAGAGTGCACACAGTAGACTGTTGAGAACAGACTGAACCATGATCAGTTCTGACACCCTGACTTGCAGTTGCAATAGCATAGCTTGAAAGACACTCAAACTGTACCAGACTCAGCCACGAGTTCTTGCTCATTCCCATGCCATCCCCCTAGCCTTTCCCCAAGTCTCTTTGTAGATTTTTTTTTGCAAAGTAAAAGAAACTTGAGCACACAACAACTTGAAAACTCACACTCAGAACAGTGAATTTAGATGATTTAGAAATTGTTATTTTTAGACATTGTAACATTTTTTCTTTCAGGTGTCTACCGTAAGCATGGACCTCTGCTGCGACCTAAGCTTCAGCAGAGAGTGAGGTAAGGGGGAGAGACCTCAAAGGGTCTGCCCTGGTCAAGCACCAGGCCTCACCCACACCACGTCAGGCCTAGGAGAAACAGTATCTTTGTTCACGTGTGCATGCGTGTGTGCACATGTGTGTGTGCACTCAGCTTACTTTCCTTGGGCTGTGCCCTGGGAAGCACTGCCCTAGGAGAAGGTGGCTCCCAGGGGCATGGGCTGAGAGGTGCTGGCTTCCAGAGGCCCCAATGAGACCAAGCAGCTCTCTCTTGGGCATCTGGAACCAGCCATGTTATCCCCAGGGTTTGGGGCTCAGGGGACATGGTCCTTGAACTGACCAGCAGCAGGCCAAGTTCCCTGACTGGGATCAAGAGAGGTGCTCCCTGCTCTGTAGCTGCAAAAGTAATCTGCTTTGCAGGGTTAAAAGTCATCCTTGAATAAGCTGTTTGGGGTTTAAAATAGTCCAGACCCAAAAAAAAACTTAAGAGGAGTGGTCACAGATCAAAGAAGAGGGACAAAATTCACAGTATCCTCCCTAGAGTCATTGTTCATGTGTATGAATAAGTGTAGCACATGTGTGCAGTACCTGAAGGGGGCCAGAGAACATGTCACACCCCCTGGAACTGAAGTTAGGGGACACTGGTAGCCACCAGGTGGGTGTGAGAACCAAACCCGGGTCCTCTGGAACACAGCCAGTGCTCTTAACTGCTGAGCCACCTCTCCAGCCCCACCCTCCCTAGATTTTGATATTTGAAAATAACTATTTAAGATATCCCTTCTCCCCTCTATCTTACTCCATAGACACCTGTGGAGCCTGACCCACAGGCCTTCCGCCTCACACCATAGACAGCATCTGCAGAGCCCAGTCCTCCACTCTGCTGCTGCTAAAGCACTGACCTACAGAAGGTGAAGACCTTTTTTATGGGGTTTTTTTGGCCAGCCAACGTGCTGGGCATTTGTGATGAGTTTTCATCTCCTGTGGGGGAGTGACTATGGCCTTTTGTTGGGTTTCTCTTGCTGATCTGATGGGTGGCACGGATGGACAGGACCAAGGACTCTACCTTGTATCCAGTGTCTTGCTGGACTGGTGACAGGCCTGGAGGGAAACACTCACTAGTAAGGCCAGCCAGGTGAGGAGAGAGTGGGTTAGACAAAGGCCAGTCCTGCCTGGAGCCACCTGTGGGATGGATTCAGGGACAAGCTGCATAGCAGTGGATTCAGTTCATGGAAGATTTCTCTGCCAATCCGGGTTCTGAGGGTGAGAAAAACAAGGATGTTTTTAGACTTTTTTTTTACTGTTATCTTTTGTTTCATTGGTCTTTTGAGACAGGCGCTCACACCTGTAGCTCCGGCTCGTCCGGTACACCTCATATGCACGCCCAGGCTGCACTCTCGACCTCCACCAACGATCCTCCTGCTCTGCCCTCCCACGCTGCTAGGACATAAAAGGCCGCCCCGCTCGCCCACCCTCCGCCCCTGTTTGTTTTTAAGACCTATCTTTACATAAATAGTACTCAGGAGTACCGACCACTGCTGAGTAACACACATTACCCATGCTTGCATTTCAACTGTTTCTGGATCCTGAGTTGTCTTCTCAACCTTGGGCCATGGGGACAGTGTGGAGTGACTGACCACCGGGGATGAACCCAAACAGGGAACCTCCCCTCCCCTCCTCTTCCCTCTCCTCCTTTCCACCCCTCCATTCCCCGCCCCTCCCCTCCCCCCTCTCTCCCCTCCTTTGTGTAACACACCTACCACAGCCTGTGTGTGGAGGTCAAAGGACAACTGGGAGTTCCTTTTCTCTTTCTACCATGTGGGTTCTGGGGATCAAACTCAGGTTGTCAGACTTGATAGCAAGTGCCTTTACCCAGCCAGCCATCTTAACGGCCCCAAGGAACGTTTGTTTGTCTGGGGAGGGGGTTCTCAGTAGCTCCTTTGTCCGGGCCTGAGCTCCTCCGTACTGTGAGGTATGGCTTCGCCCACCACTGTGTTCCTTACATCGCCCTCTGCCCTCCCAGGCCTGGCCTGCCGCCGTTCACCCTGGCAACCTAGAAGACGTTCTTAGAGGAGGACGTTGGTATGGTTCAGGCGGGGAATCTCTCATTTCCTGGCACCCCTTCTTGGTTGTCTCCTGATGCACCACTCTTCCCTCTCCAGCAGTGTGGAGGGCACAGAATACAAGTTCTCTCTGGCATTGCACCTGCTGTTCTCGTCCCCCTGCCTTTCCAGGCACCGTTAGGGACACCCCACCGCGCTTGTAGGAAACGGACTTCGCGTTCTCTTCAGAGAGCTGCACTGCCCAAGTAATTTACGGGACTAGAGAGTTCAGATTTGCTTCCGGGTGTCCCACGGGTTGTTGCTGCTGGTGCTGAACTCACTGTAGCCTTCTCCCCGCAGGGGTCACAGTGCAGGATGAGCCTGGCTGCAGCCCACCTCTGCATCCGGAACGCCTGCGCTTGAACCAAAGAAGCCGGAATCCGCAGAGACGTTTCTCAGGCCTCTGCCCTCCTGCTCTAACCCTTCCAGGCTTCAAGGGAGCTGAGAGTTCGGTGGACACCATGCTCCAGGCCCCCGTGGCGCCGGGAAGGCCCTACTCCTGCAGCGAGTGCGGCAAGGGCTTCCGGTACAGCGCCGTGCTGCTGCGGCACGAACGCGCCCATGGTGGCGACCGGCGCTTCCGCTGCCTAGAGTGCGGGGAACGCTGCGCGCGGGCCTCAGAGCTGCGTGCGCACCGCCGGGCGCATGCAGGCCAGACGCTGTACATCTGCAGCGAGTGCGGCCAGAGCTTCGCGCACAGCAGCCTCCTGGACCTGCACCTGGGCACGCACCAGCGGCGCGGCCGCGCCCGCCCCTGCCGCCTCTGTGGCCGCCGCTTCCCACACGTGCCCGCGCTGCTGCTGCACCGCCGCCTGCACCTGCCCGAGACGCCGGCCCGCTGCCCGCTGTGCGCGCGCGCCTTCCGCCAGAGCGCGCTGCCCTTCCACCTGGCGCGTGCGCACCGCCCGCAAGCGCCCGCGCCCGCCCCGGCCCCGAGTCCGCTGCACCACTGCACGCAGTGTCCGCGCGCCTTCCGCAGCAGCGCGGGGCTGCGCAACCACGCCCGCGTGCACGCGCTCCCGAGCCTGGGAGACCCGGGGGCCGACGCGCACCGCTGCGCCGTGTGCGGCAAGAGCTTCGGCAAGGGCTCCACGCTCACGCGGCACCTGCAGCGGCACTCGGGCGAGAAGCCCTTCAAGTGCCCCGAGTGCGGCAAGGGCTTCCTGGAGAGCGCCACGCTGGTGCGGCATCAGCGAACGCACACGGGCGAGAAGCCGTACGCCTGTGGCGACTGCGGCCGCTGCTTCAGCGAGAGTTCGACGCTGCTGCGCCATCAGCGCAGCCACCAAGGAGAGCGGCCGCACGTGTGCGCCACCTGCGGCAAGGCCTTCGGGCAGCGCTATGACCTGGTGGTGCACCAACGCAGCCACACGGGCGAGCGGCCCTTCCCGTGCCCCGAGTGCGGCCGCGGCTTCACGGACCGCTCGGACCTCACCAAACACCTGCGCACGCATACCGGGGAAAAGCCCTACCACTGCGAGCTATGCGGAAAGCGCTTCACCTGCGTGTCCAACCTCAATGTGCACCTGCGCAACCACGCGGGCCACAAGCCGCACCAGTGCCCGGACTGTGGCAAGGCCTTCAGCGTGGCCTCCAAGCTCGCGCTGCACAGAAAGACGCACCTGGGCGAGCGGACCGCCGAGTGCCCCGAGTGCGGCAAGTTCTTCAGTCATGGCCGCTCCTTGTCGCAACACCAGCGCTCCCACCGCCGAGCTCGGGCCGCCGTCAGCGCCACTGTGGTCACTGAGGTGACCGTGGGCCCCACCTTTGTCCTCAGGGGGCCGACATAGCAGGACAATCCCGGACTCTTGGTGTCTTGGTTGAGGAAACCTTGATGACTCCCCCGCGAAGAAGTAGCCGGGGAGTCGGGGCCCAAAGGGAAGGGGCCGCCCAGGGGGCATGGAGATAGGCCTGCTGTTTCAGCACCTGTCTGCAGGCCTTCACCTCCCTGCCTCGCCCACACCCAGGCCCCCACTGCATTCCCATCCTCAGACCCTGCACCTGCCACGACGCGAGTGCAAGAGCGGGAGCCCCAGCTCCACATCCCGCGCCACGGAGCGGCCGTGCATCCTGCGGCTGCTGGTTGGGTTTCCAGTGCCCGTGCTATGTCCCCCACTCTTAGGGTAACAGACTTGGTCAGAGTCACAGACGCCAGGTCTTCTTGTCCAACTGCTAATCTGCTTGCTTTTGTTTGAGCGGTGAGAGATGCTTGTACTGTGAGGAGGCTCCAAGCCAAGTCACTTCCTGGTAGAGGTAGCCAGCCCCCCCCCCCCTCTTTATCAGGATACCTCCTAGGGGCCGGCATGATGGCTCAGCAGGTAAAAGCACCTGCCTCTAAGCCTGACAATCTCATTTTAAGTTACGAAGCCCACCTGGTGGGGTGGAGAACCCTCTCTGTGCGTTCCGATCACGTGTGCCGTGGCACATGCGCAAACTGCATTTTTAAATTTTTTTTTTTCTCTTTTAAATAAAACGATGCCTCTCAGGACAGTGTTCTCTGGCTAGATGAGAAACCGTGCAGGTTTGCAAAGCCCAGGGAGACCACCACTGCCTGGCCACTAGTCCTGGCAGAGGGCAAGGTGGAAAACTGGGAACCAGCCATAACTCAGCTTCTGGCTATTAAGGAAGTTATCTGTTGGGCTTTGGATACCAGAGTCCCTTGGTCATAGCCTAGGCCGCTGGCTTCCAAGGGAGCCAGGTTCTCATCCCTGTGGGTGGTTTCTTCATGGCTGTGACAAAATACCTGAGAAATCAAAAGACCTATTTTCATTAGCTCCTGGCTTCAGAGGCTGAGGCCAGGCAGAGGGTGGGTGGAGCGAAGCACTCTACCTCAAGGCAAGTAGAAACTAGTGTAGGGAGAGACAGGCCCTGCCCTTCAAGGTCACTTCCCCAATGGCCATGCCCTCCAACCAGTCCTTACCACTGCGAGTTTATCAAAGACTGGTTCAAGTCACTCGATGCCCACACCCCAGCAGCCACCTGAACATCCCAGGTGTAGATCAACCTGCCCCTGCTGTTGGTCACTTAAGGCCCACAGCGGATGGCAAATGGCAAATGGAAGACTGTGACTCAGAGCAAGGAAGGTCCACTGCAAAGTAACCCCCCCCCCCGCAGGTGAGAGGGCTTCCCACCTGTGCTGTACTCTGGCACATGCCAGCTGGTGTTTGCAAATTTGTGTCAGATCACTCGGTCTATAGCATAAAACAGTTCTGCCCACACATGCTTGTATAAAATACCATTTATTCTTTGAGGAAAACAATCCAGTAGAGTGTTGCCTTTCCCCTCACTGCACTCACTCCCAATCCCCGTGTTTCTGGGGCCCAGCTCTGGCATTCCTCTGGGCCTTCAGCCCATCTCAGTCCCTGGGGTGGGTCTGGGCCCCTGGGAGGGGTAGAAGAGCTTACTGCTGAGAGACAGGTCTGGAGTCTGAGATGGAGGGGCTAGCCCCTTCCAGGGTGGATCCTGGAGTTTCAGGGACAGAGATGCTGGGACAGGACTCCAAAGAGCCAGGTAATTCTTGTGGGAGCAGGGCTGGGTGACTTTTGCTGCAGTGGGCTGCAACACTGTCTAGTTTCTCAAAGCGCTTGCCACAGAACCCACAGGGGAAGCGCAGCGCAGCTGCCGTCTCTGCGTGCCTGCTGCGGTGCCAGTTCAGGGAGGCCTTCTGGCGGCAGGTGAACCCGCATATCTCACACCTGAAGCAGGGCACAGGAAGAAGGGAGGAGCGGCAGTGCACCCCACTTCCCTGGGGCTCTTCCTGCTCCCAGACACCCCCTCCTCTCAAGGCCCCGCACTTACTGTAGGGGCTTCTCTCCTGTGTGGATGCGTCTGTGGATGACCAGGTTGCTGCTAGTGCGGAACGAGCGGGCGCAGAACTCACAGATGTAGTCCCGCGTGTCTGTGGGCATACAGAAACACTCCAACCGTCCGCCCAGGGTTTTGGCCCACACCAGTGGAAAGCAGCAATATTAAGGCTTGAGAGCCTTGGGTTCTAGTGGGTTGTCCAAATTACAGAGCCAGGCCTCTGGACCTCCTTGACCTGACTGGTCCTGAGATCCAGCATGGGCTCTGACTAGGACTGCATTTTTGTCACCCTTAGCCTGGAGCTCCACTGTGGACCTCCCAGAGCAGGCACCTCTCCCCAGTCTGGGACCCTGACACTGGTCACAGCCGCCCACCAGCCTGGAGTCAGGTGACAAGTTTCAGTCCAAGTCTCAAGGACACCAGGATTCTCTCCCCACTCAGACAGCCCCTCCCCCTGCAGTGACATATCTGCAAGCAGCCAATCCCCTCTCCTCCGACCCCCTCCCTGCTAGTTCCAACACCACTTGCCATTGCCCCGGTTGCCAGTGAACAGCCCTCAGGCTGCTGTGGGGCTTCCTACATGGTTGAACCACAGCAGAAACACTGTCCCTGCTTCTCTTGGTCCCTCAGACTCAGTAAGACAGTGCTAAGAGCCCGTCCCTCCAGACCCAGCCATCAAATAACACGTGCAGTCTCTGCCCTTTGTGCACAAGCTCTGGTACCATGTCGTCTACATGGGTCAGCCACTACTGCTGTCATTCAGCACTGCCCCTGTCCCCCACCTCCACCCATTCCCTGCCCTGTTCAGACTCAGACATCCAGTGCAAACATAGCATCACTTTGACATGTTGGGCATCCTGGCACCAGCCAGGGCCTCCCGCCTTGTCCTAGTATGACAGGCCGATGGCCAGGCCATCACTCCATCAGCCCAGTGACTTCCCACCCCCTTCCTCCCTCAGCTCCCCCCCCCCCCACACAGCCATGGTTCCAGTTGGCCCACACGCCCACCCGCTGCTCACCTGCAGGCACTCTCCTACTCTCCACAGTAGCTAGCCAGCCATCTCTTTGTCCTCAACACTTTGCAGTGGTCTCACCCAGGTAGAGCTGAGCCACTCCAACTGTGGGCTCGGAAAAGGGCTTCCTGCCCTGACACTCACAGACTGATGCCACTTCAGGGCCTTCTCCGCCCGTGTGCTGCCTCCACCCCTCATTTCACCCAGGTCTAGTTCCAAGTCTTCTTCCTCAACAGCACCTTCTCCTTCCTGAGCCACTGCCCGCCCCACCCTGCATCCACACCTGCTCATGGCTCTGTGTCACCAGGGTCTCACAAGATCAGGCTATCCGTCTTGCCCACTGCTGTACCCAGCACCCAGCAAGTCAGACACAAGGCCTGGAGGACGTTTTCCTCAGAAGGAGGTCAAGCGACTTCTGCCACTCACCACTGTGCAGCTTCACATGCTCTTTCAGGTGCTTCTTGAAGTTGAAGGCTTTCCCACAGGCAGGCTCTGGGCAGCAGAAGGACTTCTGGTGGATGTGCTGGTATTTCTTGTGGTGCTAAGTGGACGGCAGGGAGAACAGGAAAAAGAACGGCCGCCTTCTCAGGGCGGGCTGAGCTGACGAGCAGGGAAGGAGGCTGCTCCTTCCCACCCAGGCCTCCCCTCAACTATGCTGTGCTTGGCACCCCGACCACCCCGTCCTGACACTAACCACCCTGTCTGTTGGTTCCACTGTGCACAGTAGCTCTGCCTTTTACAGAGTAGTGTGGGATTTCCTCCTGAGTCTGCGCTGGGAGCTCTCAGTGCACAGTGTCAGGACTGTTAAGGTGTGTGTCTCTCTCTCTCTCTCTCTCTCTCTCTCTCTCTCTCTCTCTCTCTCTCTCTCTCTCTCTCTCTCTCTCTCTCCTTTTCTCAGTACTGGGGATCTAATTCAGGACCTGCCTCATGACAGGCAAGTGTTCTACCACTGAACTGTGCCCCAGCCTGGGACATGAGCTCTTCAGCCTGAATGGCCCAATGTGGGAATTGTACTTTTTGTCTAATCTAGTGCTGCATCCTGCCTCACTGAGCTGTACGGCCGACATCCTAATCCTGTTTCCATAGTTAACTACAGCAGCTGCCTCTGTCTCCTACATGAAAGGCTTAAGGAAGTGTGACCTGCAGATGTCCTTCTCAGTCCCCAGTCACCATCTTGCCCCATTGTCATTTCTGTGACACCCCAACACCCAGGACCAGGGGCTCTAACTGTAGGGCCTGAGTCTGTCTTTCCCCCTGTGATTTGAGGAAGTGGGTGGCCTCAGACAGCTGTGGCGAGGCAGTGACGGGACATTTCCCAGTCCTTCCTGCTGGAGGACAAATCAAGCACATGGTGAAGAGGCCTGAACGCAGCCTCAGAACACCAGCACTGGTGCATGCTCGCTCAGAAGCCTTGCAGTGCCCCGCCCTGCAGCAAGCCTGTTTCCTCATCTGCGTGGAAATTGCATCCACACCGACTCTAGGCAGGTGCTGTGGGAACCAGGATCTATGCATGTCAAGTTCCTGAACTGCTGCTAAGACCCTATGAGGGCCTCATGGATGGCACTGGCCTGTGTGTCTCTTCTTCTGAGGACCCATAACACACAGAAGGGCACAGTGGCACTGAGTGCTTGCGCATCGCTGTCACCTCATTTCGGCTGTAGGAAAAATAGGAAAGCTGTGTACGTCTGCCCCTACTGTCCTCTTCCTGACTCCAAATCCCCCCACAGCGACGGCTTTGTTGGGGTGCGTCATCCACACTGGAAGGCTGCTCGGCTGCATCTATACCCCAGCACAGGCTTCTTTTCCTCAACCTCCTACCCCAGCGGCCACACAGGACTCAACTTGCACCCCTCACATTCAAATACTGCCGGTTGGAGAAGATCCTTCCACAGCCGGGGAAGTCACAGGGCATCAGCTCTCTCCTGGCGGCCTTCCTGGGGAGGAGAATGGAGCGGGGCTCCTGACCGCTCTGCCCCAACTCCTGCCCTGCCCCAACTCCTGCCCGCCCAGAGCCCCATCTCCCCTGGGGAGGAGAACGGGAGCTGGGCTCCTGACCGCTCTGCCCCAACTCCTGCCCGCCCAGAGCCCCATCTCCCCGGGCCTACCTAATTCTTTTGGGCCCAATCTGGGCAGTGTCTTCATCCCAGGCTGGGGTTGGAGCGGACTGGGCCTGACTCCCAGGGCTACAGTTGGCAAAGAAGGAGCAGAGAGCCTCGAGGGTGACACATCCCAGAACGCCCCTGCCCTCTCTGTGTCAGCCATCAGTTACCTGGCCAGAATAAGCTCAGGCTGCTGCTGCTCTGTGGAGGCCTGGGGGGTCCTGCCAAGTTCCACCTCAGCATCGAGTGCCTCAGTAGCTGTCGAACCCGACGGCGCTGCTAACGCAGCCGGAACACAAGGAGCGGGGAGCGCTGCAGGTGCTGGCGGAGTCTCTCCGCCCTTGGCTGTGAGAGTGACAGGGGAAGGTGGCCTAGGGACATCTGCTTCACTGCTGAAAAGAGAACAGGGAGAGGACATTGTCTCTCTGGGTGCTTAGCCAGCCCTGCCCCAGCTCTGACCCCTAAATGAAAAAGATCCTGGCCCCACCCAGCCCAGGCTCTCCTGCTTCCGGCTCTTAGCCTCCCCCAGAGCCTGAGGTCACCCCTTCCCACATCGCAATTCAACACCCTCAGTTCTCCTCTCCTCCTGTCAGCCCTGCCATCCGCACAGTTAGCCCACCCTCCCACCTCCCACCCCCACTGGCAATCTCCAGATCACAGGGCAACTCCTCCCCCTCTCCCTCTACTCAGCACCCTCCCTTAGCCCCAACTGGCTCATCTGGGGAGGAGCTGTAGGTCCACGGGCTGGCATCACTGAGCATCTCCTCGTCCTCATCCTCGCCCTCCTCCCCACCCTGCTTCTCTCCTGGGGGTGGGAAGGTCTCTGGGGGGGTTATCAGTCTCCTACAAGCCCAAGAAAGACAAGCTGAGAACATGCCACTTCACCCCATCTGTGCCAGCCATCCTGTCCCCAGTGCCCGTCCTCACCTGGGCAGCCTGTCCTCCTGAGCCCTCTCACCCTGCTCAGACTCTAAACCTGTTGGCACAGACAAGATCAGAAGGGCACTGGACAAAGGACTAGGTACAAGGCAGTTCTAAGATCTGCAGTGGCTGAAGAATCTTAGGAAGAGGGAGGGCAGAAGGGTACCCTAGCTCAGAGATGACCTCACATGGTTCAAAAAAACTACACACAAAAACTGCAAGGCAAAATGTCTCCTTTTGGGTACCAGCCCAGGCCCCTCGCTCCCCCCACAAGCACCCTGGCCCCAGGGGCCCTTCCATAGGTATTTCACAAACATTCTCTCTTTAAACCCATATTTTTACTTTCTGTCAGTGCCAGCATACCATCATTCTTCTGTTGTGCATTTATACCTAACAATGTATGTGACGATATATTTCCTTGTTAGCATAAAAAAATCATTAGTAACCCAGCACTTGAGAGGTGGAGTCTCCCCTGGCGGGAAGACCAGGACTTCAAAGCCAGCCTTGGCTACATGAGACCCTGTCTCAACCAATTAATTAATTCCCCCACCTACCTTCAGGCTCCTGACTCCCGGCTTCTGGGCACCAGGTTCTCTCAGCAGTGTGTGTAAGGGGGTCCTGCTTGGGTACCTCTGAAGGCTCCCAGGAGAAGGTGTGGCCTGCTGAACACTCCCACACTAGCCCCCCATCTCCTCTTCCAGGCCCCCGAAGCCCAGGGACTAGGCTGCACTCCCGGCTGTGCTCATGAGACAAGAGGACCAGGTGCTGCAGGCCCTTGTGGGGCCGAGGTTTCGGGCCTGCAGGAAGAGGGGAGAGGTTTGCTGAGTCGGAAAGCCCTGACCCGGACCTTCAGTCCCTTTGGACCCTTGGGCAACCTCAGTCCCCAACTGGGTTGTGATTCTTTGGCGCCTAGATGCCCACCTTGATCCTGAGACACCCTCCCCACCCCAAAGGCTGCAGCTCCAGCCTGTCTTGGGCTCAGCCGCTTCCCAAACACACTAAGGGCTTCCCCCAATCCGATCCCTTGGGAAATGGGTTTCTGGGTACCACTACTGCCCCAGCCAGCTTCTTCCTACCCGCACAGAGGATGCATCCTGAAGAGGTGTACCTGCCAGAGGAAGGAGTTGCAGGTCAGCTGGGAGCCCAGGCGGACTGTCACGCCCTAAAGGCCTCCTATTGGCAGAGGCCCAGAGAGGGGCAGGGCTACCCAGCCAAGAGAGAAACCGGAGGGTGTAGCCCAGAACCGGGGGTTCGCCGCCGCTCCCGCTCCGGGACCCTCCTGAGCCCCTCCCCAGCCCCTAACCGGTCCAGCAGGAACTTGGCGAGCTGCGAGTGCAGGGAGAAGCCCAGCTGCTCCTTGAGAAGGCACCACTGCTCCATGTGGCCGCCCAGGCGGATCCGGCACTTGCTGCGGCGTGCATCCAGCTGCCTGCGCTTCTCCCGCCGCCGGCGGGAAACGTCCGCCACCGGGGTGGACGCCATGCGTGTTGGGCCTGGGAGAGTGGGCAACGGAGGCACCGTGGGAGGGGGGGGTGTGCTGGGAGGCACAGCCCCTGGCTCCATCGGTACTGGCCACGAACGAGATCCACCTGTGTCAGCAGTGCTCGCTACTCCTGGGGCCCAGCCACCCCTTAGGATCAGGGTGTGAGCTCAGCGCGGGCGGGGGATGGGGGTGGGGTGTCAGGGAGGGAATCAGGGGACAGGAGCAGCGCAGCAAGCCTGCGCCCTCCAGCTCCAAGAGGTGTCGCTGCAGAAGCCGGGCAAAAGACCTCCGACGAGAAACTTGGACTCAGATGTCTGACCTGTGCCACTGGCCGCTGCGGGGCGTGGGGCAGCGGAGTCTACATGAAGCTGGGCACCAGACACTTGGGCACAGCGCACCAGACCTGGGCACCACACACCTGACCTGGGCACCGCACACCTGACCTATGGGCACCGCACACCTTACCTGGACACCGCACACCTGACCCGGGCACTGCACAACTGACCCGGGCACTGCACAACTCACCTGGGCACCGCACACCTCACCTGGGCACTGCACACCTCACCTGGTCACCGCACACCTCACCTGGGCACCGCACACCTCACCTGGGCACTGCACACCTCACCTGGGCACCGCACACCTCACCTGGGCACCGCACACCTCACCTGGGCACTGCACACCTCACCTGGGCACCGCACACCTCACCTGGGCACTGCACACCTCACCTGGGCACCACACACCTCACCTGGGCACCGCACACCTTACCTGGACACTGCACAACTGACCTAGGCACCGCACACCTCACCTGGGCACAGCACACCTCACCTGGGCCCTGCACAACTGACCTGGGCACTGCACACCTCACCTGAGCACTGCACAACTGACGTGGGGACTGCACACCTCCCCTGGGCACTCCTCACCTGGATCCACACTGCACACCTGACCTGGGCACCAAGCACCTCACCTGGGCACAGCACACCGCACACAGGGTCGGGGCAGGCTCAACCAGAGTAGCCGGGGCACCGTGGCCCACGCGGGGGTCTTACCTGCACGCCCCACTCGCCTTGCCGCTACTGCGCTTGCGCCTCCCGGCCTCGCGCGCTCGCCCAAGAGTCGCGGGATGACCGGGGCCCACCGCGCGCGACGCCGCCGTTTCTCTTTTAAGAAGAAACCGTCCTCTTCGGCTTGGAGGTTTCAGCCCGGAACTGCGGCCACAGGCCCGCGGTCTGCGCCTGCGCGCTCCACGCAAAGCCTGCCGGGAGCTGTAGTTTCCTAACGCAAGCTGGCCTTACGGAAGAAGGGCTGGTAAGGAGGAACGTGCTGTAGCCAGCAAGCCCCGGGCCTGTGCGCCCGACAGACCCAGCCTCGAACCGCTGCTGCCTCTACCCCGTGGGCCTCCGCCCCGTGTCGCCACCGAGCAAGCTGAGCTGCAGCACCGGCCAGTAAAGCCGGGCTGGAGCTCCAGACCGCGAGACCCCGGGGCTGTTGCAGCCCATCCCCTCAACCGGGAAAGCTGCCTGGGCCGCGTTGACTCTTCACCCTCTGCAAATAGCTTCTTTCCATCCGGCCTTCCGAGTGCTGGAACTCATTAGGTCACCCATTGACTGTTCCCAGTTTCAGCTCCAGATTCCTCAAACTGCCTGTATTTTGGCTTTCCATGGTTAATATACATAACACATAAAAAGAATTTGGGGCTGTGCCTGGCACAAGGATATTGACTGTGACAAACATAAAAATAACACCTGTCCCTTCCTTCTTCAAAACGATGTCGTCCTCCATCCATTTGCACAGAACAAGCCTGGAGAGTCAGGTTAGACTTTTTCTTCCCAGACACCCAAGCCATACACATTAGGAAGCCCTACTGGTAGCCTTCCAGGGTTGAGGGTTCAACTCAGGGCCTTGTACATGTAAGGCAAGTGCTCTGCCTCTGCAAAAAATATATCTTTGAGGGACTCAGGAGATGACTCAGTAGTTCAAGTGCCTGCTGCGCATGTGTGCATGGTAAGGACTTGAGTTAGGATTTCCAGTGGTGGAGTGTGTTTGTGATCAAACCCTGGGGAAGCAGAGACAGGAGGATCTCTGGGGCTGCTTAATGGATGAGCTCAGGGCCAATGAAAAACTGTCTTCAAAACAAGGTGGACACGTGTGCACCTGCAGACACATGAACACACAATACAGCTTTTATTTATTTATTTATTTATTTATTTATTTATTTATTTATTATCTTTTAACCCCAGTCCTCTGCAAGAGCAATCAGCGCTCTTAACCACTGAGCCATCCCTCCAGCCCCCCCCAACACACAACACATCTTTACTGTGATGGTTTCTGACCCTTTGCATGGGTAAAACCCTACCTCAAGCCACTGGCACTGATGACTGATTTTCTGTGGTAATTATAAAAAAAAATTACCACAAGCTTGAAATCCTCCTCTCCCCCAGTCCCAAGGACAGAAGGCTGGCTCCAAAGTGACTACAAGGTGTCATGTCAAGTGTGAGCTCAAGGAGAGAACTGTCTCCTTGCTTCTAGCTTCCAGCTTGAGTCCTCTTGAATAATTCAAATAATCTCCCCATCTCAATCCCTAAAATAGATCTGCAGTGTTTGCCACATACTTGCTGCCCAACTTGGCCACCCGTGTTTGAACCCATGTAAAGATGGAAAAAGAGGACAGATCCCACGGAGTTGTCCTCAAAACACACGTGTGCACCATGGTGCTCTCTCTCTCTCTCTCTCTCTCTCTCTCTCTCTCTCTCATCATGAGGCTAGAGGAATGGTTAAATAGTTACTAACCCTTGCTGCTCTTACAGATGACCCAAACTCAGTTCCCAGCACCTACATCCAATGGTTCACAACCTCCTGTAGCTCCAGCTTCAGGGGATCCAACACCCTCTTCTACCTTCTTCAGGAACATACACATATGTTCGCACGAACTCACATATAATTAAAAATCTTTTTTTTTTAAATGCTATCTCACTTGGTCTGTGTCTGTCCACACTTCTCTCACTTGGTCTGTGTCTGTCCACACTTCTTTCACCTGGTCTGTCTGTGTTCACACTTTTCTCACCTGGTCTGTGTCTGTCTACACTCTTCTCACCTGGTCTGTGTCCACACTTCTCTCACCTGGTCTATGTCCACACTTTTCCCACCTGGTCTGTGTCTACACTTCTCTCACCTGGTCTGTGTCCACACTTCTCTCACCTGGTCTCTGTCTGTCCACACTTTTCTCACGTGGTCTCTGTCTGTCCACACTTCTTCACCTGGTCTGTGTCCACACTTCTCTCACCTGGTCTGTGTCCACACTTCTTTCACCTGGTCTCTGTCTGTCCACACTTCTCTCACCTGGTCTCTGACTGTCCACACTTCTCTCACCTGGTCTGTGTCCACACTTCTCTCACCTGGTCTCTGTCTGTCCACACTTCTCTCACCTGGTCTGTGTCCACACTTTTCCCACATGGTCTGTGTCCACACTTCTCTCACCTGGTCTGTGTCTGTCCACACTTCTCTCACCTGGTCTATGTCTGTCCACACTTCTCTCACCTGGTCTTTGTCCACACTTTTCTCACCTGGTCTGTCTGTGTCCACACTTCTCTCACCTGGTCTGTGTCCACACTTCTCTCACCTGGTCTATGTCTGTCCACACTTTTCTCACCTGGTCTCTGTCTGTCCACACTTCTCTCACCTGGTCTGTGTCCACACTTCTCTCACCTGGATTGTGTCCACACTTTTCCCACCTGGTCTGTGTCTACACTTTTCTCACCTGGTCTGTGTCCACACTTCTCTCACCTGGTCTCTGTCTGTCCACACTTCTCTCACCTGGTCTGTGTCCACACTTTTCTCACCTGGTCTCTGTCTGTCCACACTTCTCTCACCTGGTCTGTGTCCACACTTTTCTCACCTGGTCTCTGTCTGTCCACACTTCTCTCACCTGGTCTGTGTCCACACTTCTCTCACCTGGTCTCTGTCTGTCTACACTTCTCTCACCTGGTCTGTGTCCACACTTCTCTCACCTGGTCTCTGTCTGTCCACACTTCTCTCACCTGGTCTGTGTCCACACTTTTCTCACCTGGTCTCTGTCTGTCCACACTTCTCTCACCTGGTCTGTGTCCACACTTTTCTCACCTGGTCTCTGTCTGTCCACACTTCTCTCACCTGGTCTGTGTCCACACTTCTCTCACCTGGTCTGTGTCTGTCCACACTTCTCTCACCTGGTCTGTGTCCACACTTCTCTCACCTGGTCTGTGTCCACACTTTTCTCACCTGGTGTATTAATCACTTTTCTGTTGCTGTGATAAAACCACCATGACCAAGGTAACTTAGAAAAAGAAGAGTTCGCTAGGCATGGTGGCACACGCCTTTAATCCTAGCACTTGGGAGGCAGACGCAGGCAGATCTTTGTGAGTTCAAGGCCAGCCTGGTCTACAGAGTGAGTTCCAAAACAGTTGGGGCTACAGGGAGACCCTGTCTCGAAAAGACCAAAGAAAGAAAGAAGGAAGGAAGGGAGGGAGGGAGGGAGGGAAGGAAATAAGGAAAGAAGGAAGGAAGGAAGAAAGAAAGGAGAAGAGAAGAGAAGAGAAGAGAAGAGAAGAGAAGAGAAGAGAAGAGAAGAGAAGAGAAGAGAAAAAAGAAAAGAAAAAAGAAAAGAAAAGAGAAAAAAGTTTATTTGAGCTTACAATTGATGGCGGGAGGCATGGCAGCCCAAGCTGGAGCAGAAAGCTGAGGTTCACATCTCCCAATGAGCACAAGAAGTCAAGAGAGAGAGAGAGAGAGAGAGAGAGAGAGAGAGAGAGAGAGAGAGAGAGAGAGATACTGGAGACTACAAGGCTTGGTAAACTCTCTAAGCCCCGTCCCCAGTGACATACTTCCTCCAGCATGGCCACACCTTCTAAGTCCTCCCCAAACAGCACCACCAACTGGGGACAAAATGTCTGAATACTTGAAGCCTATGGGGGACACTCTCATTCAAACCACCACACCTGGTCTGTATCCACACTTTTCTCACCTGTTCTGTGTCTGTCCACACTTTTCCCACCACACCCACTCTTCTTGTTGCTTTTGAAGTGTGCCAAGCATACTAGAGAAGGTTCTTGTATCTCTGGAGCATGCACCTCTTGACTCTTCATCTGGATGCCATTAGAAGGGGCCCTCTCCTCCTCAGGCTTTTGTCTTCTCAAGGGAAAGAATCCCATCGGGAGACATAGTTTCAGGGTGGAAGAGATGGCTCAGGGGTTAAGTGCACTGGCTGTTCTTGCTAGAGGTCCTGGGTTCCCAGCACCCACATGATGGCTAACAACCATCCATAACTCCAGTTCCAGGGATCCAGTGCCCTCTTCTGAACTCTGCAGGGCATTCAAAGACTTGGGTGCACTTACATAAAATTGGACAAAACACACACACATTAAAAATAAATTATTGATTTTTGAAAGAGACATGGTTTGGGGCTGGAGAGATGGCCTAGCGGTTAAGAGGGCTGACTGCTCTTGCAGAGGACCTGGGTTCGATCCCCAGCACCCACATGGCAGCTGAGAGCTATCTTTAACTCCAGTTCCAAGGGAATCTGACGCCCTCTTCTGACCTCTGCGGCATTGCACAACACGGTGCACAAACCTACATGCAGACAGTACATTCATACACATAAAAATAAATAAATAAAAATTTAATAATAAAATAAAATAAAATAAAAGAGACATGGTTTAACCATAAATTTATTTGGCAAAGTAAAGCAAGACATCCAGAGGTATGTCTCCCTGAAAGCGAGAGCCGGGGCATCTGATTTTCTGTTTCCCTCCACTTTGTGATCTGAAGCTATGAGGTTCGCCGTGCTGTTGGGGGTGGTCCTTGGGTTCTGTGTGCCGATTTATGCCCACGAAAACTTGTTGGTAGAATGTTCTGAATACTGGCTCCATGTCAAAGTTCGAAGAGTCCCTTTTGTGAATGCACCGTTACCACGGTTTTATGACTTGTAGCTAGGGCCTGGCTGCTCTGTAAGCAGAACCCTGCCTGACTTCTTTGAGTTCAATTACACTGTCACCTCTGTGGCATCATGACAGTTTTTCCCATGGGGCACTCAGCTTCCTGACTGTAGATGCCATGTGACCTGCTGGTTCATCGTCCTGCCACCATGCCATCCTCATGATGGACTCTATCCTCAGACGAGGAGCAAAGTCAACCCTAAGTTGTCAAGCAATGGGAACAGTACCTGCTTCACCCCCAAATCTCTGCAGACTTGATCTCCCTTTTAGGGTTGCTTCCCATGGTTTTCTAGACAAGCTCACCAGGTGGGTCACCCAAACCACAATGCAGGTCGTTACAACAACATTGGGTTGTTGTTGTTATTGTTGTTATTTTAGGATGCTGACCCTTTATAAAACAGGTGTGGCAATTGGGAAAAATGACCTACTGCCTCAATTTCTGATATAACAGGAACAGCCTACTGTAGATACAACGATTTTAACCACAAAGGTTTCAGGATCAGGAGACACAGTTTCCCTTCCTTATGTCATACAGAGCTCCCTGCCCATCCCAAATCACTTCCTTCCCATCAAGGAAATCTCAAGTCCAAGGTCATCCACTCAGAAAGGAGAGACTCGGCCTTTCTGTATCCCTATAATCCTAGCTACTCAGGAGGCTAGCACAGGAGGAGAGTGTCAAAGCCCACGTAGGCTGCAGAATGAATGCAAGGTCTCCTTGGGCTACAGATTACGACTCTATCTCAAAAACAAAAACAAAAACAAAACAAAACAAAACCAACAGAAAGCCCAGTGTATCTCAGGGGCAGAGTGCTGCCCGGCAGGGCCAGGGCTCCAGTGTTGATCCCTAGGACTGAGAACCATGTTTGACGCACATTAAGAAATGGGGATATTCTTGGTTCTCCTACGGATTCTATTCAAAATAAAACTCTAAAGTCAATGCCTAACCATCTCCACAGAAGTCTATCTTCTTCTCTATAGTGCTAATGTGGGTTGTAAACTCCACTTGATCCCAAATCACCAAGACCCAAGCATCCAGACATAACTGTTGGGGTGGCTACCTGGGGTAGGTCAGCCACTGGGCATGCCTGTAGGGGTCATCTAGATTAGGTCAGCCACTGGGCATGCCTGTAGGGGTCATCTAGATTAGGTCAGCCTCTGGGCATGCCTGTAGGGGTCATCTAGATTAGGTCAGCCTCTGGGCATGCCTGTAGGGGTCATCTAGATTAGGTCAGCCTCTGGGCATGCCGTAGGGGTCATCTAGATTAGGTCAGCCTCTGGGCATGCCTGTAGAGGTCATCTAGATTAGGTCAGCCTCTGGGCATGCCTGAGGGATTATCTAGATTAGGGCAGGCTCTGGGCATGCCGGTAGAGGTTCATCTAGATTAGGTCAGCCTCTGGCATGCCGGTATGAGGGTCACTAGATTAGGTCAGCCTCTGGCAGCCTGTAGGGGGTCATCTAGATTAGGTCGGCCTCTGGGCATGCCTGTAGGTCATCTAGATTAGGTCAGCCTCTGGGCATGCCTGTAGGGGTCATCTAGATTAGGTCAGCCCCTTCTGGGCATGCCTGTAGGGGTCATCTACATTAGGTCAGCCACTGGGCATGCCTGTAGGGGTCATCTACATTAGGTCAGCCACTGGGCATGCCTGTAGGGTCATCTAGATTAGGTCAGCCTCTGGGCATGCCGGTAGGGGTCATCTAGATTAGGTCAGCCTCTGGGCATGCCGGTAGGGGTCATCTAGATTAGGTCAGCCACTGGACATGCCTGTAGAGGTCATCTAGATTAGGTCAGCCTCTGGGCATGCCTGTAGGGGTCATCTAGATTAGGTCAGCCTCTGGGCATGCCTGTAGGGGTCATCTAGATTAGGTCAGCCTCTGGGCATGCCGGTAGGGGTCATCTACGATTAGGTCAGCCTCTGGGCATGCAGGTAGAGGGTCATCTACATTAGGTAGCCTCTGGGCATGCCGTGTCGGGGTCATGCTGAGATTAGGTCAGCCTCTGCTGGGCAATGCCGGTAGGGGTCATCTATATTAGGTCAGCCTCTGGGCATTGCCGGTAGGGGTCATCTAGATGAGGTCAGCCTCTGGGCATGCCAGTAGGTCATCTAAATTAGGTCAGCCTCTGGGCATGCCTGTAGAGGTCATCTAGATTAGGTCAGCCTGGGCATGCCTGTAGGGTCATCTAGATTAGGTCACGCCTCTGGGCATGCCGGTAGGGTCATCTAGATTAGGTCAGCCTCTGGGCCATGCTTGTAGGTGGTCACTCTAGATTAGGTCAGCCTCTGGGCATGCCGAGAGGGTCCATGCTAGATTAGGTCAGCCTCTGGGCATGCCGTAGGGGTCATCTAGATTAGGTCAGCCATCTGGGCATGCCTGTAGGGTCATCTAGATTAGGTCAGCCACTGGGCATGCTTGTAGGGATCATCTAGATTAGGTCAGCCTACTGCGCATGCCTGGTAGGGGTCATCTAGCATTAGGTCAGCCTCTGGGCATGCCTGTGGAGGGGTCATCTAGATTAGGGCAGCCTCTGGGGCATGCCGTAGGGGTCATCTAGATTAGGTCAGCCTCTGGGCATGCCGGTAGGGGCATCTACATTAAGTCACCCTGGGCCATGCCTGTAGGTCATCTAAGTTAGTCCAGCCTGGGCATGCCTGTAGGGGTCATCTACATTAGGTCAGCCTCCTGGGCATGCCTGTAGGGGTCATCTAGCATTAGGTCAGCCACTGGGCATGCCTGTAAGGGGTCATCTACATTAGGTCAGCCTCTGGGCATGCCGTGAGGGGTCTTAGTAGTCAGACTCTGGGCATGCCTGTAGGGTCATCTACATTAGGTCAGCCCCTGGGCAAGAGGTGCCTGTAGGGTCATCTAGATTAGGTCAGCCAGCTGCGGCATGCCCTGTGAGGGGTCATCTAGATATTAGGTCAGCCTCTGGGCATGCCGGTAGGGATTAGTCAGTTCATGCTTGTAGATTAGGTCAGCCTCTGGGCATGCCTGTAGGGGTCATCTAGATTAGGTCAGCCACTGGGCATGCCGTAGTTAGTTGGGGCTGCATCTAGATTAGGTCAGCCTCTGGGCATGCTTGTAGGGGTCATCTACATTAGGTCAGCCACTGGGCATGCCTGTAGGAGGTCATCTAGATTAGG
>VZQC01014244.1:416776-544539 GCA_009823505.1 Rhizomys pruinosus | reverse complement strand
CCATGTGGGTGCTGGGGATCGAACCCGGGTCCTCTGCAAGAGCAGTCGGTGTTCTTAACCACTAGGCTATCTCTCCAGACCATTGATTTTCTTTTTTTTTTTTTTTTTTTTTGACAGGTCTCCCTATAGTCCCAGCCAGCCTGGAACTCGCTATGTAGACCAAGGTGGCTTTGAACCCCCAGAAATCCGCCTGCTTCTGCCTCCTGAGTGCTGGGATTAAAGGCAGGTGCCACCATGCCCAGCCTTTAAGTGGCTTTTAATGAGTGTATTTTGTCACAGGAACAAGAACAGTAACCAAGACACTCTCTGCAGGGAAAGAACAGATTCTGTCAAAACCAATCACTACTCCCATTCCATCAACGCGGCAATGCATGCCTGTAATCTCAGCTCTTGGGAGGTGGAGGAAGGACCCGCAGGTCTGCTGGTTCTCCGCATGCTGAAGCAGCCCTCCTGGGGATGCCCATGGCAGAGCCCAGCCTTCCACGATCACCGGGTGGGTCCTGCAGCTGCCGCCACCCTCCCAGCTGCACTTGGCTCCCACCCTCCGCCTCCAACCCCCAGTGCACAACCTGCGCTTGCCTAGTGGGGTCCTCGGTGAACCCTATCAGGTGTGCCTGGACCAGTGCAATGGAAAAGTCACAGATTTATAGGTGGGTCATAGGCATAGTCGGTGATGTAGCGAGTGTGCAGAAGTGAAGGTCACCCCAGGGAAAACGCCCATGGAAGCAAAAGGTTTGAAAGACAGGACCATGGGCCCCGGCAGAGTCCCTGAAGAAGGGGTTCTTCCCCTAGAGAAAGTGCCCTGCCCTCCTCCTCTCCCCTCCTTCAGTTCTGAGTTCTTAGCCTTCCCTGCACTCTGTACTTGTGTTCTGTTCCCAGTACCGACGTCAAGCAGCTCACAACCATCTGTAAGTCCAGCTTCCTCTTCTGGCCTCTGAGGACACTACACAGACGGCACAAGCCGTCACATGGATACATACATGCACACATAATAAAAATAAGTGAATCTTAATAAAAATAAAATATAAGCAAGCAAAAAATATAACTTTGCTTTTGCTGTGACCCCTCTAAACCTCTTGGTTCATGCCACAAGGTGCCTGTGAGAGGACTGGTTCAAACTCTCTTTCATGACCGCCACCTGGGTTTTCGCTTTTTCTTGGTCTGTACATTGCTCTTCCTTCTCCATGCAGCGCCTCCCCCAGAGCTGCTCAGTCCTCAACTCCTCAAAATTCTGCTCAGGTGCCACAGTCCTTTGTGAGTTTTTTGGTTTTTGGTTTTTTTTGTCTTTTTTTCGAAACAGGGTCTCCCTGTAGCCCCAGCTGGCCTGGAACTCAATATATATAAATCCATATATAAATCCATATGTATAATAAATAAAAATCCATATATACATATATATATATATATATGGATTTATTGGATTTGCTCATGGGATAGAATCCAAGTAGTCCAACGATACCTGCACCACAATGGAGAGGCTGCTAATCTGGTAGTTGCTCAGTCCACGAGGCTGGATGTCTCAGTAGTCTCAATCCGGTGCTGAAGGCCCAATGGATTCCGGGAGATCTGCCCATCTTCAGTCTATGCTGGGATCTGACGAGTTAATCACAGCAGCAAGACAAACTCACCAGTGAGAGAGAAAGCAAGCAGCAAAATAACAGAACAGCTCCTTCTGCCAAGGCCTTTTATACAGGCTGCCGTCAGAAAGCAACGCCCACATTCAGGATGGGTGATCTGGCTAGTGATAATCCAATCTGAAGATCTTTCTCATTTTTGTTCATCCCAAATCCAGTCAAGTTGACACCCAAGATTAACAGCATTAACCACCACACCCCCAAAATGTAGCTATTTTATTTAGGTCTTTCTGAGGCAGAATAGAGGAAAACCAGGAAAATTAAGAGGACACATTTTGCCAAAAGGAACAAGTTTTCCGGGTGCCGGAGAGAATAATTTCAGGTGCTCTATTGTAGCAGATGGTGACTGTAGTTAAAAATGTGTATTTCACAGTCACACAGTAGATCTTAAGTATTCTGACCTAATCACTTGCCAAACACATATGTGGACACATCACATTGTATCCTACAAACATGTACAATTAGAAATTAAAAACAAAATAAAAATTTTCCTTTAAAAAAACTTTGCTTCTTGCAGGTGTAGTGGCGCACGCCTTTAATCCTAGCACTCAGGTGGCAGAGGCAGGCAGATCTTTGTGAGTTCAAAGCCAGCCTGGTCTACAAGAGTGAGTTCCAAAGACAGCTGGGGGGCTACAGGGAGACCCTGTCTCAAAAAGACCCCCCCCAAAAAAAAAAACGGAAAAAAAAACTTTGCTTCTTATTTAGCTTTATTTGATGTGTTTTGCCTTCGTGTGTATATGGGTAACCAAAGAGGCCAGGAAACGGCAGCAGAGTCCCTGGAGCTGGAGTTAGAGCCCCGGTGTGGGTGTGCTGGGAACCAACCCTGGGTCCTCTGCAAGAGCAGCACGTGCTCCTAACCATGAGCATCTCTCTGCCAGCTAGCAGATATTTGGGGATCATATGATTGTCTTGATGGGGGCTCCCCTCATAGACTTCTCCTGACTGGGCAGTTTTACAGCTCTGTGGGGCTTGAGGTCAACTTGCAGAAAGTCAGCCACAACGCAGTGACTCCGGTGGGCGTGAGGTCATGATTCCTGTTTACGGTGATGCAAATAACTGGTCCAGAGATTCGGCTGAGCCTGGACTTGATGGCTGAGCCTGTCACCTGAAGTTGGGAGGCTGAATTAGGAGGATTATGAGTTTGAAGCCACCTTGACTTACATATAGAAACCCCATCCCAAACCAACACGGAAACCAAAACACAACGGAGCAAACATACAAACCGAACAGAACAAAACCCAGGAGGGAAGGAAGCATGCACTTTGTCAGAATAAAAGAAAACTTCAAAGACGCGGCAACTTCGGGCACCGGAGTACGACCTCATCTGCTGGCGATTTCCGATTGATTGATTGATTGATTGATTGATTGATTTATGCTTATTTAGGCCTCTGAGGCCACTCTTTGGCGAGGCCTGGACCGTGCCCCTGCCGGTCTGGTGAGTCCTGCCCGGTCTTAGCCGAGTGCTGTCACATCAGCTCAGCCAACCCCAGCTTCCTCTTTCCTCACTTCTGATATCTGTGTCCTGGCCTCGACCTTTAGGAGACTCTGAAAGGCCTGTTTATCACCCGGTCCTGACCGCTCCTCTTAGGAATGTTCCCTCCAGCGTTGGTCAGCAGCCGCCCACCCCCCCATAAATCTCCAGGGTCTTTGCTGTATTTGGAACGTCGGTGTCTCTCCGTCTCCTACAACAGTCTGCCCAGGATCTCCTTCCACACCATCTTAACAAATGGCAGAATATTTTCCCATAACATCATCAAGCAACTGAATAAAATATTTTAAATTTTTGGTTATATTTTATCTGCTCCTCTCAAATGGGCCAGGTTCGCGCGGTGCTGGGAACCAAACTCCGCCCTGCAAGAGCGGTCCGTGCTGTATGGCTGCGCCTCTCCTCTCTCCAGACCCAAATGAATAGTCTTGACGTGCACATGTGTCACTGTGAGTCCTGTTCTTCGTACTTGGTGACGGGGACTGTGCAGACACCGCAGTCTCCGGGTGTGCACTGCAGCTACTTGCCTTGTTGGGGACTGTGCAGACACTGCAGTCTCCGGGTGTGCACTGCAGCTACTTGCCTTGTTTACACCTCGGTGGCAGCCTAACCGCCGCCCGGCCTCCCCGGCTCGCGTGCACAGAATCCAGACCGAGCTAGGAGGGACAGCATGCTGAGTGTCAGGATGGCCGAGTGGTCTAAGGCGCCAGACTCAAGGTGCAAGCCTTCCCACGGGTGTTCTGGTCTCCGCATGGAGGCGTGGGTTCGAATCCCACTTCTGACACATCCTTTTTCCCACCGGGCTGCGCGGACCGGTCCGCGCTTCTCTTTTTCCTGCGCTGGGCGAGCGGGGCCACAGCAGCCTTCCGGAGGTTCTCGGTCTCGGGAGAAAGGAGGGGAGCATGGGAAGCTGCAGGGTAGCGTGGGAAACCGCAGGCTCCTGCCTCTGTGCTCCCTGCAGTGCTCCTACTTAGTGCTCCCGCTCTGCCTCCTCTGCCCCCAATCCCATCTGGCTCTCCGCCGCTTTCCCCGCCTCCATCACCCTGGGCAGACCTCCCTCCGCAGTCCCCGCCCAGGCGCCGCGTCACCTAGTCTAGCACCGCGGAAACTACACCATTATCTCTTCCCTGGTGGTCTAGTGGTTAGGATTCGGCGCTCTCACCGCCGCGGCCCGGGTTCGATTCCCGGTCAGGGAAAGGGTTCTTTTTTTTCTCTTTTCCCCCCTCCTTATACGGTTTACAAAATGTGAAACCCGACTTCTTACTTTGAAAAGAAAGTGAAATCGAGTTCGGCAACTTCGCTTCTCCGGAACCCGCCGGAGCCGGTCTAAACCGCATCTAGGAACCGGCTGGTCCGGCTGGGGCTGCCAACTAGGGGCGAGGTCTCCCCGGCACAAGAACCGTTAAGAGCCGGTGCAGAAATAGCACTTGGGAGGCAGAGGCAGGCGGATCTTTGTGAGTTCAAGGTCAGCCTGGTCTACAGAGTGAGTTCCAGGACAGCTGAGGCTACAGGGAGACCCTGTCTCAAAAAGACAAAGAAACAAAAAAAAAAAAAAAAAAAAAAAAAAAAAAAGAAAAGAAAAGAAAACAGAAGCAGCGGAAGCGACTGACCAAGGCCGCGTCTTCCACCCGGGTTCAGTGGTGGGCAGGGTTGTTGTACTCTCGGTCCCTCTGAGGACAGAGGACGGACAGACGGACGGACGGACAAACGATAATTAAAAGATGAAGGTGACTGACGGAGGGTGAATGGATGGACAGATGGATGGATAGATAGGTGATAGATGATAGATGATAGATTAGATAGATGATAGATAGATAGATGATGATGATAGATAGATAGATAGATAGATAGATAGATAGATAGATAGATGATAGATAGATGATAGACAATAGCCGCCCACGGGTACCTATCTTTCTCTCCTACCAGCTGGACACTGCAGACATGATATTGCCATGCTGATGGCAACCTGGTCCTTCCTTGAGACAGTACTGCAGCTTACTTCGAAGATTAAGTCACAACTGGACACATTCACTTTTCTCCCACGTGTCGCTGGGTTTGGTTCCCAGCACTCACATGGCAGCTAACAACGGTCCATAACTCCAGTTCCAGGGATCCAAGACTCTCTTCTAGCCTCCACCAGCATTGCATGCATGACACAGGTGCATGAATGACTTACATACATCATGCAATACACTCATCCACATAAAATAAAAATAACTCAATCAAAAATTTAAAAAATGAAAGTGGTGGATTCGGATGTTTTCGAGGGGGCTGCAGGGAGCATGGAGTACTGTGGTGTGTTCCCACTGCGCTCTCACCAGGTTACCGTGAAGAGCGCAGCAGAGAGACTGGGAAAGGGGGCAAGAGCACCGTTGAGACCAGCAGCAGTACCGGGGACAGGCCGGGCGGGGCACTGAGGGCTGGGGTACCTTGGAAGCGTGCACCGGCCTAGGACTGATCCCCAGCACTACACGAACCTGGTGGTGGTGGTGGTGGTGGTGGTGGTGGTGGTGGTGGTGCAAGCCTGGAAACCCCAGCACTCAGGACAGGGAGGAAGGAAAATCCACGGAGAGACTCTGAGCCCAGACTGGGCTACATGAGACCCTCTGGTGGTTTGAATAAGTGTTTCCTATAGGCTCTTAAGTATTTGAGCACTTTGTCCCTAATTACTGGTGCTGCTTGGGAGACTTCACAAGGGGCCGTCTTGGAGAGGATACAGATAGCCACGCCCACTTCAGTCTGACAGCTTCCTTCAGCAAGGCCGCACCTCCTAAAGGTTCCACGACTCTCCCCAAATAGCGCAGCCAACTGACCAAGTGTTCAGATACATGGATCCTGTGCGGGCGTTCTCCTTCAAACCAGCACAGACACTGTCTGGGAAAAAAGTGGGGTTCGGGGAAGAGATCAGTGCAATTGAAAGAAACCTCTTATTCTGTACTGGGACAATAACAAAAGTGCCTGAGCAGGGTGTTGTGGCTCACGCCTTTAATCTCAGCACTGGGGAGGCAGAGGCAGGTGGATCTCTGTGAATTCAAGGCCAGCCTGGTCTACATAGCAAGTTCCAGTCCAGCTGGGGCTAAAGGAGATCCTGTCTCAAAAAGACTAAATAAATAAATAAATAAATAAATAAATAAATAAATAAATAAATAAAATGTATTTTAAAGAAGATCACAGGGTTTCCTACTCAAAAGCAGCTTCCTGGGTTTGTGTTTTCCTAGGTTCAACCACCCAGACACACAGGCCACCCCATCTGATGGGAGAGCCAAGCTACACGTGAAGCCAGCAGCAGACATTGATGGAGGCATCCACCTGGTACAGATCTTCAGGCAACGTAAGAGATACAGAGTAATGGAGGCTTGCAACAAAGTTCTAGAAAGCCACCCAGACCAGGCAATGTGTGGCAGGATCAGATTCCCTGCAAAGAGGCACCAAGAGACCATTGCATGGAGCCATGAAGGTGAAGCCCGGGGTGTAGTGGACACCCCAGGGTGTTGTAGTGGAGACCCAGAGTGTTGTAGTGGAGACCCAGTGTGCTGTAGTGGACACCCAGGGTGTTGTAGTGGAGACCCAGAGTGTTGTAGTGGAGACCCAGGGTGTTGTAGTGGAGACCCAGGGTGTTGTAGTGGAGACCCAGGGTGTTGTAGTGGAGACCCCAGGGTGTTGTAGTGGAGACCCAGGGTGTTGTAGTGGAGATCCAGGGTGTTATGGTGGAGACCCAGGGTGTTATAGTGGAGTCCCAGGGTGTTGTAGTGGAGACCCAGGGTGTTGTAGTGGAGACCCCAGGGTGTTGTAGTGGAGACCCAGGGTGTTGTAGTGGAGACCCCAGGGTGTTGTAGTGGAGACCCAGGGTGTTGTAGTGGAGACCCAGGGTGTTGTAGTGGAGACCCAGGGTGTTGTAGTGGAGACCCAGGTTGTTGTAGTGGAGACCCCAGGGTGTTGTAGTGGAGACCCAGGGTGTTGTAGTGGAGACCCAGGGTGTTATGGTGGAGACCCAGGGTGTTATAGTGGAGTCCCAGGGTGTTGTAGTGGAGACCCAGGATGTTGTAGTGGAGACCCAGTGTGCTGTAGTGGAGACCCAAGGTGTTATAGTGGAGACCCAGGGTGTGGTAGTGGAAACCCAGGGTGTTGTAGAGGAGACCCAGGGTGTTGTAGTGGAGACCCAGGGTGTTGTAGTGGAGACCCAGGGTATTATAGTGGAGACCCAGAGTGTTGTAGTGGAGACCCAGGGTGTTGTAGTGGAGTCCCAGGGTGTTGTAGTGGAGACCCAGAATGTTGTAGTGGAGTCCCAGGGTGTTATAGTGGAGACCCAGGGTATTATAGTGGAGACCCAGGGTGTTGTAGTGGAGACCCAGAGTATTGTAGTGGAGACCCAGGGTGTTGTAGTGGAGTTCCAGGGTGTTGTAGTGGAGTCCCAGGGTGTTGTAGTGGAGACTCAGGGTGTTATAGTGGAGACCCAGAGTGTTGTAGTGGAGACCCAGGGTGTTATCATGGAGACCCAGGGTGTTGTAGTGGAGACCCAGGGTGTTGTAGTGGAGACCCAGGGTGTTGTAGTGGAGACCCAGGGTGTTGTAGTGGAGACCCAGGGTGTTGTAGTGGAGACCCAGGGTGTTGTAGTGGAGACCCAGGGTGTTGTAGTGGAGACCCAGGGTGTTGTAGTGGAGACCCAGGGTGTTGTAGTGGAGACCCAGGGTGTTGTAGTGGAGACCCAGGGTGTTGTAGTGGAGACCCAGGGTGTTGTAGTGGAGACCCAGGGTGTTGTAGTGGAGACCCAGGGTGTTGTAGTGGAGACCCAGGGTGTTGTAGTGGAGACCCAGGGTGTTGTAGTGGAGACCCAGGGTGTTGTAGTGGAGACCCAGGGTGTTGTAGTGGAGACCCAGGGTGTTGTAGTGGAGACCCAGGGTGTTGTAGTGGAGACCCAGGGTGTTGTAGTGGAGACCCAGGGTGTTGTAGTGGAGACCCAGGGTGTTGTAGTGGAGACCCAGGGTGTTGTAGTGGAGACCCAGGGTGTTGTAGTGGAGACCCAGGGTGTTGTAGTGGAGACCCAGGGTGTTGTAGTGGAGACCCAGGGTGTTGTAGTGGAGACCCAGGGTGTTGTAGTGGAGACCCAGGGTGTTGTAGTGGAGACCCAGGGTGTTGTAGTGGAGACCCAGGGTGTTATCATGGAGACCCAGGGTGTTGTAGTGGAGACCCAGGGTGTTGTAGTGGAGACCCAGGGTGTTATCATGGAGACCCAGGGTGTTGTAGTGGAGACCCAGGGTGCTGTAGTGGAGACCCAGGGTGTTGTAGTGGAGACCCCTGAGTGTTGTAGATTCCAGGAGCTTGGGTCATCTGCCACAGACAGTTGTAGGCCTGGTGTGAAGCTGGCCCCAGAGAAAGGCTATGCCTGCTTCAGGTTCCAAAGCAAGAGAGAGAGAGAGAGAGAGAGAGAGAGAGAGAGAGAGAGAGAGATTGAGCTCTAAGCTACCGTAGTACCTTGGCTTCCTCAAGTGAAGGATCTCTGAGTTTGAGGCCAGGCAGGGTTACAAAGTGAAACCCTATCTGAAGGAAAAAATACACAAGTTGAGGCTGATAAGATGGTTGGGGTTAAAGGAGCTTCCCACCCAAGTCTGACAACGCAGTTTTAATCCCCAGAACACACACAAAGGTGGGAAGGGAAGACTAGCTCCAGGAAGGTGTCCTCTGATGTCCACACCTGTGCTCTGGACACACGCCCGTTCAACATAAGTAAACTTTAAAAAGAAATAGAAGACTTTACAAAACAGAAAAGTCTACCCTGGCTTGGTTATGTAAGCTCCCGCCCCAGGTGAGAGGTACTAACTCCTGACCCAGACACCAGGACACACCACGTGGTTCACAGGATCCCATGATTGACTGGGTCAATCACTGGGTCCCATGATTGACAGGGATCCATGATGGACAGGATCCAAGGATGACAGGGTCCCAGGATAGACAGGGTCCCAGGATGACAGGGTCCCAGGATAGACAGGGTCCCAGGATGACAGGGTCCCAGGATAGACAGGGTCCCAGGATGACAGGGTCCTAGGATGACAGGGTCCCAGGATGACAGGGTCCCAGGATAGACAGGGTCCCAGGATGACAGGGTCCCAGGATGACAGGGTCCCAGGATGACAGGGTCCAAGGATGACAGGGTCCAAGGATGACAGGGTCCCAGGATGACAGGGTCCCAGGATGACAGGGTCCCAGGATGACTGGGTCCCAGGATGAGCAGGGTCTCAGGATGGCAGGGTCCCAGGATGACAGGGTTCCAGGATGACAGGGTCTCAGGATGAGCAGGGTCTCAGGATGACAGGGTCCAAGGATAGGCAGGGTCCCAGGATGGCAGGGTCCCAGGATGACAGGGTCCCAGGATGAGCAGGGTCTCAGGATGGCAGGGTCCCAGGATGGCAGGGTCCCAGGATGACAGGGTCCCAGGATAGGCAGGGTCCCAGGATGGCAGGGTCCCAGGATGACAGGGTCCCAGGATGAGCAGGGTCTCAGGATGACAGGGTCCCAGGATGAGCAGGGTCCCAGGATAGACAGGGTCCCAGGATGACAGGGTCCCAGGATGACAGGGTCCCCGGATGACAGGGTCCAAGGATGACAGGATCCTAGGATGACAGGGTCCTAAGATGACAGGGTCCCAGGATGACAGGGTCCAAGGATGACAGGTTCCCAGGATGACAGGGTCCCAGGATGACAGGGTCCCAGGATGACAGGGTCCCAGGATGAGCAGGGTCCCAGGATAGGCAGGGTCCCAGGATGGCAGGGTCCCAGGATGACAGGGTCCCAGGATGAGCAGGGTCTCAGGATGACAGGGTCCCAGGATGGCAGGGTCCCAGGATGACAGGGTCCCAGGATGGCAGGGTCCCAGGATAGGCAGGGTCCAAGGATGACAGGGTCCTAGCATAGGGTCCCCGGATGACAGGGTCCCAGAATTGTAAGGTTCCCCTGAAAAGAGAAGTCTAAGATTCATGTCAGTAGACAGAGAAGAATTTCATTCTAAAGCCATAGAAAACACATTCGATGAAATAATAGAGGAAATTCCCTCAAATCAGAGAGTGTGCCAATCCAGATACGGGAGGCATGTTGGACACCCCATAGCCTAGAGCAGGAAAGAGCAAAATTGGAGCTAAAGTGCAGGTTCAGATGGAATCACTGATCATCTTACAGACTTCAAAGAACGAGCAGCAAGCCTCCCAACTGCCCCATAAGCCAGTATCATTCTGATGGCAAAACCACACACGTACGCACGCACGCATGCACACACACGCACCCACACACACACACGCACGCACACGCACATACACACACACACACACGCACACGCACATACACACACATGCACGCACGCACGCACACACACACACACACACAGTATAGACCAGTCTCCTTGGCAAACATAGATTTCAACATTTCTAGACAACACACTTTCACATCAAATTCCAAAACACAGTGAAAAGATCATTCACCCTGATTAAATTGGCTTTATTCCAGAGACACAGAGATGGTTCAACATCTGTAACTGAAAATATGACATAGATAGATTAGACACAGCAGATAAGGACAGAAATCACATGATCGTCTCATCGAGTGCAGGAAACGTGAACTAGAAGGAACACATCTCAACATAATAAAGGCTGTAGCCCCCACCATACTCAGTGGAGAAAACATAAAGCGTTTCAACTAAAACCAGGAGCAGACAAGGGTGTTCACCTCACCCACTGTTACTCAGTATGATGCTGCAGGTCTTAGAGCTACGAGAGAAGAGAAGCTAGTGAAAACGGTACCTACCGGGGGAACGAAAGAAGCCAGAGCCTCGGATTTGCAGATAATTTGAGTCAACACACACAGGAGGCCCTAAAGACTATGGAAGAAAACCCTTAAAGCTGACAAGCACTTCCAACAAAGGCACAGGCCACAAAATTCACATACAAAAATCCGTAGCTTTCTTACATACCAACAGAAAACACCTGAAGAAAGAGATCAGAAAAACAATACCATTCAAAATTCTTTCAAAACTATTAAAATATACTGGAATAAACCTAACCAATGAGTAAAACACCTCTGCAATGTAAACTTTAAAATAATCAAGAAAGAAGCTGAACAAAACACTAGACAGTACAAGAAGGCCTTCGCCAGCTATCCATCTGAATATATGGAGAACTCAAAACCTAATGACAAAACAACCCCATAAAAGATGGGCCAGAGATTTCTCACAGAACACAAAATTCTCAAAAGAACAAGAAATGCAAGTGGCCAAGAAATATTTTTTTTAAAGTGTCCAAACTCCTGGGCTTCAGAGATGGCTCAGCAGTTCTGAGCACTGGCTGTTCTTGTAGAAGATCTGGGTTAAAATCCCAGCACCCATATGGCAGCTGACAACCATCATATCTCCAGTTCCAGGGGATCTGAGGCCCTCTTCTGTCCTCTGCCAGCACTACAAGACATGGGTACACTACAAATAAGCAGGTATAGCATTCACATACAGAAAAATAAGTTTTAATTAAAATATAAAGTGTTCAAAATCCTCAGCCATGAAGAAAATGCAAATTGGAACTGGTCTGAGATTCCGTCTCACCCCAGGCAGGGAGGAACAAAAGACGACAAACAGAAGATTTGGGGAAAAGGAACCATTATTGTGTTGGTGGGAAGGAAACGTAGTGTAGCCACTACAGAAGACGGTCTGAACGGTCCTCAGAGTCTCCACTAGAACTGCCCTATGTCCCAGCTGTGCCAGTCCTGGGCATATGCCCAAGGACCCTACATCCTACATCAGAGATACTACCACATCAGTGTTTACTGGGGTTCAGTTCACAGTAGTCAAGGAATAGAATTAGCTTAGCCACCCATCAATGGATTAATGGATAATGAAAATGTGGCACATACATACAATGGAATTTTATTCAGTCATAAAGAAAAATGAAGTTAGGCTCATGCCTTCAGTTCTAGTATTTGGGAGCCAGAGGCAGGAGGATCTCTGGGAAATCAGGGCCTGCCTGGTCCATGTAGCAAGTTCAAGCCAACTGGGGCTACAGGGAACCCGTATCTCAAAAAAAAAAATTCCTCTGAAACCAAAACAACAGCAACAAAGAACCAAATTATGAAATTTTCAGGAATTGGAAGATAATGTATTTTTTTTTTATGTGTATGAATGTACTGTCTGCGTGTAGGTTTGTGCACCCGTGCCATGCAATGCTGTGGAGGTGAGAAGAGGGTGTCGGATTCCCCTGGAACTGGAGTTAAAGATGGTTCTCAGCCATCTTTATTACATCAAGTAATAAATACATACAAAGATGCAAACAGTTTCAGTCATTTTCTTCCATATTATGATCAGCTTATAGGAAATGTGGACCCAACATCTACACACAGTCTCAGGATGGAAATTTTGGGGTGCTTATTAGGTTGGGTAGACTGCTCTTTCTTCTGTATTTATAACTTGTGCATTTTTTTTTATTATTTATTTATTTATTTATTTTTGTATGTGTATGAATGTACTGTCTGCATGCAGGTCTGTGCACCCGTGTCGTGCAATGCCGCGGAGGTCAGAAGAGGGTCTCGGATTCCCCTGGAACTGGAGTTCTCCTGGAATTGGAGTTACAGACGGTTCTTAGCCGCCATGTGGGTGCTGGGGATCGAACCCGGGTCCTCTGCAAGAGCGTCGGTGCTCTTAACCGCTAGGCTATCTCTCCAGCCCAACTTGTGCATTTTTAAGATTGACTTCAAAGCACTCAGAGTCATGCAAATGCTTAAGCAAAGAAGCTCTGTCAAGCAGGATCTACACTGTTTGGCAAGCAGGCCAGCACTAAGTAAAACCTGCTGTTGGTATGCACTTAAGTCCTCAGAGTCCAATGAGCTTATAAAAAGGAACAAATCAGTATGGTGATGCAAATGGCAAATGTACTCAAAGGAAAATTAAAGGGAGACTCTGGTATTTGGGGGCAAAAAATAGTTTGCTGTAAAGTAATTTCGCATGCATCTTTTAAATCAATGCTTGGATTCCCCCTGGAACTGGAGTTAAAGACAGTTCTCAGCCACCATGTGGGTGCTGGGGATCAAACCCAGGTCCTCTGCAAGAGCAGTTGGCACTCTTAACCACTAGGCTATCTCTCCAGCCCCAGAAGATAATGTATTAATTGAGGTTCTGGCTCAGAAGCACCAACACTCCTGTGCAGAGAGAGCAGGTGGGTGAAGGAAGAGGCCAAGAAACCAGAAAGGGGCTGTGAAAGGGACAGAAAGCACCCTCAGGGGAGGGGGCAGGACGCATTGTACAAATGTGGGAGAGGGACCGGGGTAGAAGGCCATAAGCGGGGATCAGAACAGGGAGATGGGCTGTGTGTAAAAAACATACAGAAACATTTACTTGTTTTTTTATGTGTATGAGTGGTATGCCTGCATGTGTGTAGTGCACCCATATCATGAAGTGCCCATGGAGGACAGAAGATGGCATCAGATCCCCTGGAACTGGAGTACAGGTGGTTGTTAGCCATGCGGGTGCTGGGATTCAAACCCCGGTCTTCTGCAAGAACAGCCAGTGCTTTAACAGCTGAGCCATCTCTCCAGCCAAAAACATGTTTCTTTGTAAGCTAATTAAAAAGAAGACCAGAAGCCGGGCATGGTGGCGCACACCTTTAATCCCAGCACTCAGGAGGCAGAGACAGGCAGATCTCTGTGAGTTCAAGGCCAGCCTGGTCTACAAAGCGAGTTCCAGGACAGCTGGGGCTACAGGGAGACCCTGTCTAGAAAAGACCCAAAAAAAAAAAAAGAAGACCAGGTGTGGATGGCCCAGGCCTTTACCTTTAATCCCAGTACTCAGGAGACAGAAGCAGATGGATCTCTGGGAGTTCAAGGCCAGCCTGGTCTACAGAGCGAGTTCCAGGCCAGCTGTGGCTATAGGGAGACCCTGTCTCAAAAAAACCCCCCCAAACAAAAACAACAACTTTAAAAAAGTAAAAGAAGGGCTAGAAAGATGGCTCAGTGGTTATGAGCACTGACTGCTCTTACAGAGGACCTGGGTTCTGTTCCCAGCACCCACATAGCCACTAACAACCATCTTAACTCCAGTTTCGGGGAATCCAACACCCTCTTACATCCACAGGCACTGCATGACACAGGTGCACTGACATACATGCAAGAAATACAAGAAATACACTCAGACACATAAAATAGAAAGAATAGCCAGGTGTGGTGGTGCACACCTTTAATCCTAGCACTTGGGAGGCAGAGGCAGGCAGATCTCTGTGAGTTCAAGGCCAGCCTGGTCTATAGAGCGAATTCCAGGACAGCTGGGGCTACAGGGAGACCCTGTCTCGAAAAGACCAAAAATAAATAAAGAAAGAAAGAAAATAGAATAAATAAAATACTTTTAAAGTTAAAGGATAAATAAATGTATAAAGTAAAATAAAATGTAAAAAATTAACAAAAGGTGGCAGCAGGTGAGAGTTTTTGTCCCCAAACCTGAAGCTCTAAGTTCAGCCCGAAGAACCCATGAGGTAGGAGGAAAGAACCAAGTACCTCAAGGTGTCCTCTGACCTCCACACATACATCATGGCACACACACACACACACACACACACACACACACACACACATTCACACTCACTAAATAGTTGTAAATTGAAAACTAATAAAAATCTTCAATGGAAGTTTGGAGAAGGGAAAGTAAGTGCTCCTGCCCATCTCTGCAGTGCTGAATGAGACTTGGTTTAAGTAGAGGAGGACCTGGGCCGTGAGAGTCTGCACAGCTGAGTATAATCGTGTTCTAGTGTGCTTCTCCACTGCTCTGACAAAACACGCTGACCAATTCCAACTTGTGGAAGAAAGGGTTTATTTGACTCACGTCTCCTAGGTTACAGTTTATCACTCAGGGAGCCCAAGGCAGGAACTCAGGGCAAGAACCTAGAGGCAGGAGCTGAAGCACAGGCCATAGAGGAACGCTGTTTACAGGCTTGCTCTAGGCCAACAAGACAAAGATCAGACCTGGATGTTGAATTAGTCAAGTCTCTCTAAAGAAACAGAATCCATAGAATATATATATATATGGATTTATTAGATTAGCTCATGGGATAGGGTCCGAGTAGTCTAACAATGGCCGCAGCACACTGGAGAGGCTGAGAATCCGGTAGTTGTTCAGACCACCAGGCTGGATGTCTCAGTAGTCCCAATCTGGAGCTGAAGGCATGATGGATTCCGGGAGTTCTGCTAGTCTTCAGTCTACACCGGAATCCAAGGTGTTGGTCACAAGACGAACTCACCAATGAGAGAGAAGGCAAGCAGCAAAAGCTCCCTCCTGCCATGGCCTTTTATACCTGCTGCCTTCAGATGGTAATGCCCACATGTAGGGTGGGTCTTCCAGCTTCAAAGGATCCAATCCAAATCTCTCTCTCTCTCTCTCTCTCTCTCTCTCTCTCTCTCTCTCTCATTTTACTTAATCCCAGATCCAGGCAAGCCTACACCCAGGATTAACCCTCACACCTGGTGCTGGTGAAGGCCTGGTCTGTCTGGTCACATCTGGTCTTGGTCAAGGTTTGGTCTGGTTGGTCCTTATTTCAGTTATGGCTCTGCAATATGGCCTAAAGAAATCCAGATTGCTTAAAGGAACCATGTGATTCCCTAAAGATGACTGTCCCTGCTTGGGGGCGATCTGTCTAAGAGGCTCTGATATTCCTAGAGAAATGACCCAAGTTACCAGACTAGAACTGATAAAAGTTTCAATAAAGAATGGCTCCCCTCAGGGCTGGAGAGATGGCCCAGTGCTTAAGAGCATGGGATGCTCTTGCAGAGGACTTGAGTTCAGTTCCCAGCATCCATAGAGCAGCTAATAGCCATCTGTAACTCCAGTTTCAGGGGATCTGACACCCTCTTCTGGCTCTGTGAGCATGCATGCATGTAGTGTTCTTGCATACATGCAGGCAAAACACACCATACATAAAACGTTAAAATAAGTAAATAAAATTTTTAAAGGCTTCCCTGAGAGGGATAGGATTCTTTTTTATTTGAATTTTTTAATTTAATTTAATTCTATGTGTACAAGTGTTTGCCTGCAGGTATGTACATATACCCATGCATGAGATGCCCTCAGAGGCCAGAAGAGGGTGTTAGAGACCCTGGAACTAGAGTTATGGACGCTTGTTAGCCCCCATGTAGGTGCTGAGAATCAAAGCTAGGTTCTCTGCAGAGCACAGTGATCTTAACCACTGAACCATCTCTCCAGCCAGTGTTTTAATGCTGAGCAAATCCAGCCCAGGGAATCAGATCCTCGAGCAGGTGCACTGCTCTCCATTCACTGTCATTCACCGTAAAGAGAATCCTCTTTGATTAAGACTGAGGGGGGCTGCATTTGTCTATGGTATAAACAAGAATTTAGAAGGCAGCTTGGTACCGTGTTAATTTAGTTAAACATTAGTAGTAAGCTCCCTTCTAGGGCATAAGACCTCCTTAGCCATAGGTTTGTTTGTTTGTTTGTTTGTTTGTTTATTTGTTTTTGGTCTTTTTGAGACAGGGTCTCCGTTTAGTCTCAGCTGGCCTGGAGCTCACTATGTAGACCAGGCTGGCCTTGAACTCACAGAGATCCGCCTGCCTCTGCCTCCTGAGTGCTGGGATTACAGGCGTGAGCCACCATGCCTGGCCTAGCCATAGGTTCTTAACTGAGTTTACAATACCAGGCATGAGTTCTTTCTTGTAGAACAGGCCTCAAAACCAATCAGAGTACTTGTTTGTCTTGGTAACAGTTATACCACTACTGCCCCAGAGGGCACATCTTGCCTGACAGGTCTGGTCATAGGGGTTGTGGCCGGATGAGAACATCACTGCCGTTTCTTCCCTGGCAGCCTGCACTGCACCTTCTGGCACTGTGAAGGCTTCCGGCACTGTGAAGGCTTCCAGCACTGTGAAGGCCAGCCAATAGGTAGGAACCTTCCATCTCACTTTCGGGTTGATGCCTCAGTATTTGCAATGAAGGTATATGGATTCTTATCGGTGGGGTGACGGGAAGGCCATCCACCTTCTAACTGTAGGGTTTTGTACTTGGCTTACCATGTAGCAAGTTTCTATATTTTCTCGTGAACACTTCGCTCTGGTTAACCGTCCATCACTTCTCCTGTGCCTTGGCCACCCACTGCCCCCCATTCCTATAAACCCCTCACACAGTATTCCCCCTCTGTCTTAGGCCACCTGTGTTCTGCTGCCCCGCCCCCTGCCTCGGGGAATCCCCCACACATGACCCTTTTCTAGTTCCCTGGCTTCTACAGCTACTCCAATTTAATCCAAAGACCTGAAGCTAAAACTCATGTATGAGACCGAGCATGTGATGCTTGTCTTTCTCAGCCTGGGTGAACCTCACTCCATATAATTTTTTCCAGTTACATTAACTTACTTGCAAATTTCATGATTTCATTTTTCTTTATGGCTGAATAAAATGCCATTGTGAATATGTACCACATTCTCATTATCCACTGAAGGACATCTAGGCTGATTCCACTTCCCTGACTACTGTGAACGGAGCCCCAATAAACACCGATGTGCTGGTATCTGTGTTGCAGGATGTAGGGTCCTTGGCCATATGCCCAGGACTGGCACAGCTGGGACATAGGGCAGTTCTAGTGGAGACTCTGAGGACCCTTCAGACTGACTTCCCTAGTGGCTATGCTAGGTTTCCTTCCCACAACAGTGGGTAATGATTCCTTTCCCCACATCTTCACCAGCATCTGTCATCTTCTGTGTCTCTCTGACTGGGTGAGATGGAATCTCAATGCAGCGCTAACTTGTGTTTCCTTCAGGGGTAAGGGTGCTCAGCACTCATAACTATTCACTGGCCACTTATATTTCCTCTTTTGAGAATTCTGTGTTCAGACCCATAGCCCATTTTTTAATTGGGTTGTTTGTTTACTTAATATTTAGGAGCTTGGGAAGCATTGTTGTTTTGTGTGTGTGCTCTCTATGTCAGTGCTCTTGAATGTGTCTTTCCCGTTCTGTGGACTGCCTCTTCACTTGATTACTTCCTTTGGCACAAGCAGCTTTGAGTCTCCCTAAGTCCCATTGTTTCACTTAGTGACTGTATTCCCTGAGCGACTGGAGTCATTTAGAAAGTTCTGGGCTGGAGAGATGGCCTAGCGGTTAAGAGCGCCAACCGTTCTTGCAGAGGACCCGGGTTCCATCCCCAGCACCCACATGGCGGCCGAGAGCCGTCTGTAACTCCAATTCCAGGAGAACTCCAGTTCCAGGGGAATCCGAGACCCTCTTCTGACCTCCGTGGCATTGCACAACACGGGTGCACAGACCTGCATGCAGACAGTACATTCATACACATACAGAAATAAATAAAATTAATTTTAAAAAAAATTAAAAAAAAAAGAAAGTTCTTCCAGCCGGGCCTGGTGGCGCACGCCTTTAATCCCAGCACTTGGGAGGCAGAGGCCGGCGGTTCTTTGTGAGTTCAAGGCCAGCCTGGTCTACAGAGTGAGTTCCAGGACAGCTGGGGCTACAGGGAGACCCTGTCTCCAAAAGACCAAAAAAAAAGAAAGTTCTTCCGTATGCCTTAAGACTGAGCTTTAGGGTAAGGCCCCTGGGCTCTTAGGCTTTGGGCTTAGTTAAGTCAGGATAGTTGTTGGAATAAGAGCCCACAAATCACTGTCAGCCTCCCAGCCCTTTGGCTCTGTCGGCGACTGACTAAGGGATTTTACATCCTATTTTTTATCTTTTTGTCTCTAAGGTAATAGCAGGTTTAAGACAATGATGAGGGCGGGAGAGATAGCCTAGCGGTTAAGAGCACCGACTGCTCTTGCAGAGGACTCAGGTTTGATACCCAGCACCCACATGGCTGCTAAGAACCATCTGTAACTCCAATTCCAGGAGAACTCCAGTTCCAGGGGAATCTGAGACCCTCTTCTGACCTCTGAGGCATTGCACGACACGGGTGCACAAACCTACATGCAGACAGTACACTCATACACATAAAAAAATAAATAAAATTAAAAAAAATGTTTAAGACAATGAGGAGACTTTCAGATGTCAGTGGCGGTCTGGAACCCAACGCTGTAAGGACCGACAGCAAGGTGCCTCAGTCACTCTCTCCTTTTGTGCCGTCAGTCTGGAAGGAGGATGAGATGATGTCACCAGTGTTCAGACTGATACTCCTTGGGGAGACAAGGTTGTGCTGCCCAGCTCTTCCTGGGAGGATAAGTGATGTCACCAGTGCTGGCTGATACACCTTTCGAGGGATAAAGTGATGTCACTACTGTTCAGACTGACAGTCCCTGAAGAGTCAACATGCCCATGTGTAGAGCTGTGTAGTGGATACAAGGGCTTGATCCTGAGTTTAGTTGCCTTATGGGCCCACATGAGGAGTCCTGGTTTCCAGAAAAGAGCAGGATCAAAGTACCTCCCAGGATCGTTCACAGTGTAACTGTGGTGGGAACTGGGTGGGGTCCACTGGGTCTGGACCTGCCAGGATTGTATACAGTGTAACTGTGGTGGGAACTGGGTGGGGTCCACTGGATCTGGACCTGCCAGGATCGTATACAGTGTAACTGTGCTGGGAACTGTGTGGGGTCCACTGGATCTGGACCTGCCAGGATCATATACAGTGTAACTGTGCTGGGAACTGGGTGGGGTCCACTGGGTCTGGACCTGCCAGGATCCTGCACAGTGTAACTGTGCTGGGAACTGGGTGGGGTCCACTGGGTCTGGAACTGACAGGATTGTATACAGTGTAACTGTGCTGGGAACTGGGTGGGGTCCACTGGGTCTGGACCTGCCAGGATTGTATACAGTGTAACTGTGCTGGGAACTGGGTGGGGTCCACTGGATCTGGACCTTCTTTTGCAACTTCCAATGAACCTGTAATTGTTTGTTTGTTTGTTTGTTTGTTTGTTTGTTTGTTTTGAGACAGGGTTCCCTGTAGCTGCAGCTGTCCTGGAACTTGCTATGTAGACCAGGCTGGCCTTGAACTCCCAGAGATCCGTCTGCCTCTGCCTCCAGAGTGCTAGGATTAAAGGCATGTGCCATCACACCTGGCTTGAACCTGTAATTTTTAAATACCTACTCTGTACATAATAGTGCCATACCCCTGAGGTTGTGGCCCAGGAAGCAGCCCACCTCTGGCATCAAGGGGTTCTTCCTGTTCTGTGACTGACAGACACACAGCCTCAGCTGTCACTTCACCCGCTTGCCTGGTTATGGGTCTTGTCTTGATCCTAATCTTGTCTTCAGGTTCATTAGGAACCATTTGGTTCTTGTGATGATTAATTTGTCCACTTGACACAACCTGGGAAGACAGTCTTGATGGGGGATTGTGTAGATCAGGTGGGCCTGTGGGCGTGTCAGTGGAGATTGTCTTGATTAGATTAATTGATGTGGGAAGACCCAGCCTGAAAGTGGATGGCCCCAGTCCCTGGTTTGGGCCCTGGATCATGTAAGAGTAGAAAAAGCTAGCTGAGCACAGTGCATGAATGCATTCATTCTCTTTCTACTCATTAAATATACATAATATATGTAAATATACTATATGGGGCTGGAGAGAGGGCTCAGCAGTTAAGAACACTGGCTGCTCTTGCAGAGGACATGGGGTCAATCTCCAGCACCCACATGGTGGCTAACAGTCCTAGCTCCAGATCTTCTGACGTCTGTGGGCATTGCACAACAGGAATGCACTTACATACATGCAGGCAATACACTCATACACATGGAATAAAGCTAATAAATTAAAATTTAAAAATATAGTGTGTGTGTGTGTGTGTGTGTGTGTGTGTGCATGTACTCACGCCTGCAGAAGCCAGAAGAAGCTGTCACGTCCCTTGGAGGGCATCAGTGTGAGTCCTGGGATCTAACCTCTGGTCCTCACTGAGCAGTCAGTGCTCTTAACCACTGAGTCATCTCATCTCCCCAGTCCCTCTCTGGACTGTGGATGTCATGTGACCAGCTGCTTTGATCTCTTGCCTGGACTTCCCTGCAACAAAGGACTGTAAACTGGAACTATGAGCTACAATAAACCTTTCTTTCCTGACTTGCTTTTGGTCAGGATTTTTTTTTTTTTTTTTTTTTTTTTTTGGGACAGGGTCTCCCTGTAGTCCCAGCTGTCCTGGAACTCACTCTAGACCAGGCTGGCCTTGAACTCACAAAGATCCACCTGCCTCTGCCTCCCAAGTGCTAGGATCAAAGGCGTGCGCCACCACGCCTGGCCAGGATATTTTATGGCGGCAATAGGAATGAAACTGGACCAGGTTCACCCCCAGATTTCAGAGCTGCCATCAAGTGGTTGTCTAATGCCCATGAGCTTCATGTGGACAGTGCACTAACTCAGGGGCCACGAGTGGATCCGACTACAAAAGTGGTGAAAAGGTGCCTGTGAATTAGAGTGTGGGTGTGCCAGAGCCGGAAGGAAAGGATCTGCTGTGGCCCAAGTGTCTCTGCAAATGCCTTCTGGGCGTGCTGTGGTCCTGACTGCTTTTTGCTGGGCTGTCTGTCAGGGTTGTGGTTTGGTGAGCAATCTTACGGGATAAAAGAAGGCCTGCCCCACCCACAACGGAACTGTGTACTGCCTGTTACCAAAGTGGCAAAATCTCCCCCGATGCCCTTCGAACTGCCCACCTGCGCTGTGAGCCTCTCTGTTGTCTGTGCTCTTGGGTCTGGGGACACAGGATAGTCAAGCCGTTAGTGTGTCTATGCAGTAACACTCAGGGTTTTGTGTTTTCTATTGACATCCATGAAATCTTAGCAGGCCCACTTGCTAGCTAAGCAGGCTAAAGCTGGGTGAGGTTCGAGGGGTGCACTGCTCTCTCCCACAACTGTGTACTGAAGAGAACTTCACCATCCCAGCTGCTTCCTGAGAGTTCCCAGTTGCCTTTGGGGTGAACTGTCCCCTCTGTGCACAGCTGCCTGGCCTCTTCCTGTCTCCTCAGGGTGACTAACACTCCCAGGGCAAAATTCAGTCCAAGTCACTGCCAAATGATGGGCTTCCGTAGAAGCCACCCACCTCTCCTTATCTCTCCGCTTAAGCAGAGTGGTTGGCATTGACGCCTCAGCCTCCGTGCAGTCTCAGCCCCCGCAGGCTAGGAAGGTCTGGAGCCAGGGAGAGGAAAGGGGGTGGAGACAGAACACAGCCCCACGCCTTCTGAGAGCTTTTATTCATTAAAATAAAAGTGAATACATTGCTAAATATGCCCCAAATGAATCACTAATTATTGTAAGAGCACAAAAAAGAATAAGACAGGGCCAGATGATTTGGAGTAGGCATTGGGTTTGAGCACACCTGGCAAGCAGGTTGACCCTGGCTGGTTATTTAATGGATTTTGAAAATCTTTTCCTCCTGTGTAATATAGACCAATGAAATGGTTCTGGCAAGAATGTGCCTCTCCCTTTGGCTATCAGACACTGAAACAATGGGCCCCAAGAAATTACTTCTCTAGGAATCTCCTTCTGGGAGATGGAAAAAGGTTTCAACCTTTGTCTGCTCCAGCCAGAGCAAGAGGAAGACCTTGTGTCTGAGAGGAGACTTCACTCAGTTCCCACAGCTTGTCAGACCACCTTACAGGAGACTGGAGCAGAGCTGATGGCAGGCCAGTGACACAGGACCACACCTGTCCAGGACTTTGCTGTGCATGCCTGGTGCCTTCTACTCATGCTTAAAACCCATGTTGGAACCCCGAGATGGACATTTTCTTTTTTTTTTTTTTGGTCTTTTCAAGACAGGGTCTTCCTGTGGCCCCAGCTGTTCTGGAACTCACTCTGTAGACCAGGCTGGCCTTGAACTCACAGAGATCCACCTGCCTTTGCCTCTGCCTCTGCCTCTGCACGGCACTTGTTTAGAGGCCAGAAGACAACTTTCATGAGTCGGGTCTCTCCTTCAACTACATGGGATCCAGGGATTAAATAACTCAGGTCGTCAGGCTTGGTGGTAAGCTGCACCACTGCACCACTCCACTGGCCCTCTTAGGTGTCTTTTACCCAGTCTGTTAGAGACAGGTGGCCAAGCCTGGCTTAATGGTTCTGCCAGGGTGCAAATTTTGACACTGACAACTCCAGTAAACAGCATTATTAGAATCTGTCCACCAGGGGTTCTTCGAATAACATGGAAAAGTGTTAAGCATGTTGCTGGTCACGAGGTGGCCTCCAGGTAACTGAGTTCTTTTTTTTTTTTTTGGCTTTTCCAGACAGGGTCTCCCTGTAGCCCCAGCTATCCTGGAACTCTCTCTGTGGACCAGGCTGGCCTTGAACTCACAAAGATCTGCCTGCCTCTGCCTCCCAAGTGCTAGGATTAAAGGCGTGCACCACCACACCAAGCTCAAGTTCTCTGCGTCTCTTAAAACTCAGTTGTGGAACCTGGGGATTGGAGAGGATGGGAGGTGCTGGACTAGATTCAGACTAAAAGCACTAAAGAAGAGAGAGGCCTTAGGAAGGCCAGGGTGTCTCTAGCCCTCAAAACGCAACTCAGATTATTCAGACGACACTAGATTGTCAATCAGACATTCGCACAGGAGTCAGAGCATAGTGGTGCACACCTTTAATCTCAGCACTCAAAAGAAGCAGGCGGATCTCTGAGAAACTGAGGACAGCCTGATCTCCATACTGAGTTCCAGGCCAGCAGGGAAACCCTGTCTCAAAATAAAACACTGATAGCCTTAGAGTCAATAAATACTTTCTTGTTTTTATCTCTATGCCACGTGTCCTTGTTGAGATCAAGTCAAGGTGTCTAGTTACTCGTGAGGCTCCTTGGTCACCGGTAGCTCTGAACAAAGGTGAAAATAAGTTGGTGTGGGTTTGAGTATTCTCCCAATGGACAGACTCGTTGCAACCTTACCCTAGATCCTGGGGGCCACGTGCTTACAGCTCACTTTTAGAATAGTGCTCTTTTGTCTTTCTGGGGTCACCTGTCAAAGCCAAGTCCACGGCCTCCTGGATGTTCTTTGCTGCCCTGAGCCCTGTCTTAATGGCAGTGTCAATCCAGCCATGGGGTGTACTCGTGTGCTCGCCTGCGAAGTACACCTGTCCTTCCGGCCGGCTGAGCTCCTGAGCATAGTCCACGTGTTGGTAGGGGGTGAAGAAAGCAAAGCCACCCATGGAGTACGGGTCCTGGCCCCAGTGCTTGACCGTAGAGTAGGGACATAGAGTGTGGAGCTCCTCTTTGGAGCGGTCATGGATAGCAGCTAGGTCTTCCAGGACGATGTCCACCAACCGATCATGGTCCAGCGAACTGAAGAACATGGAGTCATCGTCCAGGGTGTAAGATGCTAGGATGACGCCCACATTGTTGGGGAAGATGTGGTTGGGGTAGTAGATGAAGCGGGAAGGCCGGTCTGTGCTGGACTTGCCACTGTAAATGCCATCTAGTTCCCAAAAACGCTGCGTGCAGGCCAGGATCACTTTGGTTGCCAAGTTGTAGTGGACGGATCGGAGAGCATCCTCCTTTCCAAGGGAGAGGTTTGGTCGGAATCGGAGGAGCCGGGCAGCTTTGGCAGTGGTGGCTACCACGAGGAAATCGGCAGTCAGCCTCGCCCTGGGCTGCAGAGGGTCTGGCGTCCTGTAGGTCACGTGGACACAGTCCCCGGACATCTCTACTTCCTCTGCTGGGGAGTGGAACCTGACAGTCTCTGGCAAGAGCGAATCGTGTAGGGCCCTGGGGAGCTGGTCAAAGCCCCCTACGATTTCGTCGAACCTGAAAGTGAGCCAGCGGGGGGGGGGGGTGAGTCAATGGACAAGGCCTGCAGAGGTCATTTGGACTGGACAGTGTCCGAGTATCCTGTGGACACGTCCCCTTCATGTTTTAGGGGAATAAACCCTTAGAAAATGAATCGAGGGTAGAAAGAGTGTCTGTTAGCTCCAGGGAACTAGAGGAAATGCTGCTTTGGGTTGACTAGTCTGCAAAGGCATCTGCTCTAAGCTCATTCAGCCCTGTCAGCCACGTAGCCCCTGTCTTTATGCAGGATGCCTGCTCGAAGCCGACACAGACCCAGGGTGATGTGTATGTCTATACATTTATTATAATATAATAAATAGAATATATTTTAAGACACAGTCTCGTGTAGCCCAGGCTGGCCTCAAACTAGCCAAGGATGACCTTGAACCTCTGACCCTCCTACCTCCATCTTTCAGGTGCTAGGATTATAGGCATATACCACTCCTCTCAGTTTTATCTGCTGTCAAGGACAGAACCCAGGGCCCCGTGCATGCTGGGTAAGCACACCTCCAGCTGAGTCACATCCCCAGCCCTGACCAGGGTTGTCACAGATTGCACAACTCCCTTCCATGATGCCTTCAGGGCCACTGGAGGAGAGTGGCTCAACCCTGCTAAGAGGTTTTCCTTCACAACTTCCTCTCCTCCCCAGACCCCTTTCTGAGGGTTCTTGGCTTGGATTTAAGTTGAGGGGTAGGAAGTAGGAGGCTGTCAGTGGGGAAAGAAGAGGACTGATGCCCAAATGGCTCAGTGTCCCCAGGGCTCGGAGGTTCTGTCGTCCTCCAGTAAAAGTCCATTTTCTTACAAAACCCTAGGAGTGGGCAGCATTCATTTTTATCTTTTTGCTGTTGTTTGTGTTGAGACCGGCTGATCTGAAACTCCCTACTTGCCCAGAATGACCTTGAACTTCCGACTCTCCATCCTCCACCTCCTAATTCTGGTATTACAGACATGTATCACCTCCCCCCCCCCCCCCCCCCCCCCCCCCGCCATTTCATCTTTATAGCTGCAGGTCACATGGTCAGCGACCTGCAGTGGATGGGGTCTGATGTGTGTTCCTGGGATCAAGGCTAACAAGTATCCGAGGCCATAGTTCCTGTCGTAGAACTGATAAGGCCAACCAGCCAAGCATGCGTAGACTCCTGATAGACAAGGCTCTCAAAGTAGGGTTCCAAGGCAGGCAGGATGTCAGAAAGACATGCCCTGGGGTCCCAACCCAGGTCTACTGGCCTTGGGAGGCAATGCCCAGACCCCCGTGTTTACATCCTGCCTCCTCCTCCTTCCCACTTCGTCTGGGATTTTTCTCCTGGTTTGCTAGACCTTCCTTCCACCACCCCTCCCACCCCATTTCTCACCGGGGCTCTTGGAAGAAGGAGATGATGCCATGCAGGGTCTCTGTGAAGGCCTTGTAGTAGCCGGAGTCTGTGTTTAGCAGGTCTCCAATCATCTGCACCGCCCCTCGGCTCAAGTTCCCCACCTTGATAAGGTACTCCTGTGACCGTGGAGCGAGAGAGAAGGCAAGTGCTCAGAGTGCCTGCCCGAGTCCAACATGGGTCCTCCCACCCAGGGACAGCAAGGAACAGACTTGAGCAGGGTAGAAGGATAGGTGTGCACCCAGCCGGCCCCCAGAGTCGCCTTGTACACTGGGCTCTGAGGACAGTGTCCAGAATGAGGGTCATGGTCCCCCAAAGAGAGAAAATGTCATCAGTAGGTACGCTTTTCAATCCACAGACCCTCTTCTTAACCTTTCACTCATGTAGCCTTGTCCCAGTACAGACACAGCCTGGCTTTTCTGATCTTCCCTTGAACACTGAGCTAGTAAGAATCTGGGTACCAATATTTCTCATCCTGACTTGACCCCTACCTCAGATCTGACACCCAGCTGTCCTGACCACTCTATCAGGAAGTGACTTCAGGGTTGGCTTGCGATACATGTGTTGGCACCATCACACTTGGTGCTTTGCCTCTACCCCTTTGTCCAGACAAAGGGGTAGAGGCAAAGAGTAGACATGCCGAAGCTGGTTTGGGTGGTTTCACCAGTTATGGTGGGTGACCACCCAATCTACTCAGGGTTAAGGTGGTCCCCTGTCACTGTCACAAACAGTCCTGGAGGGGCCTGCCAGGAAGACTGGACACCGCTGGCTGGTAAAATGCCTCTACCTAACAGGCTTATTTAAACCAGGGGAGATAGGATAGGGTCACAGGACCCTGGGCACAGAAGCACTGATGTGCTTGAAGACATGCTGGGGCTCAGAGAGGTCCTCTGTGGCCCAAGTCTGGGGGTGTCCTACAGTGAGAGAAGAGAGCAGAGCCCCAGGAATCTCCGGCTCATCTTTATTCTCCAATCTCAGCATCTTCCCTCCCTCCTTCACACCAAGGCCTTGAGTCTACAGTGACCAGACCAATATGGCAATGGGCTTTGATCCACCCAGTGCCTGAAGCGAGCAGCCCACAGGAGAAAACCACAAGGCAAAACCAGCCTGGCCTAGACCGTCAGGATCTGACAGTGACTATCGGCTTCCATCTCAGGACCAGCTGGAGAATGCCCTCCCCTCCCCCGGTCCATGCATGAGTTGGCTCCCGTGGCCACAGGCCAATGTCCTCTATCAAAGCACATCTGGAGCCTTCCTTGTGTTTTTGTATCTACAGTGCTGGGGTCTGAACTGAGAGCCTCACACACGACTGAGAGCTACAACTGCAGCTCAGCCTTCCCTGTGATCTTGTGTTGTGTGAAGATGTTTCCATCAATGGTAACTTACACACACACACACACACACACACACACACACACGCACACGTACATGACACTGGTCTCTCAAGACTGCAAGGCTTAGTGATGCTTGGTTCATGCATGTAAACTTTGTGAGTTTTGCACAACTATGGAATCATCTGAGGACACAGTCCCAAAAATTAACCCTCATTAAGCAATACACAACAACATAAGTCTGTCCCATACCTCTGTCTGCCCTCGACTCTATCAAAATGTGGATACAGTGGCTGACTCCCTCCCCTTGATACAGCTGCTCTGAATAAGAAACCTTGGCCCTCTCTCCAGGCAGTTATCTCTATTTAGTTTCCTTCCCCACTGCCTTGTTGGCCTTACATTCTATCAGGCCAACAGTTACACAAGTAAAACACAGCAGGAGCTGGGTGTGGTAGAGCGTGCCTTTAGTCCCAGCACTTGGGAGGCAGAGACAGGCCAGACTAGCAAGTTTCAGGCCAGCTGGGGCTACAGGGAGACCCTGTCTCAAAAAGACCAAAAAAACAAAAAAAAAAACAAAACAAAAAAAAAACACCATGATAAGGGCTAGGCAATTGCCCAACCAGGTGCTTCACGGGAGAGAGGGGCACAGAGTCTCAGGACTGACCTTGGTGGAGTAGGAGTCGTACTTCTCCAGCACCTCCTGGCAGCTGCTATTCTTCAGCTCGTCCACAATCTCAGGAGGGAAGAGGATGATGAAGATGTAAGGATCTGCTCCATAGACCGTCAGCCCCACCCCGTCCAGCCATGCGCCTAACTCTTCACTGGCTTCACTTGGGGTGTGTGTGTGTGTGTGTGTGTGTGTGTGTGTGTGTGTGTGTGAATACTGGGTCCCACAGCCACGCTGGCATGTCCTGATAGTTGAAATTTCATGTCTCCTCTGGGACAGACACCAGTGTCTAAAGATTCTACTGCCGTGCCCCGTGTTGAGGATATTTCCGTGTCAGAGAGACTGAGCCCACAGAGCTCTTGGCAGAGGCTGAATAAGAGTCCAAAGCTAGGCGTGCTGACCGTGAGCGAGCCACGACAGGACAGCACTGGGAGACACCTGGACAGAGGCCTCCTAGGAGAGTTCTTTCCCACAACACTCTGCTGTCACAGTGAGGCCCCTCCAGGCCCTGTGGCAGAGGAGACAAGGGCATTATCAGGGCTAAGTAAACACTGGCCAGGTAGGAATAGTTTGGCAGGCAGTCCAGGCAGGGCTGGAGGGTGTTTTCCTCCTTGACAACAATCTCTCAGAGGACAATTGTAGTCTGAGCCCTGGCCTGTGCCCAGCATGGTAGCTGGAGAAGTATCTTCCCAGGGTCACACAGCACATTCAAGCCCAGCTTACAAAGCTCTCTGCACTGAGCCTGCCATGATGATTCACAGCAGCTCCCTTGATACATGCCTGTACCAACATCTGGGGTTGGAGAAGCCAAGTGGCTGTCAAGCCTGTGGCTGACATGGGACAGGAGAGTGAGGCAAGGTTAATGACAGCCGGGCTGCTGGGCTTTCCTGCACAGGGTCCGGGGCCTGTGCAAAGACTTCTCCCCTTGGGCAGTCAGAGGCAGTCGCAGTGCCCCCGAGGGAGGAGGCGGGCTGCTCCCACCCGGCCTCACCTTCCTCAGCGACTCATCGAAGAGCTGTTCTGCCGTCTTTCCCATTTCGTCCTCTCTGACTGGGTAGCCCAGCAGGCTGGGGTTAGCCTGCACTGCCCCTGAGCGCTGCCGGACCCCGTTGACCAGCACCCACGTCTGGTTGTTACAGGGACAGAATTCCTTCAGCCTTAGCCCAAATTTCCTGACGAACTCATGAGAAAGCCTGTGAAGAGAATCAGAGGTGCTTCAGGCTGGGGAGGAAGCCAGCACCCCTACTTACTTCCTGCATGCCTTGGGTCCACCAAGACCATCCCTGGCCTTCCTCCAAGCAAGCGATGCTCAGCCTCCTGGCTGCTATGCCAGGCTAGAAGCCAGGAGCCGAGGAGGGGACTGCACCCACTGTATTGTGCCCCTCTGTATTCGCTGAGATCTGTCACTTTGTCTGGAAACTTCAGCCTTCAGACTTTTAGGTGTGACCACTCCAGTTCGTGGACATACTGTGAAGAGTGGTGCACAGGGGATGCCTGTGTGCACCACTCCCAAACCTTCTAGGCTGCAATTTTCCAAGCCCCTCACCCATTCAGCAAGGCCCCTCTATCTGTGGTTCTATGGAGACACAGCACCCATCACCTTTGGGAAGGATGGTCAGATCCTAATATTGGCAAACCCAGCACACTCGTCCCACCCCCAAGTTATCTGCGATCCTCAGCCAGCCTCCCAGGCAATCGGAGCAGGTTGTCTCCTTACATATTCTGAACACCAAGGATGGAAGAGGCTCCTGGGCTGCCCTGGGGCTGGGAAACGAGTTGGGTCAGATCCCAGGCCTTGGGCTTCCAGAAAAGGATGCGGTCCACCAGGTCCACCACTATCTCTCTTGGCCTCCTGACGTGAAAGTCCTCATCCAGGCCCTCTTCCTTTGGCCCTACTTCTCCAGGTCATACCTGTGGTTGATGGGGATCCTCATAGCGCCCAGCTCCATGTACCAATGTGCTCCAGGGACTCTATGGGTCTCGATTCTGCCACCTGCACGCCCAGAGGCCTCCAGAACAGTTACCTGAAAAGGTAGCCCTTTAATGACAACAAGACAGGCCACATGCCCGCTATACCACCCACGTCCTCCCTTCTGAACTCAGACCCAGACCAGACCCAGACCAGACCCAGACCCAGACTAGACTCAGACCAGACCAGACCAGACCAGACCAGACCCAGACCAGACCCAGACCCAGACCAGACCCAGACCCAGACCCAGACCAGACCCAGACCAGACCCAGACCAGACCCAGACCAGACTAGACCCAGACCAGACCCAGACCCAGACCCAGACCAGACCCAGACCAGACCAGACCAGACCAGACCCAGACCAGACCCAGACCCGACCCAGACCCAGACCAGACCAGACCCAGACCTGACCCAGACCCAGACCAGACCAGACCCAGACCCAGACCAGACCAGACCCAGACCCAGACCAGACCAGACCCAAACCAGACCAGACCAGACCCAGACTAGACCCAGACCCAGACCAGACCTAGACCAGACCAGACCCAGACTAGACCCAGACCCAGACCAGACCCAGACCCAGACCAGACCCTGACCAGACCAGACCAGACCAGACCCAGACCCAGACTAGACCCAGACCCAGACCAGACCCTGACCAGACCAGACCAGACCAAACCCAGACCCAGACTAGACCCAGACCCAGACCAGACCCTGACCAGACCAGACCAGACCAGACCCAGACTAGACCCAGACCCAGACCAGACCCAGACCAGACCAGACCAGACCAGACCCAGACCAGACCCAGACCCAGACTAGACTCAGACCCAGACCAGACCCAGACCCAGACCAGACCCAGATCCAGACCAGACCCAGACCCAGACTAGACCCAGACCAGACCAGACCAGACCAGACCCAGACCAGACCCAGACCCAGACTAGACTCAGACCCAGACCAGACCCAGACCAGACTCAGACCCAGACCAGACCCAGACCAGACCCAGACCCAGACCAGACCCAGATCCAGACCAGACCCAGACCCAGACTAGACCCAGACCCAGACCAGACCCAAACCAGACCCTCTCTGCCTTCTTCTATAGTGCTGAGGATTGAAACCAGGATGTTGTGCTCCATCACAGAGCTGTATCCCTAGCACTGCTCCCTGCCACTTTCTATTACTGGTGCTCTCTATTACTGGTGCTGTCTATACTGGTGCTCTCTATACTGGTGCTCTCTATTACTGGTGCTGTCTATACTGGTGCTCTCTTTACTGGTGCTCTCTATTACTGGTGCTCTCTATACTGGTGCTCTCTATACTGGTGCTCTCTATTACTGGTGCTCTCTATTACTGGTGCTCTCTATACTGGTGCTCTCTATTACTGGTGCTCTCTATACTGGTGCTCTCTATTACTGGTGCTCTCTATTACTGGTGCTCTCTATACTGGTGCTGTCTATTACTGGTGCTCTCTATTACTGCCACCTTCTATTACTGGTGCTATTACTGTTGCTCTCTATACTGGTGCTCTCTATTACTGGTGCTTTCTATTACTGGTGCTGTCTATACTGGTGCTCTCTATTACTGGTGCTCTCTATTACTGCCACTTTCTATTACTGGTGCTCTCTATTACTGGTGCTCTTTATTACTGGTGCTATTACTGGGTCAGTTTATCTGTACCCTAACTATCCCAGCGAAGAGCCCTAGCCCTAGCCTCTGGCCCTAGCTCCCCAGGGATGTCCATAGCCTGCTCTTCCGCCTCCCATCCAAGCTCCCTAGAGAGACTCTCACACTGCCCATCACATACCTGGTGGCCAGCATCCTGCAAGATCTTGGCAGCCGTGAGTCCAGCCATGCCTGCCCCAATCACCACCACTCGTTTCTGCACTGCCGTCGGCCCCAGCCCATCCCGAGCCAGCTGCAGCAGTTCTTCATACTGGGGGTCCTCAAAGCACTTGACGAGCTGGCTGTTAAAGGCCTGGGTGCCGAGGCTCAGCACAGACAGGAGGGTGAGAGCCACCCAGCCTAGGGACATCGCTGTGGAGATGGCAGTCAGGCAGATGGCTGGAGACAAGGAGGACTGGTCATAACCTTGATCGGAGGAGGATTTATCACCCGGCCTGTGACGCAGCAGCACTGGCACTCCCCGACCAGGGTGAGCCTTAGTCACGGGTCCTCCCAAACTTGCCTTTCCCTGTTCCTGCTGGTTCACAAATGCCTCTCAGGTATCAGAGCCTCTCATTCCAGGAGTGAGGCAGGCTGCATCTCCACCCAAGGACTGCCTCCTCCCAGTGCCCATGCCCACACTCAGGTAGGTAGACTGATGGAGTTCCCCATTCCACCACCATTAGGAGTCCATAGGACGTCTGAGTGAGAAGACCCTTACGTCGGCACAGCTGTGAAGGACAGGACACAACGGGGAGCCTGAAACCTTGTAGAATAAACCAACAGTCTCTGGTAGGCTGTCAGCTTCCCAAACCCCAGTGGATCACCGAGGGTCACCTCTCAAAGATACACAAGACTCATGGGCTCATCAGGGTCAGAGCTGGCCCAGCGGCTGAGCCTGAGCTTGTCTCCTGAGAGGCTTCTTTCACATGCTTCCCTTTGGGAGCCATTGAAGGTGTGCATTATGTGATAGTTACGTCCTTGTTTTCAAAGCTGTTGTCTGTGGTATTTTGGGGGTTGTTGAGCCTTACTCCGCAGATCTCCCAATGTGACTCTATTTAGAAAGGGTGGCCTTTGGACAGGTGATCGAGTTAAAATGTTAGGGTGGGACATTCTCCAATTTGATGTTCTTTAAGTGGACATCTGGACACCTAGACACCAGAGACCCACGTGGAAATATAATCAGAAACCAAAGAGAAACCTTAAAAGGGCCAATCCCACAAGCAATACCATGGTCCAGACATGAGATGTCCACCCTATGGCATTTTGTTACACAGCTAGAGCTGACTGATGTAGTCTGTCCCTCTGCATTTCCCACAGTGGTAAAGACCCATAGGTCACAGAAATGCTACAGCAGCAGTAGAGAGAATAGAAACAGAGGGGTCAATAGTTTGTCCCCCTCTGCTTCCTGGGTGGGACTGATCACTCCTACCCCAGCTGCACACTTTTACAGCTTCCTGGACACCTGCTCAATTCTTGAATACAGTGCGTTGAGCTATTCACCTGTCTTCAGCTTAAATGAGAAACCAGTATCTTCTGCATGGAACTCGGCTCCTAGGAAGCTCAAAATGCATTTGAGGGATTCAGGTGTGGAGGAATAAGCAGGTGGGAAAATGGGTGGATAGCAGACAGCAAGGGTGAGTGGACAGAGGGAAGGGTGAGTGGATGGAGGGAAGGGAGGGAAGGGTGAGTGGATGGAGGGTAGGGCGAGTGGACGGAGGGGAGGGTGAGTGGACGGAGGGGAGGGTGAGTGGACAGAGGTTCCGCTCCAGCTTCTGCACTCATCACAGACACCAGGCTTGGGGTCAAGGTCTGTGTGGACTTGTCCTCTCGTCCTCCAACTCTTTTGTCTTCCTCCTCGGGGCCTGCATCTCCAGACTCCCTCTGTGAACCTGTGCACGTGGTGTCTGGCTTTCTAATCACATGCACACACACACACACACACACACACACACACACACCATTGTCACCATCACCAGAATACAGTCTTTCTCCATCCCCTGAATTTGTCCATCTCTTCTTCCTTCAGGGATGGGACTACCATTTACTTCCATTTCCTTAAATTGAGGAAGTGGAATCTGGCTGATTTTGAAACCCCAATTCTGTCTTGGCTTTTTCTCTTTCTCTCGTGTAATGTGCTTATTTGCATGTATTACCTGCATAGACCAATATGATTCAGTGTGATGCCTATGGTATGAGGTGATCATCTTAAATGAATTGTTGTATTGCTGGAAAATGGGGTTTGAAACTGCCAGCAATTCCACCCCTTAGACAGCCTGGGCCCTCTGGGAAATACTATGGAGGAAGTTTGCTCAGGGCTACTCTCTGTTCTCATGATCAGGGCTAAGTCTCCTCCCTGACTACAGCGCAGAGCAGAACAAAGCATCTTCTCACTTCAGAAGCTGTCAGAACAACCCATAATCCCCCAACTGCATGCAGAAGAAACCGGAGCCAGGGAGCTTGTGGTGGCCCAGGTGACCACAGGCATTTACTATGCTAGCTGAAGCCAACCCCAGACCCAGAGCCTCGGCGTCCCTCTGCCCACCCCTCGCCTCAAAGAGTGGCTGTGACTTGTGTCTGGAGTTGGGGAGGGGGGCACTGAGTAGTCCCAGTACCTGGAGTCAGGAGCTGCGTCCATCTTGTCCACCCTGCATGGATGATAGTACTGGTGTAGCCAGGGCAACACTGGGCATGTATGTGATGACCCTTTGTTGAGGGAAGGAATAAAATCTGTGAGTTAGGAACAGGACACAGAAAGCACACAGGTTCTTTGAGATGAAGCCTTACTCTATAGTCCAGGCTGGCCTGGAACTCACTACATGAGACCTTGTTTCAAAAAACCTACTGAAGCCTGAACATAAGGAAGCAAAGGCTTTCAGGCCTCTGGGAACTTGCTTGTGAACTTGCGACAATGATGACAGCATGTACAAGACCATTGCTGACTCAATAAGACAGAAACTCAGCCCTGAACAAGGGGAATGGGCGCCTGGCCTCAACCATAGTCAAGGAATTATTGGCAAATGATTACTGTAGAGTGACGGACAGCTGATCTTATTATTTTTTTTAATTTTATGTCCGTGAGTATATCACCTGCATGTGTGTAAGGGCTTTCATGTCATACAGGGCCCATGGATGTCAGCGGAGGGAAAGTGGAGTTAGGGACCATTGTTAGCTGCCATGTGGGTACTGGGAATTGAACCTGGGTGCTCTGCAAGAGCGGTCAGTGCTCTTAAACACTGAGCCATCTCTCCAGCCCCAGGGACAGTTGGTCTTTAACTGGGTGACTCTAGATAGGCTGACTAGACTCCACAGGATGAACTTGCATTGACGGATATCTATGTACCAATGTTTGACTGGATAGGACTTAACATATATGACATAATACCTGAAATATGGTGATAGATTTATACACACACACACACACACACACACACACACACACACGCACGCGCACACATGTATATGTTTATTAACACAGAGTCTCATATAGGCCAGGATACCCTCAAACCCGCTGTGTAGCTGAGCTGGCCTTGAATTGATCTTGTTGCCTCCACCTCCCTGGTGCTGTGACTACAGGCCTGACCTGCCATGCCCAGCTCTTGCTGTTGTTTTGAGTTAGGGTTCCAGTCTGTGGCCCAGGTTGGCCTTGAACATTCTATCTTCCTGCTCTCGAGTAGGTGTGTGTATCACAGGCTTGCACCTGGGTTTCCATATATTTTCTGAAGAACTAGAAGAGAGGAGTTTGAATTGAACACTAAACAATGATAAATGAAAAAAATTAAAAAAAATAATGATAAATGTATAAATAGATAAAAATGCTACTTAGACCAACCCTATCATTACACATTGTACATATGTACTAAATCACCACACTGTACCCAATAAATATGCCTGATCATTATGTGTAATTAGAAAGAAAAAAATAGGAGGTGGAGAGATGGCTCACCAGTTAAGAGTGTATACTGATCTGATAAAGAGGACCCGAGTCCAATTCCCAGCACCCACACAGGGCAGCTTAGGACTTCCTACAACTGCTGCTCCAGCAGCTCTGACACTGTCTTCTGACCTCCAAGGGCACTGCGCTCACACACAGATATGCACATATACACGTATATAATTTAAAAGTAATTTGCGGCTGGAGAGATGGCCTAGCAGTTAAGAGTGCTGACTGCTCTTGCAGAGGACCCGGGTTCGATCCCCAGCATCCATATGGCGGCTGAGAACCATCTTTAACTCCAGTTCCAGGGGAATCCTCTGGACGCCCTCTTCTGACCTCCGAGGCATTGCACGACACGGGTGCACAGACCTACATGCAGACAGTACACTCATACACATAAAAAAATAAATTAAAAATAAAAATAACAAAAAATAGAGTCAGGCGTGGTGGCACACGCCTGTGATTCAGCATTCGGGAGTTGGAGGCAGGGAGATCAGGGATTCAAAGTCATCTTTGACTTCACAACTAGTTTGAGGATACATGATACTCTGCCTCAAAACCCAAAACCATAAATAAAGAAATAAACTAATTAAGCCAGCTCTGTCCCTTTGTTAGGTGACTTCGTCTCCATTATTTGGAAAGCAGAGTCGCCATGGGTCTGGGGCCTGATGAGCCGACAGGGTGACCTGGAGCCTTGATCTGGAAGGCTCCAGGTCCTCACAGAAGCCTGGCATGGCTCTCCAGTCCGGGGGGGGGGGGGGTCAGGTACAGCACTGGAAGAGCGAGTCCATGTTCTAGAGGAGCAGCCCCATCTGCTCTTCTCCATCCGCCACATCTGTCCCATGGTTGGGTTAAGAAGGTCCTTCCTCAGCCCGTTTCTTAGCTGGAAACCTTAAGGTAGAGCTGAACCTGCCCAAGTCTCTCTATCCAGGGCTCCTAAGCTCTGCGTCCTCACAGCCTCTCACATGAGCCCCTGCTCCGGACTGAGCACCACTCCTTCCTCACCACCTGGCCTGAGGTACTTTGCTGTTGGGTGACACCCCAGAGCCAAACTTGTTCCCAGAGTTCTTCCCTTGCCTCCTCGCCCTCCTCCCCCTCCCTCCATCCCTTCTCTTTCTCTCTTTTCCTTCATTCTTTCCTCACTCCCGCACTCCCTCCCCTCCCTCCCTCCCTCCCTCCCTCCCTCCCTCCCTCTCTTCCTCCCTCCCTCCCTTCCTTCCTTCCTTCCTTCCTTCCTTCCATCTCTTCTCTCCTCTTTCTTTTTTTGGGACAGTCTCACCACGTAGCCCAGGCTGGACTCAATCTCTCCATCCTCTTGCCTCTGCCTCCCCGGTGCTAGGATACAGGCTGGTGCTGCCTCACCCAGCATATTGCCTTTTTCTCAAGCTCTGCTTTCACGAGGTAGTGCTTACTCTATTGTGCTTAGTTTATTCTGCCAGTGGATGAACTGTGTGGAGTCAGGAGCTCGTTACTTTATGAATGCCTTGCGGAGGGCTGGGCACACAGTGGTGCTCAGGGAATTCTCCACGTCCTCCTGCAGAGGGTCCATCCTCTTCTAACTTAGGCAGTGTTCTGAATTCTCCACGTCCTCCTGCGGAGGGTCCATCCTCTTCTAACTTGGGCAGTGTTCTGAATTCTCCACGTCCTCCTGCGGAGGGTCCATCCTCTTCTAACTTGGGCAGTGTTCTGAATTCTCCACGTCCTCCTGCGGAGGGTCCATCCTCTTCTAACTTAGGCAGTGTTCTGAATTCTCCACGTCCTCCTGCGGAGGGTCCATCCTCTTCTAACTTGGGCAGTGTTCTGAATTCTCCACGTCCTCCTGCGGAGGGTCCATCCTCTTCTAACTTAGGCAGTGTTCTGAATTCTCCACGTCCTCCTGCGGAGGGTCCATCCTCTTCTAACTTAGGCAGTGTTCTGAATTCTCCACGTCCTCCTGCGGAGGGTCCATCCTTTTCTAATTTAGGCAGTGTTCTGCTCCATTCTCCTCTTCTCCAAGCTTCACCTCCTGCCCAAAGCACCACTTCTTTCTCCTTCCTCCTGTGCTCCTACGTGTTAGGGGAACAGGAACTTCTCTGCCTGCAGAGAACAGGAACACTTCCTGCTTGATGGGCTCCCTGGTTCTCCAGTGCAAGTTGTTCTTCTGACACAGCTCTGACTTCCAGGACTCAAGCCTGTATTTCCTGCAGGCCTTCTGGGAACTGTCACCTTCTTCTGCTCCACCCTTCGCTGGAGGAAGAGTTTTGGGTGGCTGGGGTATGAGGGTGTGGTGCAGAGCCTCTAAAGGCTGCACTGTAGAAGGGGCAGGGCTGGACCTGCTGGAAAGAGGAGGAGGGGAGAGAAGGCAAATGGGAAGAGCCTGGTGCTCACTGCTGGGCACAGCCTCGCTTGGCCTCGGAGTCCAGAGCCAGGAAGGGCTTCTGAAGCTTGGCCAAGTTCAGTGGGAATAGCCCAGGGCTCTGGAACAGGCTTCTCAAATACCCTCTTTTTTATAAATTTATTTGATTTTATTTATTTATTTTTTATGTATATGAATGTACTGTCTGCATGTAGTTCTGTGCACCTGTGTCGTGCAATGCCACGGAGGTCAGAAGAGGGCGTCAGATTCCCCTGGAACTGGAGTTCTCCTGGAATTGGAGTTACAGACGGTTCTCAGCCACCATGTGGGTGCTGGGGATCGAACCTGGGTCCTCTGCAAGAGCAGTCAGCGCTCTTAACCACTAGGCCATCCCTCCAGCCCCCCCCCCTTTTTTTTTTTAAGACAGGGTCTCCCTTTAGTCCCAGCTGACCTGGAACTCACTCTGTAGACCAGGCTGGTCTTGAACCCACAGAGATCCGCCTGCCTCTGCCTCCCAGGTGCTAGGATTAAAGGCGTGCGCCACCATGCCTGGCTCAAATATCCTCTTGCAGTACACCCCCTCCATAGCCTCTCATGTGCATTAATCAGACCAGGCAGATTTGCAAGAGGCAGGGCGCTTCAGAGACAGACATAGTGCTAGCCTAGCTGATGTGTTCGTCTGTAAAGATGGCTCAACACCACTGAGCCAAGGCAAGATGCCTACGGTATTGTTCTACTTTCATGATGTTTACAAATGGTCAGGATTGAGAAATGAGGATGAAAAGTGACCTAAAAGGCTCACACTTATAATCCCTGCACTCGAGAGGCTGAGGCAAGAGGATTTCCATGAATGTGACATCAGCATGAGCTACTCAGGAGGTCCCAGGCTGGCCTGGGCTGAGAGTGAGACCCTGTCTCAAACAACAAAACAGCAGAACTAGTCTTCTGGTCTCTGGGGGTTGTTGCTTGGACTGGGTACAGGAGACCTTCTGGATGTGTGATGGAAACCCTCTACATCTGTCTGAGTGGTCGTGCAAGTTAGCTGTCTGTACCGAGGTATGAGCTATTACACTATAAAAATTTCAGAAGTGGGTTAGCTGGAGAGATCACTTAGTGGTTAAGAGCACTAGCCCAGATTTGGTTCCCAACACCCACATAGGAGCTAACAACTATCTGTAACTCCAGTTCCCGAGGATCCAATGCCCTCTTCTGGCCTCTATGGACACTGCACGACACGGGTGCACTAACACACGGAGGCAAAACACCCACACACATATAATAAAAATATATAAATTAAAAAATTAATTTCTTTTTTTTGAGACAGGGTCTCCCTGTAGTCCCAGCTGTTCTGGAACTCACTCTGTAGACCAGGCTGGCCTTGAACTCACAAAGATCCGCCTGCCTCTGCCTCCCGAGTGCTAGGATTAAAGGCGTGCGCTACCACGCCCGGCTAAAAAATTAATTTCAAAAGCAAATTCTAAACCATGAAAGAGAAAGCCCACTTTGCTGGCTAGGTCTCGTCACTGTGACATAAAGTCATTTGGGAAGAGAGACTTTCTTTTTTTTTTTTTTTTTGGTCTTTTCGAGACAGGGTCTCCCTGTAGTCCCAGCTGTCCTGGAACTCACTCTGTAGACCAGGCTGGCCTTGAAGATCTGCCTGCCTCTTCCTCCCAAGTGCTAGGATTAAAGGCATGTGCCACCACGCCCGGCAGGAAAGAGAGACTTTCAACTGCGCCATTGTTTCCATCCGACTCCACTGTGGACACATCTGCGAAGCATTTTCTTGATTGTTAATTGATGAGGAGGGCCCAGCCCACTGTGGGTGGTGCCGTCCTTGGGCAGGTGGGTCAGAGCTGTGTAAGTAAGCGTAGCTGATGGGCTGGAGAGATAGCCTAGCAGTTAAGAGCACTGACTGCTCTTGGAGAGGACCTGGGTTTGATCCCCAGTACCCACGTGCCAGCTAAGAACCATCTATAACTCCAGTTCCAGGGGAATCCGAGACCCTCTTCTGACCTCCGCGGCATCGCACGACACGGGTGCACAAACCTACATGCAGACAGTACATTCATACACATAAAAAATAAATTTAAAAAAATAAAAAATAAAAAAAGAAGCATAGCTGAGCTAGCCAGGGGAGGGGAGCCGGAAAGCAGTGCTCCAGGTTTGTTTCAGTTCCTGCCTTGGCTTCCCTCAAGAATGGACGATACCTTGTCAGCTGAAGTAAACCTTTTCTTTTCCAAATTGATTTTGGTCAATGTTTTATCGAAGCAACATAAAGCAACCTAGAATACCCAATCTAACATTTTTTGAAACAGGTCTCATGTAGCCCAGGCTGGCTCTGCAGTCAGTATATAGCTGATGCTGGCCTTAAGCTCCTGATTCTCCTGTGTTCCAAGTGCTGGAAGTACAAGTGTGAATGCATCTGTGACTTTATTTTTTTAATGTTTTGTGCATTAATTTATTATGAATACATCACTACTTAGTATAATTGATAACAAAAATGTAATATTCTATAATGTCATCATTGAGATCATTAATATTACAGCTTTTCAGAAGGAGAAAAAAAGGTGGGGGTGGAGGAAAGAGGGGTACGACCAAACCTAGGTCCTCTGCAGGAGCGGCGGGCGCTCCTAACCAGTGATCAGTTCCTAGGTCCTCTGCAGGACAGCGGGCACTCCTAACCAGTGATCAGTTCCTAGGTCCTCTGCAGGAGCGGCAGGCGCTCCTAACCAGTGATCAGTTCCTAGGTCCTCTGCAGGAGCGGTGGGCGCTCCTAACCAGTGATCCAGTTCCTAGGTCCTCTGCAGGACAGCGGGCACTCCTGACCAGTGATCAGTTCCTAGGTCCTCTGCAGGACAGCGGGCGCTCCTAACCAGTGATCAGTTCCTAGGTCCTCTGCAGGACAGCGGGCGCTCCTAACCAGTGATCAGTTCCTAGGTCCTCTGCAGGACAGCAGGCGCTCCTAACCAGTGATCAGTTCCTAGGTCCTCTGCAGGAGTGGCGGGCGCTCCTAACCAGTGATCCAGTTCCTCAGCCCCCTTGCCTGAGTTTTTATTTTTCAAAACTTAGCAGAAGCTGACAGTGCTAAATTGAGTGCTTTTAATCTCAGCACTTGGGAGGCAGAGACAGGCTGATCTCAGTGAGACTAAGCCCGGCCTGCTCCAACTAGCGAGTTCCAGGCCACCCTGACTCAAAAAGACAGAAACAAACAAACACTTAGCATGAATATATTCTAGACGTACAAGAAAATGTGAAATTATTTAAATGATTTCATAATGAGACTTAAAGCTTACAAATTATATAAAGTCCATGTTCTGGAATTTCACCTAATTCAATTATGCTTAAAATAATTATGATTCTTATAGTCTGCTCCTAGCTTAGATAGCTACTGCCGACACGCATCTGTGACTTTACATGGATTTTATCATTCAGGGGCTGGGGACACAAATCTGTGGATGAGAGCACTTGACAGCCATGCAAGTGCCCCCTAGAAAGCTGGGTGTGGCTGTGTTCACCTCGAACCCAGAGCCTCAGTGGGAGGAGGACCATCGCTGAGGTCTGCTTGCTGCCAGGCTCCTCCAGGGTCAGGGAGACCCCATCTCCAGGAAACAATGGAGTTCAACGGAACAGGATACCCAACATCCTCCTCCACATTTGGGTACACACACTACACACACACACCACACATATGCTATACACACACCACAAACACACATACCATACACACACACCACATACATCACACACATACCACACATATCACACATACACTATACACACACCACACACATCACACACACCACACACATCACACATACACTATACACACACCACACACATCACACACCACACACATCACACACACCACACACACATCACACACACCACACATACACTATACACACACCACACACATCACACACCACACACATCACACACACACCACACACACACATCACACATACACTATACACACACACCACACATACACTATACACACACCACACATATACTATATACACACATACACACCATACACATCACACACCCACACACACACTTTTTTCCAGGTTTAAAGGTAGAGAGGGTGATCCCAGCTCTTGGAAAAGTGGAGTGGGAACATAAGAAGTTCAAAGCGATCTCAGCTCCATGGCAAGCTTAAGGCTAGACTATCTCAGAAACATCAAAAAAGTGTGTGTGTGTGCATGTGTGTGTCTGTGTCTGTGTGTCTGTGTGTGTGTCTGTGTGTGTGCATGTGTGTCCATGTCTGTGTGTGTGTGCATGTGTCTGTGTGTGTGCATGTGTCTGTGTGCATTTGTGTGTGTGTGTGTGTGTGTGTGTGTGTGTGTGTGTGGTCTGTGAACAGACAAGAGAACTGTGGGAGAGACAGAAAACAGCTACTGTCATTACATCTTATTTATATGTTTTGCATTATATAGTGTATGTCTATTACATACTGTATTTTATGTGTTATAAATATGTTATCGTGTTAGGATGTCAGGTGGTAAAAAGCACATCGGAAGGGAAGTGGGTGCCAGCAGCAGACAGGGCTGGGTGGGTGGGGCAGACCCCACAGGAAGAGGAGGCCAGGAATGAGCCATGTGGATGGGACGCCAACCCAAACCTTTGCGTGCTCAGCCTTGCCACAAAGTTCTGCTCTTTCTAATTCTGTTTGCTTTGGGTTCCTGGTATGGCAGTCTTGGGGACGAGTTGTCCTCTGGGATGCCTCTGAGTAGCCAGGCCTGGGCTGTGGTTTGGCCTTCACCGATATTATATCTATCCCAACTCTGACTATTGCAATTTCTCTCTGCCCATACACTGGGAGGGAGCTTGACTTTTTCCTTGAGGAAACCGAGGCTCCTGGGACTTGGGGGCATGCCAAGACAGCCCAAACCACATCCTATGTGCAAGTCAGAACGCAGGGTGAAGAGACTCCTCCCAGCCTCCCAGAATGTGCCGAGCAGCACCCCTGGAGAGAGCAGAGGCGGGGCCCTGGGCCCCAGGAGATAAGGCTGACCTCTGGCTCAAACTCAGGTGCTGAGTTATTGACACAGGTGTGTACACAGGTATGCCTGCTGGCATGACACAAGCACACACCTGGGCCAGGTGAAAGCCGTTGCCAAACGTGTGCAGTCAGGCCACCAGGTAGCGCCATGCAGGCCTGTGGACAGTCACTCAGCAGATGGGTTGGAATTCTCCCAGTGTGTCCTGGCTGTGTTTTTTTGTTTTGTTTTGTTTTGTTTTTTTAATTTTATTTATTTCTGTATGTGTATGAATGTACTGTCTGCATGCAGGTTTGTGCACCCGTGTCATGCAATGCCGCGGAGGTCAGAAGAGGGCATCAGATTCACCTGGAACTGGAGTTAAAGATGGTTCTCAGCCACCATGTGGGTGCTGGGGATCGAACCTGGGTCTTCTGCAAGAGCAGTTGGCACTCTTAACCGCTAGGCCATCTCTCCAGCCCCCTGGCTGTGTTTTGAAGCAGGAGTTTTTCCATAGGCCAGGCTGCTGGCCTCCCTATCAGCTGCCCCATGGAAGAGGGTGTACCCGCTAGGGGCTGGGGACAAGCACTCTGCCGTCTTCTGCTCAGTGCGATGGAAGGGGTCGGATTGCCCTGGACGTGCAGAGATTGAGCAAGATGAGGCAGGCGGGCAGAGGGAATAGCTTAACAGCCTGGGCCCCCACCTGCACTTACTGTGCACACACACCCTCCAACAATGCTCCTAGCAACCTGCTGGCAACCTGGGAGCCCCACCACCACCACCACCACACCTGCACCAGGCTTCCTGTACACCTGCTGTAAGCAATGGAAATAACGGACCTCTCTTTGCAGCCTCTTGATGATGCCCTGTTTCTTCTTTTCAGAGATGTCCTAGAACTCATTCTGAAACCAAGAGAGACAGGCTAATCCATCCTAGACTGGTTCTGGGCGCATGTACTTAATAAGGCAAACTGTGTTCTCTGAATGAGAGGACATGGGTTTGGTTCCCAGCACCCACATGGCAGATAACAACCATTCTTAACTCCAGTTCCAGGGGATCCAACACCCTCTTCTGGCCTCTGTGGACACTGCACACAGATGGCGTACTTACAGAAATACAGACAAAGCATTCATACGTGCACATAAAAAGGAAGCACCTAGTTCCCCAGAACCAACAATGCTCTTGCCTTTCCTCCTCCCTTGAATCTCTTTCTAGCCATCAGTTAAAGAGCTTCCTCTTCTACCTTCATCCTGCAGTTATACAAATAAAGCCTCTGATGCCCTGTCGGAGCCTTTTCCACAGGCTCTCTAGAGGGATAGATGCCTTGACTGTCATACCTCATGTCCCCATTCAGCTCTGCCAAAAAGGTGTCTTTGGAGAATAGGTTAGGATTAGACAGGATTTTGGCTGAGAAGGATGGAGTTTATGCGATGCTGAGAGAACAAAGTTGTTATCATCATCACTTACAAATGTAAGTCCAAGGACTTAAGGCACTTTATAAAGAACTGAACACTCTCTGATCTCCTGGAAGAATGGCCTGGAAAATGAAGAGGTCATATGGGCTCTATGCTAACTGCCCTGGTAATCATAATGGCAGTCCTGATCCTGTGTTCTACCACATGTTAGGAACAAACTCAGGCTTATTGAGCCAAGCTGTTACCAAACAAATGTCCCCTTCCTATAGCAATTTCTTATTCCAAGATAGAGCAGAAAGAAGACCAATGCCTTAATAAGTTAGAAGAAAAGAGAGTTTAAGACAAAAAGACAATAGATTTGTAAGAACATTAAATATTAGTCTTTTCTTTCAAACCCTACAAAACTTGGAACTTGGGTCCTGATAAGGAATTCTAACCCTTCAATCCCACTACACCCTCTAAGACTTTTGTTGAAGGAAAGTCCCTGATGTGTTTGTCCCTGAGCCTGTTGGCCTGGGGTACTGATTCTTTTAAAACTAGCCAACCAGGAAAGACTGTGAGGTGGGATCCCAGCCAAGGGGGAAAGACACAGTCCCCTTAAATTAGGAGTAAAAGCCCACTGAGCTTACAGGTAGAAAGCATGCCTTCTGGGTATGACTAGCACACAAGACACCTTTTTACAAAAGTAAAAGGCAGCTTCCTGCTAAGTTAAAATGTTTTTGTTTAAAAATGTTTTTGTTTAAAAATGTTTGTTCACGGGTGTCCGTTTGAATGTATAACATGTTGGAGTCACGGAGGCCAGGAAAGGGCATCAGATCCTCTGGAGCTGGAGTTGTAGGCTGTTGTGAGCCATGTGATGTGGGTGCTGGGAACTGAACCTGAGTCCCCTGGAAGAGCAGCAGGTGCTCCTAGCTGCAGAGCCGACTCTCCAGCTCCCCTGCCCACCCCCCGCCTTTTGTTTTAAGACAGGGTCTAACAGTGAAGACCTGGATAGCCTAGAAGTCACTATGAAGACCAGGCTGGCCTTGAACTCACAGAGATTTGCCTGCCTCTGCCTCCCGAGTGCTAGGATTAAAGACAGGCAACACCACACCCAGCCAAAATTTATTTACTATTTTATTTACATGTTTGTGTGAACGTATGCCACATGTGTCAGGGTGCCTGTGCCTGGGGAGGCCAGAAGAAGACATTGCATCCTCGGGAGCAGGAATTACAGTTGGCTGTGAGCAGCCAAGTGGGTTCCGGGGCCACCCTCAGGTCCCCTGGAAAAACAGGAAGTGCTCTTAATCTCTTAATCTCTAAGCCATCTCTCCAGCCACTCCCTTCACCCTCTTTGTTTTGTGTTCTGTCCTGTCCTGTCCTGTCCTGTCCTGTCCTGTCCTGTCCTGTCCTGTCCTGTTCTGCTCTGTTCTTCTGTTCTGTCCTGTCCTGTTCTGTCCTGTTCTGTCCTGTTCTGCTCTGTTCTGCTCTGTTCTGTCCTATTCTGTTCTCTGTTCTCCTGTTCTGTTCTGTTCTGTTCTGTTCTGTTCTGTTCTGTTCTGTTCTGTTCTGTTCTGTCCTGTCCTGTCCTGTCTTGTCCTGTCCTGTCCTGTCCTGTCCTGTCCTGTCCTGTCCTGTCCTGTCCTGTTCTGTCCTGTTCTACTCTGTTCTTCTGTTCTGTAGCTCCAGCTGGCCTGAAACTCGGTAAGTCCCAGATCTGCCTGCCTCTGCCTCCTGAGTTCTGGGACTAAAGGCTTGTGCCACACACTCCCCCCCTTATTACCTTTAGAAAGAAGATCTGTGTAACTCTGGACTGATATTCCCCAGGGTTAGACCAGGGTAGTCTCACACTTATGGTGATCTGCCTGCCTCTGCGTCTCAAGTGCTGGGAATACAGGTGTGCAACTCAGCACCCGGCTTCTGCTTGTTCTTTGATGGGGGCAGAGACGAGGATGGGTTCCTCTGCAGTTTTGGGGTGGGGATGGTTGTTCTCATAGTATCCCCCTAAGCTTGAGTCTGTCCACTGTAGGAAGGACAGGTAGGAGTGGAGGAGGGTTAGGACAGGATGGGAGCCTGCGAGCGCTCTGCTGGCAGCTTCTGCTCTGGCCTTGCTGCATGCCCTCGTGTCTGTGCTCATGTCTCCCTCTATACCCACTCCATAGGTCTGTGCAGGTCACAGAGCCTCACTTCCCCTGCTCCCTTGTGCTCCACACACAGATCATCACCATGCAGCACCCTGGCTCCTCCTATGGGCAGTGCTCCCTGCCCTGCCCTTGACACAGTCAAGTGAGGCACAACAGTCACTATGTGGGTCATGGGCCTAGGCCTGTACTGCACAGGAAAGAAACTTAAAAACATCATGAGTGATGGAAAGAGGAGAAGGGAGGGGAAGACAGGGGAGGGGAGGGAGAGCAGAGAGAACAGGAACCCAGGAGGGTGGCCTCAAACAGCTGGGGATGCGAGGGGCAGCAGAATGGAGGAGGGGCAGGACTGGACAGGGGCACACTCTTACTTTGTACAGTTTCAGATCCAATTAGGCCAGACCACAGACACAACACATGCAAAACATGTGTTGCATATAATACACATAACAATCACACTATCCAACACACAAGTCAGATATTACATAACACACACGGCATCTACCCATAACACATACAGCACATACATAACACATACAACATATACATAATATGTACATGCAGCACCCACAATACCCACACACACGTACACTCATGCACAGTTGTACGCACACACACCCTCCTCCTGGGGACCACTCTATGCTCACCCCTGTGAAGAAATAAAATATCAGAAAGCACAGAGAGAGCCTGCCCGTGTCAATGAAGTAGGGACTCGCCTGCTGAAGCCCAGTCCCCACAGCACCCAGTCCCCACAGCACCCAGTCCCCACATCACCCAGTCCCCGCAGCCCCCAGTCCCCGCAGCACCCAGTCCCCAAAGCACCCAGTCCCCAAAGCACCCAGTCCCCAAAGCACCCTGTCCCCACAGCACCCAGTCCTCGCAGCACCCAGTCCCCAAAGCACCCAGTCCCCAAAGCACCCAGTCCCCAAAGCACCCATTCCCCGCAGCACCCAGTCCCCGCAGCACCCAGTCCCCGCAGCCCCCAGTCCCCTCAGCTCTCAGTCCCCAAAGCACCCAGTCCCCAAAGCACCCAGTCCCCAAAGCACCCAGTCCCCAAAGCTCCCAGTCCCCNAGGAAAGAAACTTAAAAACATCATGAGTGATGGAAAGAGGAGAAGGGAGGGGAAGACAGGGGAGGGGAGGGAGAGCAGAGAGAACAGGAACCCAGGAGGGTGGCCTCAAACAGCTGGGGATGCGAGGGGCAGCAGAATGGAGGAGGGGCAGGACTGGACAGGGGCACACTCTTACTTTGTACAGTTTCAGATCCAATTAGGCCAGACCACAGACACAACACATGCAAAACATGTGTTGCATATAATACACATAACAATCACACTATCCAACACACAAGTCAGATATTACATAACACACACGGCATCTACCCATAACACATACAGCACATACATAACACATACAACATATACATAATATGTACATGCAGCACCCACAATACCCACACACACGTACACTCATGCACAGTTGTACGCACACACACCCTCCTCCTGGGGACCACTCTATGCTCACCCCTGTGAAGAAATAAAATATCAGAAAGCACAGAGAGAGCCTGCCCGTGTCAATGAAGTAGGGACTCGCCTGCTGAAGCTTAGTCCCCACAGCACCCAGTCCCCACAGCATCCAGTCCCCACGGCACCCAGTCCCCACAGCCCCCAGTCCCCACAGCACCCAGTCTCCGCAGCAGCCTTCAGTCCACAGCACCCAGTCCCTGCACCACCCAGTCCCAGCAGCACCCAGTCCCGGCAGCATCCAGTCTCTGGTGCCCTGCCTAATTGCTCACCGAGAAACCATTTCTAGGGAAGCTGTGTCCAAGGAAGAGTCCTGGGTTCAGCAAAAGAGGACCTGACTTGGGCAAGGGAGGCAGCAGACACTGGGGCAGCAGTCCAGCTAGCAGAGGTCACTTCCAAGGTTTACCATGCTGAGAAAGAAAGCAAGAGGCCACATACCTGGCAGCCTGTCTGGGGCTAGCTCCATCCATGTCCACAAAGCCAGGGCTTGGGCAAGTCGTCAGTGTTGAGGAGGGTGGGTGGAGGTCAGAGTCCTGGACAATTGGTGCTCCTCTGTCATGAGCCCATGGCTCTGGCCTTCACGCAGCTAGACTTCTTGGCCTCTCCACTGATTTCCAGGTCTGCCGACAGGCCTTGCCAAAAAAATCTCAGGAGGAAAGGAGAAGGTGGGATTAGGCCAAATGTGCGAGCCTGTGTGTGACATCCAGGGCGGTGTTCTCAGCACCCTGATGCAAGAAGAGGCATGGTGCAAGAGGGCGTGGCCATCAGTGGTTCGGCTGGAACCAGGCCTCAGCTGGCTTCATGGGGACAGGCCCGAGGTTCTGTCTCCTACTGGCTGTGGCCCAGCTCTGGCACACTGTCTTCTGCAGGGAGTGGATGCCCATGACCTTATGTGACCTCGGGCATGCTCCTGTCTCTGCCTTTGAATCTATCTGGTCTTTCTTCCAGAAGCTGCTCCTAGAGAGAAACCTCTAGCAGGATAACCATCTTGAGGTGACCTCTGGGAGAGGCCCAGCAGAGGACATGCTGGGTGGGTGGCTGCAGCCCCGGCCTGCTCTCCACCAGCTCCCTGTCCTCCAAAGGTCTGTCTTTGTTCTTGCACATCCAGGACACGGTACTGTCCTCTGGCCGTGGATAACATGTTGCATCATGGAGACACTCTGCCTCTCGACCTTCTGGATCTTGAGCCTGAATTTGTTCAAAAAAAAAGAAACATTACTCGTGCCTCTTATTAAAGACAATATAGATCTTCACAGGCTTGGAAACAAAAGTCCTTAAATTCATTTGGAAAAACAAAAGACCCCGAATAGCCAAAACAACCCTGAGTGAAAAGAGCTACACAGGGGGGATCTCTATACCAGACTTCAAACTATACTACAGGGCTATAGTCATAAAAATAGCCTGGTACTGGCACAAAAACAGACCTATTGACCAATGGAACAAAACTGAAGATCCAAATCTGAGCACATACAATTTCAGCCATCTTAAATTTGACAAGGGGGCCAAGAAGCCACAATGGAGAAAAGACAGCATCTTCAGCAAGTGGTGTTGGCAAAACTGGATCATCACTCTTAGAAGAATGAAATTAAACCCCTACCTCTCGCCCTGTACAAAAGTCAACTCCAGATGGATCAAAGACATCAACGTGAAACCCCAAACTCTGAAGGTGATAGAAGAAAAAGTTGGCAGCAGACTACAAGACATAGGCGTAGGAAAAGACTTCCTAAATCAGACAGCAGCTGCACAANCACCCACATTGCAGGTAACAACATCTGTAACTCCAGTTCCCGAGGATCCAAAGCCCTCTTCTCGCTCTATGACACTGCCACGGACACGGTGCACTAACACACGGAGGCAAAACACCCACACACATTATAATAAAAATATATAAATTAAAAATTAATTTCTTTTTTTTTGAGACAGTGGTCTCCCTGTAGTCCCAACTGTTCTGGAACCCCCTCTGTAGACAGGCTGGCTTTGAACTCACAAAACTCCGCCTGCCTCTGACCTCCCGATCTAGGATTAAAGGTGGGCGCTACCACGCCCGGCTAAAAAATTAATTTCAAAACCAAAACCTTAACACCATGATAAGAGAAAGTCCCACTTTGCGCTACGGTTGGTCACTGTGACATAAAAGTCATTGGGAAGCAGACGACTGGCTTTTATTTTTTTTTTGCGTCTTTTCGAGACAGCGTCTCCTGTAGCCCCAGCCTGCCCTGAACTCACTCTTTAGGCCAGGTTGGCCTTGAAGATCTGCCTGCCTCTCCTCCCAAAGTGCTAGGATATAAAGGCATGTGCCACGCCCGGCCAGAAGAGAGACTTTCAACTGCGCCATTGTTTCCATCCGACTCCACTGTGGACACATCTGCGAAGCATTTTCTTGATGTTAATTCATGAGCGAGGGCCCAGCCCACGGTTTACTCCTTATTTAGAAGAATAGTACCTCCTTTGGGCAGGTGGCGTCAGAGCTGTGTAAAGTAAGCCGCTAGCTGATGAGGCCTGGAGAGATAGCCTAAGCAGAAAAAAAAAAAAAAAAAAACTAAAGCAGCACTGACTGCTCTTGCGAGAGGACCTCGTTTGATCCCCAGTACCCACGTGCCAGCTAAGAAAAAAAAAACCCAACCAAAAAAAAAAAAACAAACCTACTATAACCCAGTTCCAGGAAATCGAGCACCCTCTTCTGACCTCCGCGGCCATTGCACGACACGCCGTGCACAAACCTACATCCAGACAGTACATTCATTACACATAAAAAATAAATGAAAAAATAAAAAATAAAAAAGAAGCCACTAGCTGAGCTACCAGCGGAGGAGCGAAAGCAGCTTCCCAGCGTTTGTCAGTTACTGCCTTGGCCTTCCCTCAAGAATGGACATACCTTGTCAGCTTGAAGCTAAACCTTTCTTTCCAAATTGGCATATGGTCAATGTTTTTACCGCAAGCAACAAAAGCAACCATAGACATACCCATCTACAGTTTTTTGAAACAGCTCTCCAGTAGCCCAGGCTGGCTCTGCAGTCAGTATATAGCTGATGCTGGCCTTAAGCTCCTGATTCTCCTGTGTTCCAAGTGCTGGAAGTACAAGTGTGAATGCATCTGTGGACTTTATTTTTTAATGGTTTGATTTTTTTTTTTTTTTTTTTTTTTTTTTTTTTAAAAAATATAACAAAAATGCTTAATATTCTATAATGTCATCATTGAGATCATTAATATTACAGCTTTTCAGAACGAGAAAAAAGGTGGGGGGAGGAAAGAGGGCGTACGACCCAAACTAGGTCCATCTGCAGAGCGGCGGGCGCCCCTCCTTAACCAGTGATCAGTCCGTAGGTCCTCTGCCAGTGACAGCGGCACTCCTAACCAGAAAAAAAACAACCAAAGATCAGTTTCCTAGGTCCTCTGCAGGAGCGGCAGCGCCGCTCCTAACCAGTGATCAGTTCCTAGGTCCTCTGCAGGACAGCGGGCACTCCTAACCAGTGATCAGTTCCTAGGTCCTCTGCAGGACAGCAGTGGTGCCGGCCTCCCTAACAGTGATCAGTTCCCTAGGTCCCTGCCAGCGACATCGGCGCACTCCTGACCAGTATCAGTTCCTAGCGTCCTCTGCAGGAGCGGTGGGCGCTCCTAACCAGTGATCAGTTCCTAGGTCCTCTGCAGGACAGCGGGCGCTCCTAACCAGTGATCAGCTTTCCTAGAGTCCTCTGCAGGAGCGGTGGGCGCTCCTAACCAGTGATCCAGTTCCTCAGCCCCCTTGCCTGAGTTTTTTATTTTCAAAACTTATCAGAAGCTGACAGGCCCTAAATGTAGTGCTTTATCTCAGCACTTGGTGAGTGCAGAGACAGGCCAATGATCCATGAGACTAAGCACCGGCCTGCCCTCCAACAACTAGAGTCCAGGCCACCCTGAGTCAAAAAGACAGAACAAACAATACACTTAGCATGAATATATTCTAGACGTACAAGAAAATGTGAAATTATTTAAATGATTTCATAATGAGACTTAAAGCTTACAAATTATATAAAGTCCATGTTCTGGAATTTCACCTAATTCAATTATGCTTAAAATAATTATGATTCTTATAGTCTGCTCCTAGCTTAGATAGCTACTGCCGACACGCATCTGTGACTTTACATGGATTTTATCATTCAGGGGCTGGGGACACAAATCTGTGGATGAGAGCACTTGACAGCCATGCAAGTGCCCCCTAGAAAGCTGGGTGTGGCTGTGTTCACCTCGAACCCAGAGCCTCAGTGGGAGGAGCAAAGGTAAAAAAAGACCATCGCCTGAGGTCTGCCTTCTGCCCAGGCTCCTCCCAGGTCAGGGAGACCCCATACTCCAGGAGAACAATGGAGTTCAACGGACCCCCCCCCCCCCCCCCCCCTGGAACCAACAAAAAATACTCCTCCCCCACATTTGGCGTACACACACTACACACACACACCACACATATGCTATACACACACCACAAACACACCCAACCATACACACACACCACAACCACACACACAGACACACACCACATCACACATACAATACACACACCACACACATCACACACACCACACACATCACACTACCTATACACACACGCACACACATCACACACCACACACATCACACACACCACACACACATCACACACACCACACATACACTATACACACACACACACATCACACACCACACACATCACACACACCACCACACACACACATCACACATCACTACACACACACCACACCATACACTATACACACACCACAACATATACTATATACACACAACACACATACCACATCACACACCCACAAACACACACTTTTTCCAGTTTAAAGGTAGAGAGGTGATCCCAGCTCTTTGGAAAAGGTGGAGTGGGAACATAAGAAGTTCAAAGCGATCTCAGCTCCATGGCAAGCTTAAGGCTAGACTATCTCAGAAACATCAAAAAAGTGTGTGTGTGTGTGCTGTTTGTGTTTTTGTGTCTGTGTCTGTGTGTCTGTGGTTGTGCGTGTCTGTGTGTCTGCATGTGCTGTCCATGTCTGTGTGTTGTGTGCCATGTGTCTGTCGTTGGCAGTGTCTCGTGTGCATTGTGCTGTGTGTGTGTAGTGTGTGTGTGTGTGTGTGATGTTGTCTGTGAACAGACAAGAGAACTGGGAGAGACAGAAACAGCTACTGTCATTAATCTTAATTTATATGTTTGCAGTATATAGTGTATGTTCTTTATATACTGTATTTATGCTGTTATAAATTTATGTTATCGTAGTTAGATGTTCAGGTGGTAAAAAGCACATCGGAAGGGAAGTGGGTGCCAGCAGCAGACAGGGCTGGGTGGGTGGGGCAGACCCCACAGGAAGAGGAGGCCAGGAATGAGCCATGTGGATGGGACGCCAACCCAAACCTTTGCGTGCTCAGCCTTGCCACAAAGTTCTGCTCTTTCTAATTCTGTTTGCTTTGGGTTCCTGGTATGGCAGTCTTGGGGACGAGTTGTCCTCTGGGATGCCTCTGAGTAGCCAGGCCTGGGCTGTGGTTTGGCCTTCACCGATATTATATCTATCCCAACTCTACATTGCCAATTTCTCCTGCCCATACACTGGGAGGGAGCTTGACTTTTTCCTTGAGGAAACCGAGGCTCCTGGGACTTGGGGGCATGCCAAGACAGCCCAAACCACATCCTATGTGCAAGTCAGAACGCAGGGTGAAGAGACTCCTCCCAGCCTCCCAGAATGTGCCGAGCAGCACCCCTGGAGAGAGCAGAGGCGGGGCCCTGGGCCCCAGGAGATAAGGCTGACCTCTGGCTCAAACTCAGGTGCTGAGTTATTGACACAGGTGTGTACACAGGTATGCCTGCTGGCATGACACAAGCACACACCTGGGCCAGGTGAAAGCCGTTGCCAAACGTGTGCAGTCAGGCCACCAGGTAGCGCCATGCAGGCCTGTGGACAGTCACTCAGCAGATGGGTTGGAATTCTCCCAGTGTGTCCTGGCTGATGTTTTTTGTTTTGTTGTTTGGTGTTTTTTAATTTATTTATTTCTGTATGTGTTATGAAGTACTGTCTGCATGCAGGTTGCTGCACCCGTGTCAGTCAATGCCGCGCGAGGTCAGAAGGGGCATCAGATTCACCTGAACTGGAGTTATTAAGATGGTTCTCAGCCACCATGTGGGTGCTGAGGGATGAACCTAGGGTCTTCTGCAGAGCAGTTGCACTCTTAACCGCTAGGACCATCTTCTCCAGCCCCCTGGCTGTGTTTTGAAGCAGGAGTTTTTCCATAGGCCAGGCTGCTGGCCTCCCTATCAGCTGCCCCATGGAAGAGGGTGTACCCGCTAGGGGCTGGGGACAAGCACTCTGCCGTCTTCTGCTCAGTGCGATGGAAGGGGTCGGATTGCCCTGGACGTGCAGAGATTGAGCAAGATGAGGCAGGCGGGCAGAGGGAATAGCTTAACAGCCTGGGCCCCCACCTGCACTTACTGTGCACACACACCCTCCAACAATGCTCCTAGCAACCTGCTGGCAACCTCGAGAGCCCCACACCACCACACCCACCTGCACCAGGCTTCCTGTACACCTGCTGTAAGCAATGGAAATAACGGACCTCTCTTTGCAGCCTCTTGATGATGCCCTGTTTCTTCTTTTCAGAGATGTCCTAGAACTCATTCTGCAAACCAAGAGAGACAGGCATCCATCTAGACTGGTGGCGGGCGCATGTCTTAATAAGCCAAAAACTGTTTCTCGAATGAGAGGACATGCGGTTTGGTTCCCAGCCACCCACCATGGCCAGATAACAACCATTCTTAACTCCAGTCAGGGGACCAACACCCTCTTCCTGGCCTCTTGACACGCACACAGATGGCTTACTTACAGAAAATACAGAAAAGCTTAGTCCCAATAAAAAGAAGCCACTAGTTCCCAGAACCAACAATGCTCTTGCCTTTCCTCCTCCCTTGAATCTCTTTCTAGCCATCAGTTAAAGAGCTTCCTCTTCTACCTTCATCCTGCAGTTATACAAATAAAGCCTCTGATGCCCTGTCGGAGCCTTTTCCACAGGCTCTCTGGAGGGATAGATGCCTTGACTGTCATACCTCATGTCCCCATTCAGCTCTGCCAAAAAGGTGTCTTTGGAGAATAGGTTAGGATTAGACAGGATTTTGGCTGAGAAGGATGGAGTTTATGCGATGCTGAGAGAACAAAGTTGTTATCATCATCACTTACAAATGTAAGTCCAAGGACTTAAGGCACTTTATAAAGAACTGAACACTCTCTGATCTCCTGGAAGAATGGCCTGGAAAATGAAGAGGTCATTATGGCCCTCTATGTAACTGCCCTGCGAATCATAATGCAGCTATCTTTTCTGATCCTGGTCTACGCACATGTTAGGAACAAACTCAGGCTTATTGAGCCAAGCTGTTACCAAACAAATGTCCCCTTCCTATAGCAATTTCTTATTCCAAGATAGAGCAGAAAGAAGACCAATGCCTTAATAAGTTAGAAGAAAAGAGAGTTTAAGACAAAAAGACAATAGATTTGTAAGAACATTAAATATTAGTCTTTTCTTTCAAACCTATAAAACTTGGACACTTGGGTCCTGATAAGGAATTCTAACCCTTCAATCCCACTACACCCTCTAAGACTTTTGTTGAAGGAAAGTCCCTGATGTGTTTGTCCCTGAGCCTGTTGGCCTGGGTTAGCTTGATTCTTTTAAACTAAGCAACCAGGAAAGACTGTGAGGTGGGATCCCAGCCAAGGGGGAAAGACACAGTCCCCTTAAATTAGGAGTAAAAGCCCACTGAGCTTACAGGTAGAAAGCATGCCTTCTGGGTATGACTAGCACACAAGACACCTTTTTACAAAAGTAAAAGGCAGCTTCCTGCTAAGTTAAAATGTTTTTGTTTAAAAATGTTTTTGTTGCCGGGCATGGTGGCGCACGGCCTTAATCTATGCACTTGGTAGGCAGATGCAGGTGGATCCTTGTGAGTCAAGGCCAGCTGTCGTACAGAGGTGAGTTCCAGGGACAGCTGGGCTTACAGGGAGACCTGTCTCGAAAAGCAAAAGAAAAGAAAAAAAAAAATGTTTTTGTTTAAAAAGTTATAGTTTCACACGGCTGTCCCGTTTGAATGTATAAAATGGTTGTGAGTCACGGAGGCCAGGGAAAGCGGCATAAGAATCCTCTGAGCTGGAGTTGTAGGCTGTTGTGAGCCATAGGTGATGTGAGGTGCGGGAATCGTTAGAAGCCTGAGATGCGCCCATGAGTAAGAGCAGCAGGTCCAGCTGCAATAGAGACCGACTCTCCAGCTCCCCTTGTCCACCCCCGCCTTTTGTTTAAGACAGGGTCTAACAGTGAAGACCTGGATAGCCTAGAAGTCAACTTGAAGACCAGGCTGGCTTGAACTCACAGAGATTTCCTGCCTCTCCGTCCCGAGTGCTAGGATTAAAAGAAGCCAAACACACACACGGCAGCCAAAATTTATTACTATTTTATTACATGTTGGTGTGAACGTATGCCACATGTGTCAGGTGCCTGTGCCTGGGGAGGCAGAAGAAGACATTGCATCCTCGGGCAGCAGAATATACAGTTGCTGTGGCAGCCAGTGGATTCCGGGGCCACCTCAGGTCCCCTGGAAAAACATGGAAGTGCTCTTAATCTCTTAATCTCTCAAGCAGATTCTCCAGCCACTCCTTCACCCTCTTTGTTTTGTGTTCTGCTCTCTGTCCCTCCTGTCCTGTCCTGTCCTGTCCGTCGTCTGTCCTGCTCTGCTCGTTTCTTTCTGTCCTTCCTGTTCGTGTCCTGTTCTGTCCTGTTCTGACTCTGTTTGGCTCTGTTGTCTGCTATTCTGCTCTGTTCTCCTGTTCTCTTACTGTTTGTTCTGTTCTTTCTGTTCTTTTCTGTATTCCTGTTCTTTCTGTTCTGTCCTAGTCCTGTCTCCTGTCCTTCCTGTCCTGCCTGTCCTGCTCCTGTTTCCTGCCTGGTTCTGTCTCTGCTTCTAGCTCGTTCTTCGTTCTGTAGCTCCAGTGGCCTGAACTCGGTTAAGTCCCAGATCTGCCCTGCTCTATCTGCCTCCTGAGTTCTGGGACTACAGGCTTGTGCCACACACTCCCCCCTTATTACGCTTTAGAAAGAAGACTGTGTAACTCTGGACTGATGATTCTCCACAGGGTTAGACCAGGGTAGTCCTCACACTTATGGTGATCTGCCTGCCTCTGCTCTCAAGTGCTGGGAATACAGGTGGTGAACTAGCCACACCGCTTCTGCTGTTCTTTGATGGGGGCAGAGACGAGGATGGGTTCCTCTGCAGTTTTGGGGTGGGGATGGTTGTTCTCATAGTATCCCCCTAAGCTTGAGTCTGTCCACTGTAGGAAGGACAGGTAGGAGTGGAGGAGGGTTAGGACAGGATGGGAGCCTGCGAGCGCTCTGCTGGCAGCTTCTGCTCTGGCCTTGCTGCATGCCCTCGTGTCTGTGCTCATGTCTCCCTCTATACCCACTCCATAGGTCTGTGCAGGTCACAGAGCCTCACTTCCCCTGCTCCCTTGTGCTCCACACACAGATCATCACCATGCAGCACCCTGGCTCCTCCTATGGGCAGTGCTCCCTGCCCTGCCCTTGACACAGTCAAGTGAGGCACAACAGTCACTATGTGGGTCATGGGCCTAGGCCTGTACTGCACAGGAAAGAAACTTAAAAACATCATGAGTGATGGAAAGAGGAGAAGGGAGGGAAAGACGAGGGGAGGGGAGGGAGAGCAGAGAGAACAGGAACCCAGGAGGGTGGCCTCAAACAGCTGGGGATGCGAGGGGCAGCAGAATGGAGGAGGGGCAGGACTGGACAGGGGCACACTCTTACTTTGTACAGTTTCAGATCCAATTAGGCCAGACCACAGACACAACACATGCAAAACATGTGTTGCATATAATACACATAAAATCACACTAATCCAACATCACAAGTCATGATATTTACATAACACAGTCACGGCATCTACACCATAAACACATACAGCACATAACATACCATAGCAACATAAATACAAATATGTACAATTGCAGCCAACACAATACCCACCACACCACGTACACTCATGGCACAGTTGTACGCGACACACACCCTCCGTCCTGGGGCACCACTCTATGCTTTCACACGCATGAAAAAATAAAATATAGAAAGCAAAGAGAGAGCCTGCCCGTGTCAATGAAGTAGGGACTCGCCTGCTGAAGCCCAGTCCCCACAGCACCCAGTCCCCGCAGCACCCAGTCCCCGCAGCCCCAGTCCCCAAAGCACCCAGTCCCCCAGCACCCAGTCCCCACAAGCACCCAGTCCCCACAAGCACCCTGTCCCCACAGCACCCAGTCCCCACACCAGTCCCCGCAGCCCAGTCCTCGCCTCAGTCCCAAGCACCCAGTCCCCAAAGCACCCATTCCCCGCAGCACCCAGTCCCCAAAGCACCCATTCCCCGCAGCACCCAGTCCCACACCCATCAGCACCCATCCAACACCGTCCCACACCCCAGCCAGCACCCAGTCCCCAAAGCACCCATCCCCAAAGCACCCATGTCCCCGCAAGCACCCAGTTCCCCAGAGCACCCAGTCCCCGCAGCACCCAGTCCCCAAAGCACCCATTCCCCGCAGCACCCAGTCCCCAAAGCACCCATTCCCCGCAGCACCCAGTCCCCAAAGCACCCATTCCCCGCAGCACCCAGTCCCCAAAGCACCCTGTCCCCACAAGCACGTCCCAAAGCCCCAGTCCAAGCAACAGGCCCCGCAGTACGTCCCAAAAGGCACCCAGTCCCCAAAGCACCCCAGTCCCCACAGCATCCAGTCCCTGCAGACCGTCAGTTGCCTCGGTAGCACCCAGTCCCCGCAGACCCGCAGTACCCCCACACCCAGTCCCCCAGGCCCCAGTCCCGCAGACCCTAAGTCCCCAAAGCATAACCGTGTCCCCAAAGCACCCAGTGCCCCAAAAGCACCCAGTCCCCGCAGGTACGCTGTCCCCAAAGCACCAGTCCCCAAAGCACCCAGGTCCCCACAGCAATCCAGTCCCTGCAGTACGTCGACAGTCCATCGTAAGCACCGCAGTCCCCCGCAGACCCCAGTCCCACAGCAGCCTGCCAGGTCGCCCGCAGCACCGCAGTCCCCAGCAGCATCCCAGTGCCCCATTCATGACCTTCAGTCCCGCAACCAGCACCCAGTTCCCCAGAAGGCATCGCCAAGTCCCCAAAGGCACCCAGTCCCCACAGCCGCCCGCCCACTCCCCAGCCCACCCAGTGCCGCAGAGTCACCAGTCCCCGAAAGCACCCAGTCCGCGCGAAGCCCCAGTCCCCACAGCACCCCAGTCCCCACAGCAGCTTAGTTCCCCACAGCACCCATCCCCAACAGCATCGCAGTCCCGCGACGTTGCACCCAGTCCACCCACAGCCCCCAGTCCCCACAGCGCCCAGTCTCCGGCAGCTAGCCTTCGTCCGCAACATGCCAACCAGTTCCCGTGTGCAACCACCGAGTGCCAATGCAGCAACCCGAGTCCCGCGGCAGCATCCAGTCTCTGGTGCCCTGCCTAATTGTCTTCACCGATGAAACCATTTTCTTAGGAGCGTGTCCAAATGGAAGAGTCCTGGGTGTCAGCAAAAGGGGTAGGACCTGACTTGGGCAATGGGAGGGCAGCAGACACTTGGGCGCAGCAAAGTCCAGGCTAGCAGAGGTCCACTTCCTAAAGGTGTTAGCCATGCTGTTAGAAGAAAAGCAAGAAGCAAGACCCCGGCCACAGTATCCTGCAGCCTGTCTGGGCAGTGCTAGGCTCCACTCGCTATGTTCCACAAAGCCAGGGCTTGGCAAGTCGTCAGTTGTTGGAGGAGGGTGGGTGGGAGGTCAGAGTCCTGGACAATTGGTGCTCCTCTTGTCATGAGCCCATGGCTCGTGGCGCTTCGACGACAGGCTAGACTTCTTGGCCTCATCCACTGAATTTCCAGGTCCTGCCGACAGCTTAGCCAGAAAGGAAATCTTCAGGAGGAAAGGAGAAGGTGGGATGTAGGCCAAGTGATGTGCGAGGCCTGTGTGTGCACATCCAGGCGGTGTTCTCAGCACCCCTGATGCAAGAAGAGGCATGGTGCAAGAGGGCGTGGCCATCAGTGGTTCGGCCTTGGAACCAGGCCCTCAGCTGGCTTCATGGGGACAGGCCCGAGGTTCTGTCTCCTACTGGCTGTGGCCCACACTGGCACACTGTCATTTCTGCAGGAAGTGGATACGCCATTGACATTATGTGAGCCTGCGGGCATAGCTCCTGTCTCTGCCTTTGAATCTATCTGGTTCTTTCTTCCCAGAAGCTGCTCCTAGAGAGAAAACCTCTAGCAGGGATAACATCTTGAGAGTGACCTCTGGGAGAGGCCCCAGCAGAGACATGCTGGGTGGGTGGCTGCAAGCCCCGGCCTGCTCTCCCCAGCTCCCTGTCCTCCAAAAGGTCTGTCTTTGTTCTTGGCACATCAGGACACCGGTACTGTCCTCGTGGCCGTGGATAACATGTTGCATCATGGAGACACTCTGCCTCTCGACCTTCTGGATCTTGAGCCTAATTTGTTCAAAAAAAAAGAAACTATACTCTGGCCTCTTAATTAAAGACAATATAGATCTTCACAGAGCTTGGAAACAAAAAAAAGTCCTTAAATTCTTTGGAAAAACAAAAAGACCCGATAGCCAAAAAAACCCTGAGTGAAAAGAGCTACACAGGGGGGACTCTATACCAGACTTCAAACTATACTACAGGCTGAATAGTCATAAAAATAGCCTGTACAGCACAAAAACAAACCTAAGTTGACCAATGGGCAACAAAAACTGAAGATCCAAATCTGAGCAGCAACAATTTCAGCCACTCTAAATTGACAAGGGGTCAAGAAGCACATGGAGAGAAAACAGCATCCTTCAGCAAGTGGTGTTGGCAAAACTGCGATATCAACTTGCCTAGAAGAAATGAAATAAACCACCTACCTCTCGCCCTGTACAAAAGTCAACTCCAGATGGATCAAAGACATCAAAACGTGAAACCCCAAACTCTGAAGGTGATAGAATGAAAAACATGGCAAGCAGACTACAAAGACATAGCCGTAGGAAAGGTCTTCCTAAAACAACACAGCTGTGCAAGAATTACAGGTCGACAATTGACAAATGGGACCTCATTACCTCAAAAGCTTATGTACATCAAAACAAACAATCAAGGAGTGAAGAGAAACCCACAGAGTGGGAGGAAACCTTCACGCAGCAGATACATCTGACAAAGTACTGATTTCCAGAGATAAAACTATAAAAATAAACTATCAAGAAAACAAGAGAAACAGACAAGCAAAATCACCGCACTCAATAGAATGGAGCAAAGAACTAACAGAGACTTCACAAAGTTGAGAATTAGAGATAGTCTGAGAAAACACCTCAAGAAAGTGTTCAACATCACTAAATTCATTAAGGAATGCAAAATCAAAACCACTTTAAGAATATCTAAATAAGATCAGAAAAAAAAAAAAAAAAAAAAATGAATACCAAAGTAGCTGGATAAGAGGTTGTGGGAAAGAGGAACATATCCACAGCTGTTAGGGAATGTTAATACTCTATACAGCCACTATGGAAGCAGTGTGTGAAGAACCCTTGGAAGACTTGAAGTGAACTTGCCACCCACCCAGCCATACCACTCCTGTGCGTATACCCCAAGACGTCACCCCACCGCAGAGATACATGCACGGCCATGTTTATTTCAGCTCTCTTCACAATAGCAAGGGAGCTGCGACCAGCCCAAATGCCCCTCAACCTATGAGTGGATAGAGAAAATGTTGGTACATCTACACAATGGGTGATTGATGCAAGCAGATAAAGAAAGATCATCATGAGCTTTGCAGGAAAATGGCTGGATTCAAGAGAACATCATGCTGAGTGAAGTAAAGCACAGTCCCAGAAGATAAACTGAGAATGGTTTCCTCATTCTGCTGGATGTAGTGCCAATTACTATTTGTATAAGTATTTCCTGTGCATGACCCTTGAGCTTTTTTGTCCAAAGCAGTGTAGGAAAGGCGCATATTGAAACACAACAAACAACCACAGAATAGGTACTGCATTCGAAAACTGACTGCAAATCGAGCTATGAACTTCTGCTCAAACATTTTCAACTTCCTCATGGAGAATATATGAGAAGACTGAGAAAGAGATGAAAAGATTTTGCAGAATGCAATGCATGAGCTCTGGTGGGGTGGGGGAATGGGTGGGGAACACGGGTCTAGATTTGTTAAAAAAATAAAAATTAATTCATGTGAAAAAAAAAATAAAGACAACATAGCAGACCTAATTCAGGAAACTGACATTTTTTATAGAAAAAAATTTTTTTTTGGTCTTTTTGAGACAGGGTCTCCCTTTTAGTCCCAGCTGGCCTGGAGCTCGCTCTGTAGACCAGGCTGGCCTTGAACTCACAGAGATCCACCTGCCTCTGCCTCCCAAGTGCTGGGATTAAAGGATGTGCCACAATGCCCGGCTCAGAAATAATATTTTTATTTCTTCTTGGAAAATGTCATTGTTTAAACAATTGTATTTTTCATGCTATTCATTCACCACTACCTCACAGGGCCTTAGTGCCCCGCAACTTCACACCCTCCTTTGTTGGTGTTGTTATTAGTAATCCCAGAGTCCAGTTACAGCTGCTCCTATGCATAGTGGGGTGTGACCGTCCACTGGGGTGTAGACAGCTTGCCAGGGGCCATGTCCCTAAAGGAGAGTGACTATCCCTCCCTCAGCAGCCATGCTATCAAAAACTCCTCTGATGGGGGGAGCCTCAGGGGTTCATGCTGGCATTTTGACTGGCTTGATCCTTGGGCAGGTCTGGTGCAGGCCATCAGAGCCTCTGTGAGCTGCCTGTGCGCCAGCCACGCCATGTCCAGAACACACCTGCAGCTCTGCCCCGCCCCTCTGGCTCTTGTGTTCTTTGTATGATGCTTCCTGAGCCTTGGATGGGGAGAGGTGGTTAGAGATGTGCACTGCCTCAGAGCGCTCAGTCACTGATGCTTGGCGTTGACCAGCCGTGAGTCTGCATCGTCTACCACCCACTGCACAGTGGGGCTTCTCTGGCAGACCTATGGGGATAAAGTATCTAGAAGACAGTTTGAGCCGGGCGTGGTGGCGTACACCTTTAATCCTAGCACTTGGGAGACAGAGGCAGGTAGATCTCTGTGAGTTCAAGGCCAGCCTGGTCTACAGAGTAAGTTCCAGGACAGCTGGGGCTGCAGGGAGAACCTGTCTTAAAAAGACCCCCCCAAAAAAAGAAGAAGACAGTTTGACAGCACAACCATCTGACAGGACAATAACAGCAGGTCCCCCCATACTCCCACCCTGAAACTCTCCAGGGTCTATGACCTCCCAGCTGTGGGCTTTTGACCAGGTTCACAGCACCAGCCATGAAATCTGTCCTGCAGAGCAGGCCTCACATCCACTCAGAAAGCAGTGGGTTGACCTGGAACTTCACTCCACGACTGCACTAATGGGCACCTTGCTAGGCAGGCCAGCACACCACCAGTGGGGTTTTTTTTGTCTTTTTGAGACAGGGTCTCCCTATAGCCCCAGCTGTCCTGGAACTCACTTTGTAGACCAGGCTGGCCTTGAACTCACAGAGATTCACCTGCCTCTGCCTCCCAAAGTGCTGGTATCAAAGGCATGCACCACCACATCCAGACTGTTGTTGTTGTTGTTGTTGTTGTTGTTGTTGATTTTATGAACTGAGTCCACTTGCTAGACGATGAGTCTCCAGACTCATTCATCCTACCTACTCTTATATAGCCCTTGACCTATATCTGCTTATTTCTCCCACCTCCCCAACTCCATGGTAACCACTGTTATTTTCTTTCTTTTTCTTTTTTATTTTATGTATATGACTGTTTGCTGCACGTATATCTGTATACCATGTGCATGGCTGGTACTCACAGCCAGAAGAGGATACCAGATCCCTGGAACTGGAGTTACAGGCAGTTGTTAACTGCCATTCGGGTGCTGGGACTCAGACCCTGGTCCTTTGCAAGAGCGGAGTGTGCTCATAAGCACCGAGCCATCTCTGCAGCCCCCACTGTCACTTCCATCTTCATTTGAGCTTTTTGAGATTTTTAAATATATTGCACACGTAGGTGAGATTGGCTAATGATCTCCTTTCTGTGGTTTAACTGTCCGTTACACACAGAGACACGTACACATATACTGTGTGCATTCCGAGAAACATTTTTTCCTAACCACAACTTCTTGTTAATTGGAAAGTTCTTTCTTAACTGACCTGCCTGTGGTCTGATGTAACTATGGTTATTGACTTTGCCCCTGTTGCGATATAATTGTGGTTTTATGCTTTATTTATTTATTTACTTACTTATTTTTGTCTTTTTGAGACAGGGTCTACCTGTAGCCCCCAGCTGTCCTGGAACTCACTTTATAGACCAGGCTGGCTTTGAGCTTACAGGGATCTGCCTGCCTCTGCCTCCCCAGTGCTGGGATTAAAGGCATGTGCCACCACACCCAGCAGTTTTATGCTTCATAAACCCTGCCCTGCTTCTTCTCAGCTTCCAGAGATCTCTTGGGCACGAGCTCCCCTCTGAGTGCCAGCTCACATAAAGGACTCCTGATTCAACCATCACTGTGTGCCACTCAGTTCTGCAGTGACTATCGGAGTACAGATATTGCCAAGAGGTGCCAAGAGGCAGCAACTTCTGCTCCTCTGCGTTTATGTCCAGGAAAGTCATTGTTGTTTGCATGTGGAAATCCAGTTTCCTAAGAGCATTGTTCAAGCCGCTATCCATCCTTTCCCCACCTGAGCTCTTGTTGCCCTGCAGTGGGGTTTTGAAGTGTGGAAGAGAGCCTGTGTTCAGTTCCAAATACAAGAACGAGTCCAGAGGAGGCCAGAGGATGGAGAATTACTAACGGGGCTAGGGACAGAGCTCAGTTGGCAGAGCACTTCCCCTACATACCGCAAGGCCTGGGTTCAGTTCTTAGCACTGCGCAAAGCGGGCCTTGTGGCAGGCCTGGTGGCAAAGGTCTTTAGTCCCAACACTCGGGACCTAGGGCCTAAGGCCAGCCAGTCCAAGCCGGTTAACACTTGGGACCTAGGGCCTAAGGCCAGCCAGTCCAAGCCTGGTTAACACTCAGGACCTAGGGCCCAAGGCCAGCCAGTCCAAGCCTGGTTAACACTCAGGACCTAGGGCCCAAGGCCAGCCAATCCAAGCCTGGTTAACACTCGGGACCTAGGGCCTAAGGCCAGCCAGTCCAAGCCGGTTAACACTTGGGACCTAGGGCCTAAGGCCAGCCAGTCCAAGCCTGGTTAACACTCAGGACCTAGGGCCTAAGGCTGGCCAGTCCAAGCCTGGTTAACACTCAGGACCTAGGGCCTAAGGCCGGCCAGTCCAAGCCTGGTTAACACTCAGGACCTAGGGCCTAAGGCCGGCCAATCCAAGCCTGGTTAACACTTGGGACCAAGGGCCTAAGGCCAGCCAGTCCAAGGCTGGTTAACACTCAGGACCTAGGGCCTAAGCTCGGCCAGTCCAAGGCTGGTTAACACTCAGGACCTAGGGCCTAAGGCCAGCCAGTCCAAGGCTGGTTAACACTCAGGACCTAGGGCCTAAGGCCGGCCAGTCCAAGCCTGGTTAACACTCAGGACCTAGGGCTTACGGCCGGCCAATCCATGCCTGGTTAACACTCAGGACCTAGGGCCTAAGGCAAGCCAGTCCAAGCCTGGTTAACACTCGGGACCTAGGGCTTAAGGCCGGCCAGTCCAAGCCTGGTCGCATTGATCCAAGCCAGGTAGAGACCCTGTCTCAAAGCAAGACTGACTTCTGAGGAATGGCATCCAAAACTGTCCTCTGTTTTCCACACACATGGACTCCCACCACTTGTGCATACACACTAACACCCACACACACAAATGTGCGTGTGTATGAGAGAGAGAGAGTCAGGCAGAGAGACTAAGAAGAGGCGTAGAAGGTACCAAGTCAACAAAACATTTGCTGAATGCAGGCAGAGGTGTTGAAGTTTTTGAGAGCAGAGAATGAGTAATTTGATCAGATATCACGGGTGGGAGACTTTTGGTATGCTGACTTACCAGAACTCGTGACTCCGTGGGCCAAGATCCCAGGGCTAGAGATAAGTGAAGAAGAATCAGAGTCAGACTTGTTAGGTCAAAGGTGTCTTTCCACAATGTTAAGATTTATTGAATAATAATGCATTCACTAGGTACAATGGTGCCTTTTGTGGTAACTGCCAAGCAATCCTGCTTTCCTTGAGAGCCCTGGACAAGGTGAACACGGGTTCTCTAATTCCAATCTTAATTACTAATATTACCTGTTGGATCACATATTATACAACACACAGTAAATCATCTATCTATCTATCTATCTATCTATCTATCATCTATCTATCTACCTGTCCTCTATCTAACTGATGTTTGCATGTGGGATAATAAAATGGCTGCAAATGGTTAAACAGACTACAGCAGAGCTCAAGGGTTTCCAGGAGGTTTGGTAGAGCTCGGCTGGAGGTCGGCTGTGGTGGAGGCTGTGCAGGCAAAGGGCAGAATTAGGTCCAGATGAAGGAACGGATGGACAGATGGACAGAAGATCCAGATGTACAGGCAATGGCAATTCAAGTAGGCCACATCAACAGCAAGGACCAGGCTGAGCTGGGACAGTTGGGTTTCTCTGCCTGTTGGTCCCTTGACACACACAGATGGTGGTGAACACATAGGTTAGCGGGGCCAGCACCACGACAGGGTTCAGTGCCTCACGTTTCATGGGGTCCAGTGAGTATGTCGCACCTTTGCCTCGGTGCATTTGGTAAGTTCTTGGGCCAGGTTTTTATGATATGATTATTTTTATGTGTATGAATGTACTGTCTGCATGTAGGTTTGTGCGCCCGTGTCGTGCAATTCCTCGGAGGTCAGAAGAGGGTCTTGGATTCCCCTGGAACTGGAGTTAAAGATGGTTCTTAACTGCCATGTGGGAGTTCCCCATGCTGGGGAACGAACCCGGGTCCTCTGCAAGAGCAGTCGGTACTCTTAACCACTAGGCCATCTCTCCAGCCCTATGATATGATTTTAATACATTTGTGTGTTCCTACAGACCCGTTATTTTGATAAATGTATATAGTAGTGCCATTTCTATTATTTTATCTTATTTTAAATTTTATGTGCATGAGTGTTTTCTATGTGTGTATGTAAGCATACCCATGTCATACAATGCCCAAGGAGGTCAGAAGAGGACATCACATTCCCTGGAACTGGAGTTATGGATGGTTGTTGGCCTCCATGTGGATGCTGAGAACTGAACCTGGGTTCCCTGCAAAAGCAGCCAGTGCTCTTAACCACTAAGCCATCTCTCCAGAGCCAGGCCCCTCCGTTTTATTTTCAATGAAGGAGAACAAAAGGCCATTCTTCTAGATTCATTATATTGGTTTGGTTTTTTGAGACAGGGTCTCCCTGTAGCTCCAGTTGGCCTAGAACTCACTATGTGGACCAAGCTGTCCTTGAACTCACAGAGATCCGTCTGCCTGTGCCTCCCAAGTACTGGGGTTAAAGGTGTGTGCCACCAGGCCTAGCTCAGTTTGATTGGGTTTTGTTTGCTTAATGTTTGCTCATATGTTTGTTTGTTTTTCTTTCTCTCTTTCTTTTTCTTTTTCTTTTTTTTTTTTTAAACAAGGTGTCCCTGCAGCCCCAGCTATCCTGGAACTCACTCTGTAGATCAAGCTGGCCTTGAACTCACAGAGGTCCACCTGCCTCTGCCTCCCAAGTGCTGGGATTACAGCATGTGCCACCATGCCTGGCTTGTTTTCCCAATAATTTATTTTTGTTTATACAAGTGTTTTGATGGTCGGTGTGTTTACTGGTATGTGTGTAGTGCCCTCGAAGGATGAAGGAGAATGAGTGTTACTATGTGGGTGCTGGGAAATGAACTTGAATCTGCTGGAAGAACAGCAAGTGCTCTTAACCTCCATCCCCATGTTTGTTTGTTCTTTGAGCAGAGTCTCACTCTAGTCCAGGCTGACCTCAAATTCCCCACAATTCCCCTTCTTCAGTGTCCTGAGTGGTTGGATTACAGACATGAGCCTTCATACCAAGAGTGCTGATTAAGCTCACAGGCCTTTAACAATTTCTTTACTGAAACTTCACATAAGGGATTTCAGGCTAACTTTTCCAAAGCTTCTCAAGACTAGGAAGCCAAGCCACAAGCTCCCCATTAGACTTATAGTTCCTAAAGATTTGGGTGATTCCTCCTTTCCAAACTCCAAGAAATCTTGGAGCTTGGGACTTGCCAGGAAGTGAACTTATTTATCCAGGATGCTAGAAATTTTGAAAAGCGGTTCCAGGCTGGTTTCTTAAAATAAAGTTATTAGCATATATTAATTACACAAAGCAATGGGTTTCTTTATGACATTTTAATATGTGTATCTAATGTATTTTAATCCTATTCACCAATTTGTCTCCTTCCGACTCCCCTTGATCTTCCCAATGGGGGCCCCATATGTTCCTGTGTGTTGCTTTTTTTAATCATTGAGTTTCATAAAGGATGCTTACAGAAGCATGGGTAATGGGCTATTTACAGGAGCCTGGGCACTTGCCCAGTGACCATGCCACTGAAGAGGATGTCTCTACCTCCATCAGCTGACACTGTGTATGAAACCTCAGGGAGGGGTGGGCCTCACAATCTGCGCCCCATGAGGGAATCTGAGCTAGCATCAGCTCCATGCAGCCAAGCTTAGTTTCTTTAAATTTTTTCATACAATATTACAATATTCTTGTCAGAGCCTTGGCAATAAAACCAGTGTTTCCAGTTGTGTCTTTTATTCAAATGACAATGTTGCCACACACAAAAAAAAAGAATTCTCAATTAGTGTTTCCAATTTATGGAAGAATCAGGCAGAAAGAAAAGAAAAGTATTTGCACTTGATTGTAAGCACTTTCGGAAGGCAGCCTAGTGCACTGGAGACTATGCGGGTACCGTACAGCCAGAGTCAAAATGACCAGGCTGGGGAGACAGCTCTGCCAGCAAAGTCCCCGCAGTGCAAGCGCCCACATGAAAGGCTGTGTGTGGTGGCCCACGGCTGCGATCCTGACCCTGGAGGTGGAGATGGGTCATTCCTGCAGCTCGATGGCCAGCCTGATCCGTGAAGTCCAAGATCAAAGAGAGACCCTAGCTCAGCCAGTGAGATGGAGAAGAATACATAATGTTGACATGTCTGCACACAGGCACCCTCTCCCCACAGATGTGCACGTACGCGCATGCACACACAGAATGGCCATGATTAAAGATGTGACATAAGCTCACTATAGAACAATAGACAAGGAGACTTGATTGTTTCTGATATGCAACAAAAATAACAACCTAAAATGTGACTTTAATATTATACCAAGACATGTTACAAGGAGCCTATCAATCAATTTCATACAATTTCTGAAATGTTTTTTTTTTTTTTTCAAAGACATCCATTCCCCCGGCACTGGAATTACAGACAGTCGTCGGCCACTATGTGGGTGCTGGGAACCAAACCCAGCCCTCTGCAAGAGCAGCCAGAGCTCTTCATCGCTGAGCCATCTCTCCAGTCCCAACTCTAAGTTCTTTATACAAGTGGAATCATTGTGGGGGGAGACTTCCGAGGGGGGGGAGTGAGAGAGAGTTTCTTATTTTCCTTAGTTTACTGCCCTCAAGGCTCACCCATGTTGTGGAATATGAAAATAGTTTCCTTCCAGCCGGGTGTGGTGGCGCACGTCTTTGATTCTAGCACTTGGGAGGCAGAGGCAGGCGGATCTTTGTGAGTTCAAGGCCAGCCTGGTCTACAGAGTGAGTTCCAAGACAGCTGGGGCTACAGGGAGACCCTGTCTCGAAAAGACCAAAAAAACAAACAAACAAACAAACAAACAACAAAAAAAAAGAAAATAGTTTCCTTCCTTTACAGGGCTAGGTCATATTCCAATGTATATTTATTTTTATTCAAATTCCACTCAGGAGTAGCAAGCTGTTAAAATTACTGACTACTGCTCTCAGAATGAGGGTGAAGAAGTGAGGGGATGGGGGACATGGGAACAACTGTTGTCTGGAGGTGGGGTGACCCAGGACAGTGGCAGGGATGAGCACTGCCCTCTGTCCCCCTCCTGGCTCCATGACTTTGATGTGTGTGGTATGCCGGGAACTCCTTTGTGACTAGAGCTCACGGCACCTGTACGCCAACTTCCTGCTGTAGCTGTGGGCCCTGAGCAGCTCTCCCACCCCAGGCTTGCCCACCTCACCCACCCCAGGCTTGCCCACCTCCTGAACCTCTTACACTATGAACTCCACCACCCAGAATTCCATCCCTGACAAGGGCACAAGGGCAGGTTACCACTCCCCTCCCAAGGCTCTTTTCCAGAGTTCAGCTAGGACACAGGCTGTGCACACGTGCAGAGGCAGGCAGGTGGGTGGGAGGACCAGCTGGCCCAGCTAGCCCAGCTGGTGTGAGTGGGAGAGAGGCCTGGGTAGGAAGAGGCAAGACCCAGCTCCTCAGTTACTGGGATCACTCAGCAGATACCCTGGAGCACCCGGAAGGACTCACTAACAGGGGAACATGGGAACGTTTATCATCCAGCCGGGACTAGAAACAGGATTGGAGGCGCCGGTGCCCATTTTTCCCTCGGTCCTTCTCCCGCTAAGGAGTGACTGACTAAATGATCAATACCCAGCCCTGTGTGCACGTGTTCCCACGGACAGCCGGTGCCAGGGAGAGGAGAGAGCAAAGCGATCCCAGACCTGAACACCTAGGGTCAGTCACAGTGTAAACACAGTAATAAGAGTGAGGCCTGTGCTGCAGAGATGGCTCAGTGGTTAAGAGTGCAGACCCTGGTTCAATCCCCAGCACCCACATGGTGGCTGAGAACCATCTTTAACTCCAGTTCCAGGGGAATCTGATGCCCTCTTCTGACCTCCACGGCATTGCACGACACGGGTGCACAGACCTACATGCAGGCAGTACATTCATACACATAGTAAAATAAATAAATATTAAAAAAAGAATCTTAAAAAAAAAAGAGTGAGGCACCTGTCTCTATTTGCATGTGGTAAAGAGGTGTGTGCAGCAGGAGCGCCACCATCCCTCCACACCCATGGGTTCACCCCAATACCCTGTGTGCTGTTGAGGAAACAAGGCCAATGAGGACCCAGGGGTGAGGGATCTGCAGTGCGGCTGGGAACCACACACAGCCAAGTGCCTGCGGGTTGTTAGAGGCTGCGATAGTGCCAAGAAGAAAATAAAAGCTCAGCAGAGCTCAGGGAACATTAGAGAGAATTGTTAGAGGTGAGGAGGGACGTTTGTGGGTGTGATGTGGGTGGTGTGTGTTCCTGTTGTATGCAGGGCATTGTGGTTCAAGCTCCTGTGAAGGGGGGGGGCGGGGTGCAAGGGGGGTGTGTGTGCAGGAGGGCTCCTGTGGCAGGGTGTGTGTAGAGGGGATTCCTATCGGAAAGCACATGTAGTTAAGACACATGTGTGACTCTGTGGCGGGGCCATGTTGGTGTGTTTCAGCCTCAGGCGTCTACTTGGGCATCACTGGCAGTTGTCCCCATCTGCGCAGGCGTCACCATTTCCGTGTCACTGGGATCGGGTGTCGACTGCTCTTGCACAGTTCTCTGACCAGGCACACCCCAGGAGCGTCCACCTGCCTGGGCTTCTGTGAGATCTGTGTGGATGGGCCAGAAGGAAGTGTAGTCCTCAGGACTGCCACAGAGATTGTTTGTGGGCATGCCGGGTCGACTCTCCGCCTTCTGGCCTCCTCCTCTGCCTTCCTACATGCCCAGCCTCCTTGCCAGGGCCAGAGTCCCCACCTGGCTCTGCCTTTATCTTCTACTCACTCTTGGCTCCTCTGGCTTCCGCTTCTTTCACATTGGCCGCCCACAGATCATGGAATGAGTAGTCCAGGCTCCAGCCGAGGCCTTCGGTGTTCTCTCTGCCTGGAGCGGTCTTCCCCAGGGTCCTGGCTTCTTAAAGTCCTGCTATGCCGCATCCCCGCCACCCGTCACCCTGCTCTTGATTTATTTCTTCCACAGCACTGTCACCTTTCAATAACCTGATCACATCATGGAGAAGGACAAGGCACTTGGATGGGGTTAAACTGACAAAGCTAAACTGTAAGCCACGTTTTGAAATAGAGGCAGATCTCAGCTGGGTGTGGTGGTAGACACCTTTAGTACCAGCACTCAGGAAGCAGAGACAGGCATATCTCTGTGACTTTGAGGCCAGCCTGATCTATATAGCAAGCTCTAGGCTAATTAGGGATGCAGGATATCCTCCCCCCCCCCAAAAAAAGCAAAACCTCACATGACCTGGAAAGAAAGGCAGTTCTAGTTGAGTCCCAGTCCCTGGTTAGATGGGAATGCAAGCAGTTAAAAAAATAATGTATGGCTGGAGAGGCGACTCAGCTTCTAAAAGCATTGCCTGTTCTTATAGAGGACTTGGGTTTGGTTCCCAGAACCCACATGGTGAGTGACAACCATCTGTAACTCCAACTCCAGAGGATCCAACACCCTCTTCTAGCCTCAAATAGGTACCTGCACTCACGTATGTGTGTGAGAGAGTGCACGCACATGTGCTCGCGTGCACACACACACACACACACACACATAAATAAAATAAAAATAGTTCTTTAAATAAAATAAAGTAAAAATGTGGCCCAGGGAAGCAGGTCTGGGCGCTTCATGCTTGATGATGCTGGTGGAGCTCTGGCTGCTCACAAGGGTGAGGCCACTCAGCTCGCACAGATATGAAGAGCCAAGTTTCCAAATTTGACCCTTAAAAATTATTTATTTGTGGAGCATGGTGGCATATGCCTTTAATCCCAACACTCGGGAGGCAGAGGCAGGCACATTGCTGTGAGTTCAAGGCCAGCCTGGTCTACATAGAGAGTTCCAGGCCAGCTGGGACTATAGATCTCAAAAAGACCAAAAAAGTTCTAATTTATTTTTATTTTGTGTGTATGAGTGTTTTGCCTGCCTGTAGGCAAGTGTACCTGTGTGTGCAATGCCCACAGAGGTCAGAAGAGGGCATTGGATTCCCTGGAACTGGATCTATGGATGGTTGTTAGCTGCCATGTGGGTGCTGAGACCTGAACCTGGGTCCTCTGCAAGAGAAGTCAGTGCTGTTAACCACGGAGCCATCTTTCCAGCCCCACCTTCTTTTTTTTTTTTTTTACAGATCGATGGATTCTGTTTCCTATCCAGTCTGCCCAGTCTTTGGGTCTTCATTTGATTGGGGATTTAGTCCATTAATATTTAAGTTATGACTGATAGGTTTGTTGTTGCTTCCTTTTGCCTTAATTATCCTCCATCTTGGTTTTGTTTAGGTTTCTATTTCTGCAGTTATGCATTTTTATTGATTTCTTCTCTCTAGGTTGCCTGGGGTTTGGTTGCTCCTTCTTCTGTTCTGTTAATGCCGTCAAGTATTCTTCTAAGGGTGTTGGTTTTTTCCCGACATGTATTCGTTCAAGTTGTTTATGTCATGGAAGATTGTTCCTCTCTCCTTCATATGATTGACATTTTGCTGGGTAATAGAACTGGGGCTGCATCATTGTCCCCAACACTGGGAATGCTTGGGCTCGCAGTTGCTTCTTGCCTTATCGTTGCCATGCTTGAGAAGTCCGTTGTTGATTTCTGATAGGTTCCCCTTATAGGTCACTTGTTGTTTTTCCTTGTGCTTAAGAATATTTCTTTGTTTTGGGGTGTCTAGCATTTAACATGATGTGGCTGGTAGATTTCTTTCTGATCTGTCTGTTTGGATTTCTGTGTTGCTCTGTGTGGTATTGGTTTGTTCCTTTTTATTTGGGGAAGTTTTTCATCTATTATTTCTGTTGAGAATCTGATCAATACCAATTCTCTTTGGGATTCTCTCCTTCCTCTATTCTCTTATGAATGTGGGAGTTTGATCTTTTATCATAGTGCCCCAACAGTCCGTGGTTTTGTTTTTAGGTATTTTTAAATTTTTCTAATCTTCCCTTTGGGGTTTTTAGTTGTTCATGGTATCCCATCTCCAGGTCCTGATATGCTGTTGTTGCTTCCTCCGATTCTGCTTCGCGAAAGCCTGTTTCATTTCCTTTTCTCTTGAATGGATGAGTAGTTTGATTTTTCCTTTTCCTTTCCCTTCTGCGGACTTCCTTTAGGTTTCTATTCTGTTTTGGAGCTTCTCTGATCTATCTCTTTTGGTAGATATCTTGTTGTTTGCTGTTGTTTCTTTTTCTTTGTTCAGCATGGGATCTTTTCAGTATTTACTTCCTTTCCTGGAGCTTTCATTCTCCTCTCCTGTCCTCATCCTTTTCTAGTTCTCAATTTGTTCTTTTTGATTTTGTAGTTCTTTAAGTATGTTCCATGTGTTCTGATGTCTGTGTCCTGGGGACATCCCGGAGGGATTCCCACCTGCAGGAAGTCGTCATAGGGTGTATGGTAACCTGTTGGTGTGGGATTATCGCACCCTTTCCAGTGTAGTCCTATGTCTCTTCTTGTGATCCTGGCATATGGGCTTTCCCCTTGCCTGTATTCAATGCATGTGAGTCCTAAATGGCTCTTCACTTACTGTGTGAAGTCGTGCTTTGCTTGCCCTCCTTCACGATCCTTCTTCGTAATCTCAGTTGGGGCGGGGGGGGGGGGTGGGGGGTGGGGGGGTGAGGGGGTGGGGGTGAGGGGAGTGGGGTGGATGGGGGCCCTCTTCAGCCCGCCCCCCGGCACCTGCCTCCTGGGCTCTGGAGACCTCAAATCTCAAGAGGCACACAATCGTGCCTTTAAGACCAGCTGTTAGGATAACTCTGCCCTCACAGCCACTAGATCGAATCAAGCCAAAGACCACACCTTTAAATCCCAGGCTGGGAGGAGGATACTCCAACCTCACAGCCACATAGGCCAATCAAACCAAAGACAGCAGGACCAAAGGATCAACATTCAGCTCACCAAGACAAAACCCTGTCCTTCACACTCCTGTCCTCCCCCCTCTTCCTGCTCTGGCTCAGGAGATCCTCAAGAGAATAAGCCTTGCTCTTCTTTAAAAAATCATATTCAATCGCCAGGCGTGGTGGCACCGTCTTTAAGAATCCCAGCACTCGGGAGGCAGAGGCAGGAGGATCGTCTGTGAGTTCAAAGCCAGCCTGGTCTACATAGTGAGCTCCAGCAGTTTGGGACTAAGGGGACCCGTCTCAAAAATTATACCAAAAAAACACCCCGTCATTCATTATTTTTTATTTTAACATGTATGAGTTTATTGTCTGCATGTATTAAGTGCAATTACCTGTTTTGTGTGCAATGCCCTACAGGGGACAGGAAATAACATCAGATCCCCTGTAACGCTGAGTTACAGATGGGTTTTTGTTAACCTCCATGTGGTTGTTGGGAAACAAATCCAGGTCCTCTGCAAGAACAAGCGCAAGGCTTTAACCTCTGAGCCATCTCTCCACAGCCCAAGATTTTTATTTCTTGCTTCGCAGGCGAGTTCAAGCTGTTTACAATTGTGGGCTCAACCCTTCAACCACTAGCCTCCATCCCAGTAGAACCATGATTAAGTTCCTCAGACTAGTGGCTCACTGTCAGAAGAGACCACCGTGGGCCCTGAATCCAGCCAGTTTCCACACTGGCTGACAAAATTTAACTAGTACTGTCACTTCTACACTTGACAAGGTTACCATGGGGTTCCTACTTTTTTTTTTAAACATCTCACTACGTAGCCCTGGCGGGCCCCCGATTTGGAAATCATGATGTAGACCAGCTGGCCTTGACGATAGAGATAAATCCTCTGCCTCCTGCCTCTACTCACCTGCCAAGTGCTGGGATCAAGGACCTTGAATGGATGCTAGGATTGTAGAAAACAACAAAATAGACCCATAACTGAAGGGACAAAAGAGAAAGAGCATCAGAAAGATAGGCAAACGGGTCTTGCGGTGGGGGTGGTAAGGTGGGGTGGACTCTGCCTGTATTTCCAGCCCCAAGAAGGCAAAGGTAGCAGGATTGTTGTCAGTTTGAGGCAGCCCAGGGCTACATAGTGTACCAGGGCAGAAGTACTATGAAACATGCCTTTGTCGAAATAAATAAGTAAATATGATAGCCAACGATAATCTATCCAAACAAGAAAAACCAAACCCGCGCGAGAGGGGGTCTGTGGGGAGCACATGACTATCAGGCGTCGGTGCGCAACCGTGGGAGGGGCGGTCGTGCGAAGGGGGTAATAACCCTAAGAACTCGGCGGGCGTGTGGGGGTCTTAATGACCCAATTAAAAGATGCAGACTAGCCGACAAGACTGAAAAACAAGATCCAACCATCTGCTGGCTCCAGAAAAAAAAAAACAACACTTTCACTTGCAAAGAGTACATAACAGACCTGAAAGGAAACAGAATGAAAGCGATAACCACACCAGAGGAAGAAAAATCTAGCAGGAATAGCCACTTGCATTTTTTTGATACAGTAGAATTCAAGCCAAAGTTAGTCAGGAGGTGAGGGTTGTGAGTGAGATGTCCCGGGAGGCGGACCATGTAAGTATAAAGGGAACAACATCATCAAAGTTTAACAATTATAAATATATATGCACAAACACTTGGCCACAACAACCCAGTTTCAAAAGAAACCTACTCGATGTAAAAAAAAGTGGGTGGAAATGCAAGTATTAACCTTCAATCCCATTTTCATCAATAGACAGATTACCCAGATAAAAATTTAGCCAATCATCTTCAGAGGTGAGCAGGACCATATATCAAGTCAACTTAACTAACATTTACAGAATATTCCACACAGCTATGGAATAGGCATTTTTTTCTGCAGCCCATGGAACGCCCTCTAAAATAGATCGCATTTGAGGATATTAAACAAATCTTTTTTTTTTTTTTTTTTATGCTCTTTTCGAGACAGTCCTCCCCATCCCCCAAGCTGTTCTGGAACTCACTCTGTAGACCAGGCTGGGGCCTGGAACTCACAGATTTCCACCTGCCGCTGCCTCCCAAGTGCTAGATTAAAGGCGTGCGCCACCATACCAGGCAAACAAATCTTAACAAATACAAAATAACCAAGGAAGGAAGAAGAAACCCACAGAGTGGGAGGAAACCTTCACCGCAGATAGATCTGAAAAGCATTGATTTCCATAATTAAAACTACTGAACAAAACAAGAAAGAAGGAAAACAAATGACATGGGGGGGGGGGGGGGGGGGTGGTGCGGGGGGGGGGCACTCAAAAGATGTTGAGCAAAGAGCTGGGAACAGAGACTGGTCTGCGAGATTGAGGAATTAGAGTGGCTGAGAAACATCTTAAAAAGTTTTCAATGTCGCAGCATTAAGGAAATGCAATTAAAACCACTTTAAGAATAACATCTTACTCCAATGGAGACGGGCTAGATCAAAGAAAACCAAATGATACCCGAGATGCTGGAAGAGTTTGGGGTGGGGAAAGGGAACACTCATCCACTCTGTTGGAATGTAAACTTGTACATCCACTATGGAAAGAAGTCTGGAGAACACTTGGAAGACTTGTAATGAACTTTCCACCCTGACCCAGCCATACCACGTCTAGGTATATACCCACAAGACTCAATTTACCGTAGAGATACATGCACGCCTGTTTATTGCAGCTCTCTGTCACAATAGTGAAGAGCTGGAGGTAACCCAATTGTCCCTCAACTGGTGAGTGGGTAATGAAAATGTGTTATATCTACATAATGGATTTCTTTGCAGCAGTAAAGAAAAAGATGACATCAGGAGCTTTGCAGGTAAATGGATGGAGCAAGAGAGATATCATGCGGAGTGAAGTAACACAGTCCCCAGAAAAAACAAAGAGCAAATGGTATCCCTATCTGTGGATGCACGCCAATGACCTAATTGTATGGCAAAACTGAGCAACGTTAATGTGGATGCTGAAAACAACTTTGCTTGTATATTGTGAATCCCTTAAAAAAAGAAATATGTTACTGCAAAAAAATAAATAAATAATAACCAAGATGATTTTAAATTGGTAATCTTGGTCAATCTTAAGGAAATAAAACCTAAAAGAAAAAAGGCAACACCAAGAGAAAAATACAAATACATGGACATGAACTGTACAGTTTGGAAAGGACATAAGTCATTCAGGAAATCGGAGAGGAGCCAGGCATGGTAGTTACACCTTCTTTAAAACCTCAAGACTCAGAAGGAAGGCAGATCTCTGTGACATGAAGACCAGCTTGGTCCATATAGAAAAATGGAAAGAAAAGAATAAATGATCGGGGCTGGGGAGATAGAGCCTAGTGGTTAAGAGCACCGACTGCTCTTGCAGAGGACCAGGTTCGAGTCCCCAGCACCCAAATTGCGGCTAAAAACCATCTTTACTCCAGTTCCAGAGGACTCCATTCCAGGGGGAATCCGACAATCCTCTCTGACTCCACAACAGCATTGCATGACAAACAGTACACAAATCTACATGCAGACAGGACATTCATACACATAAAAATAAATAAATAAAATTAAAAAATAAATGACAGGAACCTTTGTAATAAAAAACAAAGTGGTTCTAAGAGGAATTTAAGCTGCAAATCCATATACATTAAAAAATTACAAGTCTAATGGGGCTGGAGAGATGCCTAATGGTTTAAGAGCACCGACTGCTCTTGCAAGGACCGGGGGTTTGATCCCCATCACCACATGGCGGCTAAGAAACCGTCTTTAACTCCAATCCCAGTGGAACTTTCTAGTTCCAGGGGAATTGAACACACTCTTCTGACCTCTGCGGCGATGCAAACAACAGGGGGTGCACAAACCTACATGCAGACAGTACATTCATACCCATAAAAAATAATTTAAAAATTACAAATCCTATGGGAACTGGAGAGATGCCGAGTGTAAGAGCGCCGACCCGCTCTTGCAAGGACCCGGGTTCGATCCCAGCAACCATGCGCCCGAGAACCGTCTGAAACGAAACTCCAAGTCGGGAGAACTCCAGTTCCAGGGAATCCGAGACCCTCGTCTGACCGCCGCGCATTGCACGAACGGGTGCACAGCTTGCCTGCAGACAGTACATTGCTACACATGCAGAAATAAATAAAATTAATAAAAAAATTTGAAAAAATTAAAGTATAGTGGCTGGAGAAGAATGGCTCCAGCAGTTAAGGGCAATGGCGCTTGTGCGAGAGGTTATGAGTTCCCAGCAATCACACAGGGTGGCTCACAACCTCCAAAACTCCAGTTCAAGGAGTTTAGGAGCCCTCTTCTGATTTCTTGCCTCCCCGCAGCACCAGGCATCACATGGTGTGCACACATACAGGCAAAGCACTCACACAAGGTGCATAAAACCCAAAATAAGTGAATCCTAAAAGCTGCTGGAGGGAAACAAGATGCAGGCCCAGTCACAGACTCTGAAAGAGACTCCAGTAACCTAGGGCATAACTCTAAGAATTGAAAAATGGGATTTCATGAATTTAAAAACTTCTGCATGACAAAAGAAATATTTATCAGAGTGAAGAGGCAGCACACAGAGTGGGAGTAAATCATTATGAACCACAATTTGACAGCACATTAATATCTAGAATTACTGGGCCTGGTGGAGCACACCTTTAATTCCAGCAATCAGGGGGCAGAGGTTAGGTTGTGTCTCTTAGGAGATTGAGGCCCAGCTGGTCTACAGAGTGAGTTTTCCAGACCAGCTGGGACTACAGGGAGACCCTTCCTCCAAAAAAAAAAGCAAAACCATAGGAAACCTATATAAAAGACCCCAAAATTAAACACCAAAGAAATCAAACCCCAATATAAACAGGCAAATGAAGTGAAAACATTTTCTTTTTTTTTTAATTTACTGTATGTGTATGAATTACTGTCTGCATGCAAGTTTGTGCACCCGTGTCGCAATGCGCGGAGGTTAGAAGAAGGTGGTCCGGATTCCCCTGGAGCTTTTGAGGCAGATGGTTTGGGAGATTAAATAGAGTAGTTGTTCCTTTGGAATGTAATTTGGTGCCGTATTATGCGATGAATAGAATAGTTGATGAGTGTTGATATCCCCTATGATACCCTTAGGGAGGAGTTCTCCTGCAATTGGAGTTTCAGGTGGTTCTCGGCTCTTGTCGCTGACAGTGGGGGCTGGGGAGAGAACCCGGGTCCTCTGTAGAGCAGTCGGCCCACCCGCTCGTTAAACCACTAGCCTCTCTCCAGCCCTCCCCCGAACATACGTTTTCAAAAGATTCAAAAGACGAAATTCAATAGACAATAAATTATATGAGGAAAGGTTCGATATTTTTTAGCCATCATCACGGCACTAACAAATCAAAAACTACATTGGAAGATCACCGTCTTGCCCTAATCAGAAAGCTGTCACCAGGAGAAACAAATGACAGGAAAGATTGACAAGACTTAGGGGAAAAAGAATTCTTATGTATTGCTAGTAGAAATATAGACTAATGCAACCATTAAGGAAATCAATAGTAGAGAGTCCTCAAAACAAGAAATAAGAATAATGATCCTTCTATACCACTCCAAGGTGTGTGCCCAAAGGAATGCAAGCCAAAGGTGTGGTGGCAACACACTTTTAAGTCCCAGCACTTGGGAGGCAGAGGCAGGGTGGACGCTCTGAGTTCCAGGCCAGCCTGGGCTTGAAGAGGGCTGGTTTTATAGGCAGCTGGCTACAGGGAGACCCTGTCTCAAAACACCAAAAAGAAAGAAGAAAGAAAAAGAAAGAAAGAAAGAAAGAAAGAAAGAAAGAGGATAAAAAGTGGTTACTAACTTTTACTTCCCTTAAATTACTTCTTCCTTCTTTCTGCCTTAACTGCAACAACCTTGCCAGCCAAACCCTGACTTCAGTCTATCCAGATCTGTTAGATCTTTGATTTATATATAATATTTTTAAAGATATTGATGTATTGTTTGATTATATACACATATATATCAAATGTACATGAGTGGGTGGGTGTTTATAATGAATATTATTATATTTATATCTGAAAAAACTATTCCTGTTTAAAAGCACAAGGCCGGGGCTGGAGTGAATGGCTCAGTGGTTAAGGGGCACCGACTGCTCTTGGCAAGGACCTGGGTTTGATTCCCAGCAACCCACATGGTGGCGGCTAAGAACATCTTTAAAACTCAGTTCCAGGGAATCCGATGCCCTCTTCTGACTTTCCACAAGCATTGCACAATACGGGGACAAACCTGCATGCAGACAGAGTATAAACCTCAATACACATAAAAAATAATAAATGAAAAAAATTAAATAAATACAGTAAATAAAATAAATAAATAAAAAGGCACCAAAGCCATCTCCAGTAGTTCTAGGGCCTGGCTTATCCCTCCCTGTCTGTCTTCATATTTGTAGCCTACAGTTTCCACCATGTCATTTAACTTGAATCACACGCCTTGCCCACGCCTTACTCCTTAATGACTTTGTAAGTGTTCCTCATCCTCTTGCATGATAATGCAAGCTCCCCAAGAGAGCCAAGAGTCTTTTTGTCATAGAATGACCATCCTCACCCTTTGTGAAAATTAAACACATCTTACATGTTCCCAAGTCCCCTTAAAAAGGTGTCCAAGATCATGAGCTCCTACCTTTGGCTGGAAATCAAAGTGATCCCAAGGCTACAGACACACTCTGGTCCCTGTGAAGGGGACGATGACTCCCTGAGTGTCCACATCCTAATCCCCAGAACCGGTGACGCTGTTTCATAACATGGTCAAGACTGAGTTGCACAAGGTAGTAGGAGGCTGCTTATCAGCAGAACTTCCAGAGAGAGATTATACTAAATGCTGTGGGTTGAGCCAGTGTAATCACAGGGTCCGCACACGTGGACAGAGACAGGAAAACAGCTGGAATGGACTGGCAGCAATGACTCAGCTCCACACTGCTGGCTTGGCAGGCAGAGGAGGGGCCAGGGTGAGCCTGAGCCCCAGAAGGAGCACAACCTGGAGTACCCTGCCTTCAGATGACTGCCAGACTAATAGACAAATAGACAAATAGACAGAGTCCTCAAAGGAACTGCCGCATGACACTGTTTCTGGGAAGATGGGAGCCTGGGAATGATGGACCAAAGGAACAGTAGCTCCATGCCCAACTTGCTGAACCAGTGCATTTATTGGTGTTACTTAGAGGACTATTGGTGAGGGCTCACTTGCTGGAATGTCCCTGTAAGCTCACCCTAGTGTGGCTGAAGATTCAGACAGTCCAGACCAGTGGAATGCTCTGTCCACTAGCAGGAACTGACAGGTCAGTCTCTGCTCCTTAGCTGTATTCCTGCTCAAGAGAAGCTTTGCAGGGAGGGGCCTTGTGAGCTGTAGATTTCACATTCATGAGTTTCCTAAGCCTAGTGTTTTGTTTACTTCCTGAGTCTCAAGGAACTCTTCCTTCTAGGATGGACAGTCTCAGTTCTAAGACATTGACACACAAGAACCATGGCCATTTTCATCCCTAAACCCAGTCTTGCCCCCAAACTAACCGCTTTTAAATTAGTCTTGGGACTATCACAGGCAAGTTCTTTCTACTCCTTCCCCCAAGGAGGGACTGCCTAGAGAACACGGTGCTGCCTGGTTCCTGCCCTACCTCACCAGTTCTTTACGGAGTTGGTAAGCTAGGAAGCAGGGACGAGTTCCCTCCCTAACCTCAGCACCGGAAGACCTGGCTCCCTCTCTGTGTGGCAACTCTGTTCAAAGGGAAGTGGAAGGCGGCCCCTTTCAATCCTGCCACAGGGCAGTACTGGAGGAACAAGCAGCCCCTCAGTTGGCCTGTGATCAGATTTGCTGTTAGAACACACAGCTTTCCTCACAGAAAGCAAGCTTTGTCTGTGCTCTAAGCTCCCAGCAGAGTGATGACAGCAGAGAGATGACACATCATGGTGACTCCTGAATGAAAACAGCCTGACTCATACATAAAACCAAAGATTGGGACACATCAGTTCTGAGAACTTCTTTCCAATTTCTCCTGGAACTCTGCTCCCAAGCAAAGGCCTTGCTTTCTCATAATCGAAAGTGTACATTGAAAATGGGAAAGGAAAAAAGGAATTTGTCTTATGGGGGGATTTGTTCTACTGACCTAGAACTGCACACACATGTTATCAATCTAATACCAACTGCTGTTTGTAAAACAAATAGGATAATACATTATTTTCCAAGTGAAATTTGACACGGATATCTCAAATCAATGGTTTGTCACTCACACACACACCACACACACACACACACGTACAATTATTCCTGGGTCGAGGAAGCATATGCTGAATAGCTTCAGTTATTAACTCGTAGAAGGAACCTCAATTTAAAAAGTCCTGCATTAGAACTAGCCTGGTGTTCAGGGTGAGAAGCATTTTTTTTATTTTTGGGTGATGTGGGGGTACCACCAGGGTTAGCGCCCACCCACTGTGGGTGGTGCTAACCCCTGGTGGTTCTGTAGGTTATATAATGACAGCAGCTGAGCGACAAAGGCACAGGGGGAGCAAGCAGTCAGCAATGGGTTGTACCACCTTTGGTCTGTGGTTCAGCTCTTGCCTCCATGTTCATGCCCTGGCTCCCTACATAATAAGCTGCAAGTCAAAGGTGAAAGTAACTCTTTCCTGTCCAAGTTGGCTATTTTGGTGTGCGGTGGTTTAATCAGCAGAAGAAGCTACACTAGAACAGAAATTTGTACAAGGAGTGGTGGGGGGTTTTGCTGTGAAGAACCTGACCAATGTGGGAGGGGGTGAGAAATGTGAAAGACTTTAGGAGTTTGGACTCAAAAGGTTGTTCAATAGGCTATTCTAGTAGAAGTCTGGAAGAAGGTACTTCTGAGAGCAACATAGTTCCAGAGGGAAATAAGAACTTACACAGAACCAGCAACCAAAATATTTTGAACAAACAGTAGCTAAGTCAGCCAGAGCCTTAAGACCTGACTGAAGCTAAGAAAACACAATGGACGTAATTGTCTTTTTTTTTCAGTTAGGAATACCTTTATGGTTTCTGTAATCAAATCCATGTAGATAAGACCTTACATATTTAATATAGTACATTACCCCTTGTGATAGTTAATCCTGGGTGTCAACTGGACTGGACTAAGGAACAAATAAGAGAAAAAGGTCTTCTGTTTGGACCACCTCAACCCGGAGGGCCCACCAAGTGGGCGTTACCTTGTGCCAGCAGGCAGTATTTTAAGGCCAAGGCACGGGAGGCCTGGTCCTTTTTTTCCTCCTGCAGTTTGCTTCTCTCAATCTGGTGAGTTTGTCTTGTGGCTGTGATCAACCTTTCGATCCCAGCGTGAATGAGATCGGCAGATCTCCTGGAACCATTCGAGCCTTCAGCACTAGACTGGGACTACCGAGACATCAGCCTTGCGACTGAGCAGTTCCCTGATTCCCGGCCTCTCCAGTTCACCATCGCTACTGTTGAGCTCCGTTCAACGTGAGTAAATCAATAAATTGTATGTATGTTTATATATTCATCCTGATTGCTATTCTGTTTCTGTTAGAGAACCCTGACTAATCACCCTGTACACTGAAAAAATTAACTTCTAGACCAATATGCTGTTAATGTTTGTACAATGTCAAACCAACACAGTAAAATGGGATACATTTTTTTTCCAAAGTTGACAGCACAGTTAAGGTTTTCAAAAATTCAAATTATATATGTAATATATATTTATATTTCTATACAAAAAGACCAATAATAGCAGCGTGTTATGCATCAATAGCAGCAACAGCTTCTCCAGGCTCTGTAGTCATTCGAACAAGATCATAGCGACGTCAGCACTGCATTAACAAAAACAAAGTAAAAAATGAAATCCCAGAAAACAGCACAGTTCTGCTCCTGTTGTGGTGCCTGGCACCATTTTCTTTTTTATTAGCTTCTCAATCATCATCTGGAAAGAAAACGTTCTGAGTAACATCATTAAGCAAAACAGCTCTGATAAAGCATGGTCACTACTACACATCATAAAACAGGTACAAGATATTTTACATTCATAGAGGTATAATACAGTACTGATGGACTAATTTCTTTTTTTTTTTTTTTTTTTGGTCTTTTCAAGACAGGGGTATCCCTGTAGCCCCAGCCTGTCCTAGAACGCACTTGTAGACTAGGCTGGCCTGGACCTCACAAAGATACGCCTGACTCTGCCTCCCTCAGTGCTGGGAAGAGCTAGCTTCAATTAAAAAAGAAAAAATGGGGGGCAGGGACTGCAGAGAGGTCTACATCTTAGTTATAGCACTGGCTGCTCTTTCCAGTGGAACCTGGGTTCATTGCAGTAACACACGTGGTGGCCAACAACCTTCTGTAACTACTCAGTTCCAGAGGATCTGAAGCCTCTTCTGGCTTTTGTTTCACACTGAACACACCCATACATTTACAGACACGCAGGCAAAATACTCAGAAATAGAATAAAAAAAAAAAAAATTTGTTTAAAGAAAAATGTCTTTAAGTGTATTATGGGATGTAATTTATTTTGAAGTAGTATGTATGTATGTATGTAATGTACGTATGCACGCTGAAACCACAGGCTGGCCTTGAACTCACAAAATCGCCTGCCTCTGCCTCCCAGGGCTACCCTGCCTACCGTCTCTTGCCTCTTCCTCCCAAGTCTAGGATTAAAGGCTGCACCGGGCTGGAGAGATGATGCCTAGCGGTTAAGAGCAACTGACTGCTCTTAAGAGGACCCGGTTCGATCCCCAGTACCCACATGGCGGCCGGAACCGTCCGAACTCCAATTCCAGGAGAAACTCCATTCCAGGGGAATTTTTGAACACCCTTCTTCTGACCTCCGCGGCATGCATGACGGGGGCCACAAACCTGCATGCAGACAGTACACTCAACACAATACAAAATAAATAAAATTAACCAAAAAAACATCATAAGGCCTGTACCACCAGCCCATCAAGATGGACTAATGTTCTTTAGCAACTTCAATTTCAAATGGATCCTAACATGCCTAGAATGGTGACATGGCATTGACACTAATGGTTGAATAGGCTGCAGATCTACAATTAGACAAAAGAGCATGGCAGAAAGAAATAGCAAGGGTTCAGTCTGAAAATAAATCACTAGGGCTTAATGTGGAGCCAAAGCTCTCCTTGATTAGAACCATTATGGAGATGCCTCCGATTTCTTTTCTTTTCTTTTCTTTTCTTTTTTTTTTTTTTTTTTGTTTTGTCTTTTTGAGACAAGGGTCTCACCTTGTAGCCCACTGTCCTGAGCTTTGCTCGGAATACCAGGCTGGCCGTGAACTCACAGAGATCCCCCTGCCTCTTTCCGTCCCATTGCTGGGATTAAAGGCATGCACGACACCGCACCCGGCTCCAGATTTTCATTTGAACATCTGAGCAAGCTACTCAGGAGCAAGACCCCACCCAGCTGAGCCTCCTTGTGAAAGGAGAGGGCCTAAGATGTCTTATGTTTCTAGAAAACCACCTTATACAAAAGTAGCCACATAAGAAGCGAGCCTAGCCAAGCTGGCAGCTGAACTTGGAGTGTGGCTGCCTTTTAGAGACATGAAGTTTTCAAGAGTGAAGGGGTCACCAGTTCCTCCTCCGCTTCCCGCTGTGGTTTTAGAGAGACACAGAATCCAGGCAGCATGCAGCAAGAGAGAGAGCCCCTGCATATAAAAGTGTAAGGATCACAATTAAATAAGAAATTATGTGGGCGAGCAGCCTTGGAGAGGGAGGCTAGGGAATGGAACAGTTTGCTAAGTGTGCATGGCTTGACCTGAGTGTCAAGGAATAAATTAGATTGCATGATAGTATTCTGTGTCCTGAACTCCTTTTGGACTGTGGGTCCAGGCTCACGGCAAAAAGCCCTGGACAGGTCAATCAACTCTGCGTGAAGGCTGAGAAGGGTGGAGCCTGGTTGGCAGTGGATACCCCAAGATGTTGCAGATGCCAGAGCCCTGAGATATCTGCCAAGGACACAGGGAGTGGTGCCAGCCCAAGAAAGATTTTATCTGCCCTGGCTGAGGCTGTCCCTTAAGCCCTTGAAGTAAAATCCCAGGCACAACATGGAGTGAAGGACTTGGTGTTTTGCCCTGAATGTTTGGGTCCTTGTTTCGTCCTGGTTATTTCCTCACTGTGTCACCCCCCCGGTCCTCCCTTTTGAAACAAGAATGTATATTTGGTTCCATTGTGTTTTGAAAGTATGCGATCTGCTTTCTGATTTACAGTTGAGAGAATGCTTCGAGTTTCAGAAGACTTTGGACTTTTTAACAATTCAAGATGGTAAAGACTATGGACTTTGAAAGTGGACTAAATCTTTTTATATTATGAAAATATGGCCTTGAGCCTATGGGGGCCAAGGAGTGGAAATGTGGTGGCTTGAATAAGATTTGTCTCCCATAGGCCCAAGTACTGAGACATTGGTCCCCAGCCCCCTAGTGCTGTTGAGGAGGGTCATTAAGAGAACCTTCAGGACGTGTGGACATGCATGTGGAAGCCCGTCACCATGGGTGGGCTTTGGGAGTATACAGCTTGCCCACTTCCTGCCTTGCTCTGCACCTTGCCCTGTGTGGAGATCTGAGTCACGTCACATCATCGTTCTCTTCGAACTGCGTCCTGCTGCAGGCCTCCTGCCCAGAGATCTCATCCCTTCAAGGGAACCATAACCCAAAAACCTCTTTCCTTCTATAAGTTGCCTTGTTGATGGTGCTTTATCATAGTGGATACGAAGGTTCATCAGGGATGAAAGCTATCCGTTCAGGTTGCAAGAAGAGCCCAAGGGAAACTTGCTTACATCATAAACAAGCTGAGATGGTATAACATGACCTCAGAATTTAGGATCAACTTGATTTCAAGGTTAGGTAAAAGTCATTATTCCCCACAGCCTGCCTTGTTTGCTTCTTTCTTTGTTTTTTTTTTTTTTTTTTTTGGTCTTTTCGAGACAGGGTCTCCCTGTAGCCCCACGTGACTGGAACTACTCTGTAGACAGGCTGGCCTTGAACTGTCACAGAATCCGCCTGCCTCTGCTCCAATGCGTAGGATTAAAGGCGTGCGCCAACCCACCCAGCTCTGCATTCGCGTCTTAGTGAGCTGTTTTTTTTCCACAATGGCTGTCAAAGAACCTCAATTCCATTACTACTAATTCCATTACTTCCCCTTTGTGCCAACTTGCTCCATCTCTAAACCAGGAAAGTGATGAAGACAGAGCTGATCCCCATTTCTTCAGAAGGATTACCTGTAATTATCCCAAAGGCAAGGTTAACAGAAGGCTCAAGTGAATTACTTCTATTGATATCACAAGCCCAACAGTTGAGTGTTCATCCACTAATAGGAATGCTATCCCCTGTGATCAATCAGTTCTCACCACTGAGGCTAATTACTCTCTCCTTGAGAAGTGGATTGTTGGTTTATTACCAAGGGATTCATTGCTTCCAGGGTTCCTCCAGGGGATGTTCCTGCTCCATCTGCAAGTCTGATCTCTTTGAATTTCAGTTATATCAGACTCAGGCGGGAACAAAGACGCAGCTATGGTGGGAACAACCCTTCCCAGGCATCGAGGTGGTGGATGGGGCTCGAGATCTGGTTTCTACACAGAGGGAAGAGTTTTTATGCAATTTGAAAATGCCCAGCTTCTTACAAGCCCAGACTGGCCTCCAGCCACTTTCTAGCTCCATCTGAGGAAAGAGCACCTGGCACATGGCGAAGCCAGCCTGGCCTCCTGGGACTCGGCGTGTTGACAGGGCCAAGGGATTGACAGAACAAGGCCTCATTTACCCACGCCTCTTGGGATCCTCCCTGGAGGATTTTTATGGGAAACTGTATCAAAAATTTCTGTTTACATCCTGTGATAATGAAGGTAGTCAACAGGTAACTTATAATGACAGGATTGTGCTTTTCTAAAGGGTAGACTAATCAGACTCAAGAGGATACAACTCCGGGGGCATGGTGTGCACAACTTTCATCCTGACACTTGGAGGCAGAGGCAGACGGGATCTCTGTGAATTCAAGACAGCCTGGTCTGCATAGCAGTTCCAGGCAGCTGGGGCGACAGGGAGAACCCTGCTTCAAAAAGAACCCCCCCCCCCAAAAAAGAGGGACAACTCTGTATGGGGGACTCTCATTGCAACCAGATAGACAGAACTTTATTAACTTACATTTTTGCTATGTTTAATTAACTTTGTAGGGTAGAGTTGATTTTTAATAATTTTTGTCATAGTACATTTGAAATGATAGATAAATGTGTAATGTACACATATGTGCTACTTTTCTAAATATTTTATTTTTTAATTTATAATTTTTTTTTTTTTTTTTTTTTTTTTGTGTGTGTGTGTATGTGCCCACAGAGGCTGGAAGAGGGCACTGGAAGTCCCCCCTGGAGCTGGGGGTATAGGCGCTTGTTCAGCTCCTTGGTGTGGGTGCCTGTCCTGTTTCAAAGCAGCAGGCACTCTCAAACAGGCTGAAGGAGCCGCTCACTCAGCCTATCAAAGATTTTATACCGGGGTCCCTCTCTCTCTCTCTCCTCTCTCTCTCTCTCTCTCTCATCCTCACTCTCCTCTCTCTCTCGCTCTCGGCCTCTCCTCTCCTCTCCCATCCTCTCCTTCGTCTCTCTCTTCCCTCTCTCCCTCTCCCCCCCATCGCTCCTGGGTATAGAGACATCCCCTGGAGCACAGTTGACCTACTAGGTGCCATGTCCTTTCCCTTCTCCAGGAGCCATCAACTGCCTACAGCTCCTCAAGGAATACATTTGATTTTTCATCAGCTTTATGTATTCATTTTTTTTTTTTTTAGTTTTATTCTTTTATAGGTGGAGATCCAGTTTACTCAGCAATATGTAGAGAAGAGGATGTTTTTCCCCTGAAACTGGAGTTTGGACAGGACAGTGGTTGCCACGAGGTGGGGGCTGGAAACTGAACCTGGGTCCTCTTTCCAAGAGCTGCCATGACGCTTAAGTGCTGAGTCACCTTTCCAGTCCCTATATGAGCTTTATTACAGTCTGATGACAAGTAAAATTTCATACCATAATTGTGTATGCTGAATACCCATATCCATTGTGAAATAGCCGAGGAGTGTCCAGACTTTTGACATTGCAACATAGTATCATCTACAAGGTTCAAACTTGAGAACCACAAAATTGGATTATTTTTTAATTGAAAAAATACTATGTTTAAAGTTTAAAGTAAGCTTACAGTTTTAGGTTGGGCCCAACTGCATCAGACTCATTAACATGTCTGTCAGGTCACGTGTAACAGGTTTTGTGGTGAGAACATCCAAACTCCACTGCTGGCTAGATTTGGAAGTGAGTCACCTCTGGAACTTGTCTGAAACCTCAGCATTAGATATTAAGAGAGTGGCAAAGTAGAGCTTTCAGGAGGAGTTGGAGCACTGCCCTAAATAATGGCTTGTCCATCCGTGCAGTTAGCTGATTAGTAGTTTAATGGGTCATCTCGAAAATGGGCCTGCCACCATCAGAGCTGGTTTGGCCAGATCTCCTGTGGGCTTCTTGTCTCTCGCTACGTAATGCTCTAATTCTGCTGTCAAGAAAGCCATCAACAGATCTGCCCCTCAGCCTTGAGCTGGAACTATGGGACATAATTTACCCGGCATGTAGTATTATGGACAGAATATGAAAAGCCACTACTAGCAAAATTTTAAAGCATAGCAATGCATTTCGATTTAACGACAGTAGATCAGAATGCAATTCATGCGGTCCTGTCTGTCTGTGTGTCCCTCGACCCCTTTGCTAATAGCTCCACAGCCCCTCAGTCCTCTAACCCACCCCCTATTCATGGCAACCACCATTCTACGCTGTCCGGGAGGAGCGTGGCTACAGCCCCAGGACTGGTGTTACTTATGACATTTTTCCCTCATCCGTTCCGCTGTTGGTGAAACCACCTAGCTTGCACTGTAAGCACGTATTAACTATGTGAACTATGCTACTTGGATGAGCAAGTGTCCGTGCGTTGGCTGGAGGTTCTTTGGGGTAAATGTACCAAGATGATTATCTTTATTATATTTTTTCAAAATGTCAATATTTTTATTGACGTTTTGTACATTTCATACAAGTTCCTAAGCAAATTTAGCCCACTTCCCCCCTTCCGTGCCCCCCCACCCCACCAGAAACTCATGCATTCTGCCATACTATTAATGCAGTTCATCGTTTTCCTTCAGTCTTGTTTTAAATTTCACTATGCAGAAATTTACTTTTTGGGGAGACGGTTACTGTTTCACTTCACTCAATTTCTTTGACACCATCCCTTTTTTGTTGTGGTTTGTGCCTTCCCCAATTGTATCACTCCAAAATATGCAATATGCACACAACGTATTCAAAGATTTATACAGCATAGGTGTTAAGATCTTTACTTACGCTTTTTTTTTTTTTTTAGGTTGAAAAATGTCATGTGTTCCTTAAAGAAGTTTGAAGTCTCCCTCCTTGGCAAGCCCAAACAAACCATCAATTCTGCCCCCGTGCTCCACACTTGGGTTTTTTCCTTCCCATAGGTCACCCAAATGATGTGGTCCAGTAAGCACCAAGTCATGTCTTGATCTTCCTAACTGGCCTCCATGATACAGCTGGGGTAGTCCAACAATGCAGTCTAATACTCTGAAGAGGCTGAAAATCCCCAGATAGGTTTTCTTCCTCTAGATCCACAAGCCAGATGTCTCTAAGTCCCCATCTGGCACTGAAGGTTTGGAGGAATTTCGTGGAGAGACATGAAATCTTCAGTCCATATTGGAAGGTTTGAAGCTGAGTATCAGGTCGGAATAACTGCAAAAGCAGTGGCCAGTAGATGCATTGCCGTAAGAATGCGAAGACGGGCGGCAAAACAACAGTGCTTTTTTTTTTTTTTTAAAACTTTTTGTCGTTGTTTACTAAGATCTCAATTTTATACCCGAAGTACAATTTCTCAGGCATTTCTAATTATTTATTTATGGTTATACTTCCTTTTGGATGTTAAGGCCACACAGTCACCCAGATTAATCTGGTCCTCAAGAGTCATTCAGGTTTTGGGGGGTGGGAGGGGAGTCCCCGGCTCCTTTTGGCTTTTCATTTACCCAGTTCCATCCACTGGAGGATAGTTATCTTTCTTTTTCTTTCTTTTCTTTCTTTTTGTCTTTTTGAGACAGGTCTCCCTGTAGCCAGCCCCAGCGGTCCCTGGAACTCAAATCTGTGACAAGCTGGCCTTGAACTCACAGAAGATCCACCTGCCTCTAACCCAAGTGCTGGGATTAAAAGGGCGTGCCCAACCTGCTGGCATTATCTTTTATCTTTTTGATAGCTGCTTATAGAAGTAGCTCCTTGCAATTCTAATTCATACTCCTCTGATAATTAGTGATATGAAACAGTTTATCTTCTGCTTGTTGACCATTTACATGTCTTCTTTTGAGAAATTACCATTTATGGTCTTTGTCTATTTTTTTTCACTTGAGTTGTTCTCTTGCTAGTAGTAACATGAAGAGGGCCTTGGCGGTAGTTACTGTATTGTGAGCAAACCAGTGTTTTCGGAAGTTGAACCAGAAACTTCTGGTCCACCACCACATAACAGAGCTGAAGAGAACTTGGTGCTTCCTCATGGAGATTTGTCTGACCTTCTCAGGTCCCAGGCCACATTTGGGAACCTGGTGCCTTGTCCTCTCTCGTTGGCATTCAGCTTGAATGCACAGGTGGAGTCTGTCCCTAGCTTTAGGATCCAAGCTTGCGCACACTGACCATGAGTTCTGCTTCTTCGGTGGGGAAGACATGATGGGTGTGGAGGGAGCTGCTTCAAACCCAACTTGACAGTCCTCTCACTCACCCGCAGTGTCGTACTCTCTGTTGAACCCATAACATCAGGTGGGGTTTTGGTTTGTTTGTTTTTGTCTTTGTGCCTTTTGAACAGTGTCTCCCTGAAGTCCCAGCTCGCCTGAACTCACTTTGTAGACCAGGCTGGCCTTGAAACCCACAGAGATATCCTGCCTCTGCTCCAAGTGCTGGGATTCCAGACGTGCACCACTGCAGTGGCAGAATGTTTTGTTTTTTGTTTGTTTTGTTTTAAAATAATCTGGGAGTTCCGCCGGGCATGTGGTGGCACATACCTTTAATCTAGCACTTGGGAGGCAGAGGCTTGGCCGGATCTTTGTTGAGTTCAGGGCCAGCCTGGTCTACAGAGTGAGTTCCAGGACGTGGGGCTACGGGAGACCATGTCTCGAAAAGAACCAAAATAAATAAATAAAGAAATAATAAATAAATAAATAAATAAAGCTGGGAGTCCTCTGTAACTCTGGACAGGTTCATTGGCATGTCTAATATAGGCATGAAGTGTCACATGGCACATGTCAGAAAACCCTGATCTCCACTACAGAGCCTTGGCCTGCCGCTCCTCTTCCCACCTTCTTTGACTCAATTAGCACCAACGACACAAGGTGGTCACATGACCGGGCCACGTGACCTACATCCCTGCCTCACACTGACACAGGCAGAACTGACACAGTCCTAAGTATGTTTAAAATCCCACCTGTGTTAGTACTGTTTTGTCACTGTCTCCAAATACCTAACAAAAAATATTTAGAATGAGGGAAGGGTTTGGGCGCGAGGAGGTGGCTCAGCAGATAACGCCCTTGCTGCCCCTCTGTGTGACCTTGTAGCCCACCTGGGAGAAGAGAACCAACTCCTTGGAAAGACTCCTTCCTGCCCCTGACTTCCACATTTGTGCCATGTGCACACACACACTGAATAAATAAATTTAATTCTATCTTTTCGAAAAGAAGGAAAAAGTTTATTTTTTTTATTCTTGGCTGGCATTTGAGTAGACAGAACAGTCCCCATCACGGCAGAGAAGCCATGGCAACCATGCGGGTCTCTGGGGCAGCAGGAGCCTGAGACAGCTCAACAGCATCTCTGCAGAACCAGAAGCAGAAAGCCTCGTGGTCCAACCCCCAGCAACATTCTTCCAGGAGGCCCCTTTCTGAAGTTTCCACAGTTCTCAAGGCAGCACCACTGGCTAGGTATGAAGTGTCCAGACACACGAGCCTGCGCGAAAACTTTACACCTAAAACAGGAATGGACACTTCTCGCCTCGACCTCTGCTCCCGGCTCCTCACTGGTCCCCCTCCCTTCGTTTCTGGTCTGGATGTCTCTGCGGGTCCCTCCCTAGCTGTCCACCTCTTCTCACGGCATCTGCCTTGGCCTTCTCTGTTGTTAACACGTACCTGGAAGGGCTGGGCACAGAGCAAGGTGAGAGAGCACTTGTCTAGCCCGTGAAGGCCTCGGCTTAAAACACCAGGACACAAGAACAGAACGTAAAAGCTGGAGACTACACGGACCCATGTCATTACGTTAGAGTAAGGACACTCCACACTCTGGGCCACGGGAGTTCCAACTAACTCCAAAGATCCCACGAAGCTGCACATAGAATGCATGCTGGCTAGGGCCTGTGATTTTTTGCAGGGGGTCAAAAAGACCTAAATGCATCAAACAACATTAAATGAGTTTAATGGACAATTAATCAACCAACTGTCCACTATGCTATTATTCAGTGCGGTAAATAGAAGGTTTATTTTTATGTTTTTATGTTATTTTATTTATTTTTTTTGTTTGGTCTTTTTCGAGACATGGTCTCCTGTAGCCCCAGCTATCCTGGAACGCACTCGGTAGAACCAGGCTGGCCTTAAACTCACAAAGATCCCGCCTGCCTCTGCCTCCGGAGTGCTAGGATAAAGGCAATGCGCCACCATGCCCCGGCTTACAGGGTATTTCTACCTGGGATCTTTGGAACTCCAGGACACACAGATCTGTCCTGACACTTTCACAGCCGTAATCAAACACGTGCAGGAGCCATGATGCACTGAGAAGTTGGTGAGTTGACTTTGCTCTGTCTGGATGGGGACCATGGGTACGCAAAGAGCTCTTCTAGTGTCGATAATCCCAGATCCTTGAGTCACCTAAGGCCTGGGCTGTTGAGTGACAGACCCAGAGGCTGCAACCACAAACCCTGCTGCTTCCGGCTTCGGGAGTCAAAAACTTACAGCTCTAAGCACTGAGGTTGGAGGCTTAATGCTCTGGGTTTACTGTTGGCTCCTGGAAGCCACTGAAATCCTTGGCCACCACCATGGCTGTCCACTCTGTTACCAGCTCAGCTCACTCCACTCAAGACAAAGACCAAAAGTGTCCAAGAAGTGCCTGACAAGCCTTCCCTGTCACCGGGCAGTCATGGGTACTATATAGATTCGGGGGGGGGGGAGTCTGATGTCTTCAGCTATGCGCCCACGGCCATGCCCATTAGGCTCCAACGGAGAGTTCCAAACCCAGGGTCACATAGCCAGCCTTGGTCAAACTCAGCATCTTAAACAAAACTGCAACAGTGTGGGAAGGGATCCATCATAGCAAAAGGGAGCTGACAGGAGGGGGAGAGAAAGGAGGATGAGGATAAGAAGAATGCAACATCGAGAGGTTCCACACTGTCAAAGAACTTATTAACTACTTAGAAAAAAAGCCAGCAAGAAAAGAGAGAAGTGTATGATGGAACCTGACATTGAAACACGGGTTGTGACAGGGCAGCACCTCCAGGCTTGGAGTGTAACAGGGTGTTTGGACCAATCGCAGCAGACCTTATGTGAGCGAGCGACTCTGTGCCAGCTCAGGTCCTCTGCTGGGCCTCCAGAGGGATCTGCTCCCCCCCTCCCCAGGCCTGAGTGAAAATAGCTTCAGGGTCCTCTAGAGTCCCTCAAGAACTGTGACAGTGAAGGTGTGGTCTGAGTCAGTCATGGCTGGGACCTGCCTTCTGGAGCCAGAACTGCTCGGCAGCAAGCAGCTGTGTGCTATATCCATTGCTAAAAGCAATGTAGCAACTTCACAGCAGCTGCCCTGGAGGGAGGGCTTTGGAGGCTGCTTGGCTGATGGGCCTTTGCTCAAGGGAGCTGGGCAGCAGGAAAGAGTCTGGCAGCTGTCAGTTAGGGAATCAAAAACCCCAGTCCCCAACATCTTTGCCTATTAAAGATAAAAAATAAATATTAAGGGCTGGAGAGATAGCTTAGCAGTTAAGAGCAACCGACGATTCTGCAGAGGACCCGGGTTCTATTACCAGCAACCACATGGTGGATGAAGAACCGTTTTAACTCTAGTTCCAGGGGAATCTGACACCCTCTTCTGACCTCCGCTGCTTAGCAAAGACACAGTGCACAACCTACATGCAGATAGTACACTCATACACATAAAAATAAATAAATAAATAAATAAATCAATAAAGAAATATATAAAGAGAGTGCTTCTGTTAAGATGGCCCAGCAGGCAGAGGTGCTTACTGCCAAGCCCGATGACTGAGTTTGAAGTCCCCAGAACCCACAGCCTGGAAAGAAAGAAACAAGCTGGCTTCTGACTTCCAGGACACATACAGACAATGACACACGAATAAAATTAATAAAAAATAACGATGTGTCATTAACAGTAATTAAATAGTATTTATCAGTGTCCTAACTGCTCAACCTTAGGTCCACAGCCCCAGGAGAGGTGGTCCCTCTAACCTGTCTGCTGAACAGGCCTCAAGCACACCAATTTAGGTTGACTCAACAGTCTATTATGTATATACTTTTATTTTTATTTATGTGAATAAGTGGTTTTGCCTGCACTGTGTAAGTGCACCCGGGTTGTGCAATGCCTGTGAATGTCAGAAGAAGGCATTTGTATCTCCTGGAACTGGAGTTAGGGGTGGTTTTTAGACGTGCATGTGGGTGCTGGAATTGAACCCAGATCTTCTGCAAGAGCAGCCAGTGCTCGTAACAGCTGAGCACTCTCCAGCCCCCAACACTTTATTAATTCACCTGGACTCCGACCCCATTTCTTGGATAACCCTTTTTGCTCAGCCCCAGCCACACTGACCTCAGGCCCTGGGCTGCCCAGTCCTCAAACCTCTGCGATACCGTTCAGCTTCAGGTTCCGTTCTTGAATTCTAATCCTCGTACCCTTCAGCTCCCCCTCAGATAAAACCATGGAGCCGTGGCCTCCCCAGCCTAGCCATTTAAACTGGATCCCCAGCACTCTTCTCCGAGGCCTAACTCCATCTTGCCTGGAGCGCCGTGCTGTGCTGGTCTCCTCAGCTTTTTCTCCTGAGTCCCTCTCCCCTTCCAGTGGTTCCTGCAGCTCCGTGTTTCAAATGGAAGTGCTTTTCCTTTGCTAGGTGCCTGAGCCAAGTAANGAGACAAGTCTTACTAGCCCAGGCTGACCTCAAATTGGGTGTTTCCAAGAATGATCTTGAACTACACACACACACACACACACACACACACGCACACACACACACAATTTTTTTTAACTGTTTGCATTCCCATCCGACAGGGACTCGGACACAACTAGAACTGCCTTTCTTTCCAGGTTATGTGAGGTTTTGCTTTTTTCTTGAGGGGGGGTATCCTGCATCCCTAATTAGCCTAGAGCTTGCTATGTAGATCAGGCTGGCCTCAAAGTCACAGAGATCTGCCTGTCTCTGCTGGGGACTGGAGGCGTCATGCAGGCCAGGATGGCTCTCTACCACATGAGCTATAGCCTAGTCCTCAATTTGACCCTTCTCTGTGTGAAGCTCTCTCTCCCCCCGGTTGCCAGCCAGCTTCTCCAGTGTCTGAGCTCCTGACACAGTCCTGCCCATCAAGGTACCAACCAGCCAGCTTCTCCAGTGTCTGAGCTCCTGACACAGTCCTGCCCATTAAGGTACCAACCAGCCAGCTTCTCCAGTGTCTGAGCTCCTGACACAGTCCTGCCCACCAAGGTACCCACCAGCCAGGTTCTCCAGTGTCTGAGCTCCTGACACAGTCCTGCCCATCAAGGTACCCACCAGCTAGCTTCTCCAGTGTCTGAGCTCCTGACACAGTCCTGCCCATCAAGGTACCCACCAGCCAGCTTCTCCAGTGTCTGAGCTCCTGACACAGTCCTGCCCACCAAGGTACCCACCAGCCAGCTTCTCCAGTGTCTGAGACCCTGACACAGTCCTGCCCATCAAGGTACCCACCAGCAAGCTTCTCCAGTGTCTGAGCTCCTGACACAGTCCTGCCCATCAAGGTACCAACCAGCCAGCTTCTCCAGTGTCTGAGCCCCTGACACAGTCCTGCCCACCAAGGCTACCCACCAGCCAGTTCTCCAGTGTCTGAGATCCTGACACAGTCCTGCCCATCAAGGTACCCACCAGCAGCTTCTCCAGTGTCTGAGCTCCTGACACAGTCCTGCCCACCAAGGCTACCCACCAGCCCAGCTTCTCCCAGTGTCTGAGCTCCTGACCACAGTCCTGCCCATCAAGGTACCCACCAGCCAGCTTCTCCAGCGTCTGAGCTCCTGACACAGTCCTGCCCATCAAGGTACCCACCAGCCAGTTTCTCCAGCGTCTGAGCTCCTGACACAGTCCTGCCCATCAGGTACCCACCAGCCAGCTTCTCCAGCGTCTGAGCTCCTGACACAGTCCTGCCCATCAAGGTACCCACCAGCCAGCTTCTCCAGTGTCTGAGCTCCTGAACAGTCCTGCCCACAAGGTCCCACCAGCCAGCTTCTCCAGTGTCTGAGCCCTGACACAGTCCTGCCCATCAAGGTACCCACCAGCCAGCTTCTCCAGTGTCTGAGCTCCTGACAAAGTCCTGCCCATCAAGGTACCCACCAGCCAGCTTCTCCAGTGTCTGAGCTCCTGACACAGTCCTGCCCATCAAGGTACCCACCAGCCAGCTTCTCCAGTGTCTGAGCTCCTGACACAGTCCTGTCCACCAAGGTACCCACCAGCCAGCTTCTCCAGCGTCTGAGCTCCTGACACACTCCTGCCCATCAAGGTACCCACCAGCCAGCTTCTCCAGTGTCTGAGACCCTGACACAGTCCTGCCCATCAAGGTGCCCACCAGCCAGCTTCTCCAGTGTCTGAGCTCCTGACACAGTCCTGCCCATCAAGGTACCCACCAGCCAGCTTCTCCAGTGTCTGAGACCCTGATACAGTCCTGCCCATCAAGGTACCCACCAGCCAGCTTCTCCAGTGTCTGAGACCCTGACACAGTCCTGCCCACCAAGGTACCCACCAGCCAGCTTCTCCAGTGTCTGAGCTCCTGACACAGTCCTGCCCACCAAGGCACCCACCAGCCAGATTCTCCAGTGTCTGAGTTCCTGACACACTCCTGCCCACCAAGGTACCCACCAGCCAGCTTCTCCAGCATCTGAGCTCCTGACACAGTCCTGCCCACAAGGTACCCACCAGCCAGCTTCTCCAGGTCTGAGACCCTGACACAGTCCTGCCCATCAAGGTACCCACCAGCCAGCTTCTCCAGTGTCTGAGACCCTGACACAGTCCTGCCCACCAAGGTACCCACCAGCCAGCTTCTCCAGTGTCTGAGCTCCTGACACAGTCCTGCCCATCAAGGTACCCACCAGCCAGCTTCTCCAGTGTCTGAGACCCTGACACTGTCCTGCCCATCAAGGTACCCACCAGCCAGCTTCTCCAGTGTCTGAGCTCCTGACAAAGTCCTGCCCCATCAAGGTACCCACCAGCCAGCTTCTCCAGTGTCTGAGCTCCTGACACAGTCCTGTCCACCAAGGTACCCACCAGCCAGCTTCTCCAGTGTCTGAGCTCCTGACACAGTCCTGCCCCATCAAGGTACCCACCAGCCAGCTTCTCCAGTGTCTGAGACCCTGATACAGTCCTGCCCAGTAAGGTACCCACCACCCTGGAAACTTTCTGCCATTTTACAATCTCATTATGCCCCTGTTATTAAGCAAATCCTTGACCATTGGTGATTGAATTCACAGTGTACTCCAGCCCTTTTCTCCCTAGAGGTTGAGTTGGGGTAAAAGGGTTATCTCTATTCACTTATTTATTTATTATTTGAGACAAGGTCTCATGTAATCCAGGCTGGCCTCAAACCTACCATATACCTAAAGATGACCTTGAATTAATGATCCTCCTGCCTTGACCTCCTAAATGCCTGGAAGTTCCTATGTAGACCAGGCTGAACCTCAAATTCCATAGATCCACCTACCTCCTGAGTGGTAGGATTAAAGGTGTGCACCACCACACCCAGAAAACTCAACGTTTGTACATAGTAGGCAAAGATTCTACCACTGAGCTACACCTCTAGCCCCAAAGAGGCTTTTTACAATAATCAAACTGTCTCTCAAGGAATTCCAAGATTTCTAGAATCTTCAGGCTAGAAACTAGGGACAGAGATCGAATATGTCTTTCTTTTTTTTTTTTCACATAATTTTTAATTTATTTTTTAACAAATCTAGACCCATGGTGTTCCCCCCATTCCCCCACCCCACCAGAGCTTGTGCATTCTGCCAAACAGCTTTCCATCTCTGTAGTCCTTTCTCGAATATTTCCAGGGGAAGTTGACTGTTTTGAGCAGAAGTTCACTGTTTCAGTCAGTTCTTTGATGCAGTATTTCTGTTTGTTGTTGTTTCCAAAAAGGCATTATGCCAAACTGCTTTGTACAAAAGCTCAGGGGGCCCTACACAAAAAATACTTACAACTGGGTAATTGGCACTAGCATCCACAGATGAGGATACCATGCATCTTTGTTTTTCTGGGACTGTGTTACTTCACTCCGCATGATGTCCTCTAGCTCCCCATTTTCCTGCAAAGCGCTGATGTCGTCTTTCTTACTGCTGCAAAGAATTCCATTGTGTAGATGTACACATTTTCACTCTATCCCAATCTCAGTTGAGGGGCATTTAGGTTGGTTCCAGCTCCTTCTATTGTGAGAGAGCTGCAAAAACATGGCCGTGCATGTATCTCTGTAAGGATGAGTCTTGTGGGTACATGCCCAGGAGTGGTATGGCTGGGGGTCGGGTGGCAAGTTCATTCCAAGTCTTCCAAGGGTTCTCCACACGCTTTCCATAGTGGCTGTAACAAGTTTAATTCCCACCACAGGTGGATGAGTGTTCCCCTTCCCACAAACCTCTCCAGCACTTGGTATCATTTGTTTTCTTGATCCTAGCCAGTCTTAATGGAGTAGATGATATCTAAAGTGTTTTCAATTTGCATTTCCTTAATGATTAGTGTGGGCTCAGGAGATCTCAAATCTCAAGAGTCACACAAGCGTGCCTTTAATACCGGCTGGGAGGATAACTCCGCCCCCACAGCCACTAGATCTAATCAAGCCAAAGACCACACCTTTAATCCCAGCTGGGAGGATAACTCCAACCTCACAGCCACAGAGGCCAATCAAACCAAAGACAGCAGGACCAAAGGATCAACAATCAGCTCGCCAAGACACCCAGTTCCTACCTGTCTCCCCCTCTTCCTGCCTCTGGGCTCAGGAGATCTCAAATGAATATGTCTTTCTTTAAAAAAATCATATTCATCGCCAGGCGTGGTGGCACACTTCTTTAATCCCAGCACTCGGGAGGCAGAGGCAGGAGGATCTCTGTGAGTTCAAAGCCAGCCTGGTCTACATAGTGAGCTCCAAGCCAGTTGGGACTAAAGGGAGACCCTGTCTCAAAAATACCAAAAAAACACCCCTCATTCATTATTTTTATTTTACATGTATGAGTGTATTGTCTGCATGTATGTAAGTACACCTGTGTTGTGTGCAATGCCTACAGGGGACAGAAGAGAACATCAGATCCCCTGGAACCGGAGTTACAGATGGTTGTTAGCCACCATGTGGGTCCTGAGAACCAAATCCAGGTCCTCTGCAAGAACAGCCAATGCTTTTAACCTCTGAGCCATCTCTCCAGCAGCCACATATTTATTTCTTGCTGTCGCAGGTCTAGTTCAAGCTGTTTACATTGTGGCTCAACCCTTCAACCACTAGCCTCCATCCCAGTAGAACCATGATTAAGTTCCTCAGACTAGTGGCTCACTGTCTGAAGAGACCACCGTGGGCCCTGAATCCAGCCAGTTTCCACACTGGCTGACAAAATTTAACTAGTACTGTCACTTCTACACTTGACATTTACCATGGGGTCCTACTTTTTTTTTTAACATCTCACTATGTAGCCCTGGCTGGCCCAGATTTGATATGTAGACCAGGCTGGCCTTGAACTCATAGAGATATGCCTGCCTCTGCCTCTACCTGCCAAGTGCTGGGATTAAAGGACTTTATGAGATGCTAGGATTTAGAAAAACAACAAATAGACCCTATACTGAAGGGACAAAGAGAAAGAGCATCAGAAATAGAAAATAAATGAAGGTGGTGACTCTGCCTGTATTTCCAGCCCCAAGAAGGCAAAGGTAGCAGGATTGTTGTCAGTTTGAGGCAGCCCAGGGCTACATAGTGTACCAGGGCAGACAGTACTATGAAACATGACTTTGTCTAAATAAATAAGTAAATAAATACCAACGATAATCTATCCAACCAGAAAAACAACCGGCAAAATTACAGGACTCATCAAACTACTCTCAATAATAACCCTAAACATTAACAGTCTTAATTATCCAATTAAAAGATGCAGACTAGCCGACAAGACTGAAAAACAAGATCCAACCATCTGCTGGCTCCAAGAAACACATTTCACTTGCAAAGTACATACAGACTGAAAGGAACAGAATGGAAGCGACATACCACACCAGAGGAAGAAAAATCTAGCAGGAATAGCCACTTGCATTTTTTTGATACAGTAGAATTCAAGCCAAAGTTAGTCAGGAGAGGTAAAGAGGTCACCATGTATTTATAAAGGGAACAACAATCAGTCTAAAGTTATAACAATTATAAATATATATGCATCAAACACTGGCACACCCAGTTTCATAAAGCAAACCCTACTCGATGTAAAGAGAAGATGGGTGTAAATGCAGTATGTAACTTCAATCCCATTTTCATCAATAGACAGATTACCCAGATAAAAATTTAGCCAATCATCTTCAGAGGTGAGCAGGACCATATATCAAGTCAACTTAACTAACATTTACAGAATATTCCACTCAACAGCTATGGAATATGCATTTTTTTCTGCAGCCCATGGAACGCCCTCTAAAATAGATCGCATTTGAGGATATTAAACAAATCTTTTTTTTTTTTTTTTCTCTTTTCAAGACAGGGTCTCCCCATAGCCCCAGCTGTTCTGGAACTCACTCTGTAGACCAGGCTGGCCTTGAACTCACAAATATCCACCTGCCTCTGCCTCCCAAGTGCTAGGATTAAAGGCGTGCGCCACCATACCAGGCAAACAAATCTTAACAAATACAAAATAACCAAGGAAGTGAAGAGAAAACCCACAGAGTGGGAGGAAACCTTCACCGCAGATACATCTGACAAAGCATTGATTTCCAGAATATATAAACTACTTAAAAAACAAAGAAGAAGGAAAACAAATGACCCACTCAAAAGATGGAGCAAAGAGCTGAACAGAAACTTCACAAGTGAGGAATTAGAGATGGCTGAGAAACATCTTAAAAGTTTTCAATGTCGCTAATCATTAAGGAAATGCAAATTAAAACCACTTTAAGATATCATCTTACTCCAATAAACTGGCTAGGATCAAGAAAACAAATGATACCAGTGCTGGAGAGGTTGTGGGGAAAGGGAAACACTCATCACTGCTGGTGGAATGTAAACTTGTACAGCCACTATGGAAAGCAGTGTGGAGAACCCTTGGAAGACTTGGAATGAACTTGCCACCTGACCAGCCATACCACTCCTGGGTATATACCCACAAGACTCATCTTACCGTAGAGATACATGCACAGCCATGTTTATTGCAGCTCTCTTCACAATAGCAAAGAGCTGGAACCAACCCAAGTGACCCTCATATGATGAGTGGACTAGAGAAAATGGAGTTTCTATGCAGCAGTAAAGAAAGATGACATCATGAGCTTTGCAGGTAAATGATGGAGCCAGAAGATATCATGCTGAGTGAAGTAACACAGTCCCAGAAAAACAATGACAAATGGTATCCCTCATCTGTGGATGCTAACGCCATTACCTAATTGTATGGACAACTGAGCAACGTTAATGTGATCTGAAAACAAACTTTGCTTGTATAATTGTGAATCCCTTAAAAAAGAAATATGTTACTGCAAAAAAATAAATAAATAATAACCAAGATGATATATTGTATCTTGTCAGATCTTAATGAAATAAAACTAGAAGTCAACACCAAGAGAAATACAAATACATGGACATGAACTGTACAGTTTGGAATGACCAGTAAGTCATTCAGGAAATCTGGGAGGAGCCAGGCATGGTAGTACACCTCTTTAACCTCAGCACTCAGAGAGGAAGGCAGATCTCTGTGACATGAAGACCAGCGTGGTCCATATAGTAAAATGGAAATGAAAGAATAAATGATCAGGGGCTGGGGAGATAGCCTAGTGGTTAAGAGCACCGACTGCTCTTGCAGAGGACCAGGTTCGATCCCCAGCACCCATGGCGGCTGAAACATCTGTAACTCCAATTCCAGAGGAACTCCAGTTCCAGGGGAATCCGACATCCTCTTCTGACCTCCACAGCATTGCATGACACGAGTAACAAATCTACATGCAGACAGTACATTCATAACATAAAAATAAATAAATAAAATTTAAAAAAATAAATGATCAGAACCTTTGTATAAAACAAAGGTGGTTCTAAGAGGAATTTAAGCTGCAAATCTATACATTAAAAAATTACAAGTCTATGGGGCTGGAGAGATGGCCTAATGGTTAAGAGCACCGACTGCTCTTGCAGAGGACCTGGGTTTGATCCCCATCAACCACATGGCGGCTAAGAACCGTCTGTAACTCCAATTCCAGGTGAAACTCCAGTTCCAGGGGAATCTGACACACTCTTCTGACCTCTGCGGCATTNTATATACCCACAAGACTCATCTTACCGTAGAGATACATGCACAGCCATGTTTATTGCAGCTCTCTTCACAATAGCAAAGAGCTGGAACCAACCCAAGTGACCCTCAATTGATGAGTGGATAGAGAAATGGAGTTCTATGCAGCAGTAAAGAAAGATGACATCATGAGCTTTGCAGGTAAATGGATGGAGCCAGAAGATATCATGCTGAGTGAAGTAACACAGTCCCAGAAAAACAAATGACAAATGGTATCCCTCATCTGGGGATGCTAACGCCAATTACCTAATTGTATGGCAAACTGAGCAACGTTAATGTGATCTGAAAACAACTTTGCTTGTATATTGTGAATCCCTTAAAAAAAGAAATATGTTACTGCAAAAAAAAAAATAAATAAATAACCAAGATGATATATTGTATCTTGTCAGATCTTAATGAAATAAAACTAGAAGTCAACACCAAGAGAAATACAAATACATGGACATGAACTGTACAGTTTGGAATGACCAGTAAGTCATTCAGGAAATCTGAGAGGAGGCCAGGCATGGTAGTACACCTCTTTAACCTCAGCACTCAGAGAGGAAGGCAGATCTCTGTGACATGAAGACCAGCGTGGTCCATATAGTAAAAATGGAAATGAAAGAATAAATGATCAGGGGCTGGGGAGATAGCCTAGTGGTTAAGAGCACCGACTGCTCTTGCAGAGGACCCAGGTTCGATCCCCAGCACCCACATGGCAGCTGAGAACCATCTGTAACTCCAATTCCAGAGGAACTCCAGTTCCAGGGGAATCCGACATCCTCTTCTGACCTCCACAGCATTGCATGACACGAGTACACAAACCTACATGCAGACAGTACATTCATACACATAAAAAATAAATAAATAAAATTTAAAAAAATAAATGATCAGAACCTTTGGTATAAAACAAAGGTGGTTCTAAGAGGAATTTTAAGCTGCAAATCTATACATTAAAAAATTACAAGTCTATGGGGCTGGAGAGATGGCCTAATGGTTAAGAGCACCGACTGCTCTTGCAGAGGACCTGGGTTTGATCCCCATCAACCACATGGCGGCTAAGAACCGTCTGTAACTCCAATTCCAGGTGAACTCCAGTTCCAGGGGAATCTGACACACTCTTCTGACCTCTGCGGCATTGCACAACATGGGGTGCACAAACCTACATGCAGACAGTACATTCATACCCATAAAAAATAAATTTAAAAAATTACAAGTCTATGGGCTGGAGAGATGGCCTAGTGTTAAGAGCGCCGACCGCTCTTGCAGAGGACCCGGGTTCGATCCCCAGCACCCACATGGCGCCCGAGAACCGTCTGAAACTCCAATTCCGGGAGAACTCCAGTTCCAGGGGAATCCGAGACCCTCTTCTGACCTCCGCGGCATTGCACGACACGGGTGCACAGACTTGCATGCAGACAGTACATTCATACACATACAGAAATAAATAAAATTAATAAAAAAATTTTAAAAAAATTACAAGTCTAGTGGCTGGAGAGATGGCTCAGCAGTTAAGGGCACTGGCTGCTTTTGCAGAGGGTTTGGTTCCCAGGACATACATGGTGGCTCACAACCTCCCAAAACTCCAGTTCCAGGAGATGTGGTGCCCTCTTCTGGCCTCCTCAGGCACCAGGCATGCACATGGTGTGCACACATACAGGCAAGCACTCACACAAGTGCATAAAACCCAAAATAAGTGAATCCTAAAAGCTGCTGGAGGGAAACAAGATGCAGGCCCAGTCACAGACTCTGAAAGAGACTCCAGTAACCTAGGGCATAACTCTAAGAATTGAAAAATGGGATTTCATGAATTTAAAAACTTCTGCATGACAAAAGAAATATTTATCAGAGTGAAGAGGCAGCACACAGAGTGGGAGTAAATCATTATGAACCACAATTTGACAGCACATTAATATCTAGAATATAGCTGGGCCTGGTGGAGCACACCTTTAATTCCAGCACTCAGGGGGCAGAGGTAGGTGTGTCTCTGTGAGATTGAGGCCAGCCTGGTCTACATAGTGTGTTCCAGACCAGCTGGGACTACAGGGAGACCCTGTCTCCAAACAAAAAAGCAAAACCAAAAGAAACCTATATAAAAGACCCCAAAATTAAACACCAAAGAAATCAAACCCCAATAATAAACAGGCAAATGAATTGAACAGTTTTCTTTTTTTTTAATTTCTGTATGTGTATGAATGTACTGTCTGCATGCAAGTTTGTGCACCCGTGTCGTGCAATGCCGCGGAGGTTAGAAGAAGGGTGTCGGATTCCCCTGGAGCTGGAGTTCTCCTGCAATTGGAGTTTCAGACGGCTCTTGGCCGCCATGTGGGGGCTGGGGATCGAACCCGGGTCCTCTGTAAGAGCGGTCGGCGCTCTTAACCACTAGGCCATCTCTCCAGCCTCCGAACAGACAGTTTTCAAAAGACGAAATTCAATAGACAATAAATATATGAGGAAAAGGTTCGATATTTTTAGCCATCACGGCACTACAAATCAAAACTACATTGAGATCCCTCTTGCCCTAATCAGAACAGCTGTCACCAAGAAACAAATGACAGGAAATATTGACAAGGACTTAGGGGAAAAAGAATTCTTATGTATTGCTAGTAGAAATATAGACTAATGCAACCATTAAGGAAATCAATAGGGAGATTCCTCAAAACAAGAAATAAAATAATGATCCTTCTATACCACTCCAAGGTGTGTGCCCAAAGGAATGCAAGCCAGGTGTGGTGGCACACACTTTTAATCCCAGCACTTGGGAGGCAGAGGCAGGTGGATCTCTCTGAGTTCCAGGCCAGCCTGGTCTACAGGGCTGGTTATAGGCCAGCTGGGGCTACAGGGAGACCCTGTCTCAAAAACACCAAAAAGAAAGAAAGAAAGAAAGAAAGAAAGAAAGAAAGAAAGAAAGAAAGAAAGAGAGAAAGAAAGGGTTACTTCCCCTTAAATTCTTCTGCCTTAACTGCAACAACCTTGCCAGCCAAACCCTGACTTCAGTCTATCCAGATCTGTTAGATCTTTGATTTATATATAAATATTTTATAAAGATATGATGTATTGTTGCTTAATATACACATATATATCAAATGTACATGAGTGGGTGGGTGTTTATAATGAATATATATTATATTTATAATCTGAAAAAACTATTCTGTTAAAATGCACAAGGCCGGGGCTGGAGTGATGGCTCAGTGGTTAAGGGCACCGACTGCTCTTGCAGAGGACCTGGGTTTGATTCCCAGCACCCACATGGCGGCTAAGAACCATCTTTAACTCCAGTTCCAGGGGAATCCGATGCCCTCTTCTGACTTCCACAGCATTGCACAATACGGGTGCACAAACCTGCATGCAGACAGAGTATACTCATACACATAAAAAATAATAAATGAAAAAAATTAAATAAATAAATAAATAAATAAATAAATAAAATGCACAAAGCCATCTCCAGTAGTTCTAGGGCCTGGCTTATCCCTCCCTGTCTGTCTTCATATTTGTAGCCTACAGTTTCCACCATGTCATTTAACTTGAATCACACGCCTTGCCCACGCCTTACTCCTTAATGACTTTGTAAGTGTTCCTCATCCTCTTGCATGATAATGCAAGCTCCCCAAGAGAGCCAAGAGTCTTTTTGTCATAGAATGACCATCCTCACCCTTTGTGAAAATTAAACACATCTTACATGTTCCCAAGTCCCCTTAAAAAGGTGTCCAAGATCATGAGCTCCTACCTTTGGCTGGAAATCAAAGTGATCCCAAGGCTACAGACACACTCTGGTCCCTGTGAAGGGGACGATGACTCCCTGAGTGTCCACATCCTAATCCCCAGAACCGGTGACGCTGTTTCATAACATGGTCAAGACTGAGTTGCACAAGGTAGTAGGAGGCTGCTTATCAGCAGAACTTCCAGAGAGAGATTATACTAAATGCTGTGGGTTGAGCCAGTGTAATCACAGGGTCCGCACACGTGGACAGAGACAGGAAAACAGCTGGAATGGACTGGCAGCAATGACTCAGCTCCACACTGCTGGCTTGGCAGGCAGAGGAGGGGCCAGGGTGAGCCTGAGCCCCAGAAGGAGCACAACCTGGAGTACCCTGCCTTCAGATGACTGCCAGACTAATAGACAAATAGACAAATAGACAGAGTCCTCAAAGGAACTGCCGCATGACACTGTTTCTGGGAAGATGGGAGCCTGGGAATGATGGACCAAAGGAACAGTAGCTAGCTCCATGCCCAACTTGCTGAACCAGTGCATTTATTGGTGTTACTTAGAGGACTATTGGTGAGGGCTCACTTGCTGGAATGTCCCTGTAAGCTCACCCTAGTGTGGCTGAAGATTCAGACAGTCCAGACCAGTGGAATGCTCTGTCCACTAGCAGGAACTGACAGGTCAGTCTCTGCTCCTTAGCTGTATTTCCTGCTCAGAGAAGCTTGGCAGGGAGGGGCCTTGTGTATCTGGAGAATTTCAGGGATTTCCTGAGACTTGTGCTTGTTTACTTCCTGAGTCTCAAGGAACTCTTCCTTCTAGGATGGACAGTCTCAGTTCTAAGACATTGACACACAAGAACCATGGCCATTTTCATCCCTAAACCCAGTCTTGCCCCCAAACTAACCGCTTTTTTTAATTTATTTTTTTATGTGTATGAATGTACTGTCTGCATGTAGGTGCCACGGAGGTCAGACGAGGGTGTCGGATTCCTCTGGAACTGGAGTTAAAGACGGTTCTTAGCCGCCATGTGGGTCCTGGGGATTGAACCTGGGTCCTCTGCAAGAGCAGTCGGCCCTCTTAACCGCTAGGCCATCCCTCCAGCCCCGCAGTTGGCCCTCTTAACCGCTAGGCCATCCCTCCAGCCCCAAACTAACCGCTTTTAAATTAGTCTTGGGACTATCACAGGCAAGTTCTTTCTACTCCTTCCCCCAAGGAGGGACTGCCTAGAGAACACGGTGCTGCCTGGTTCCTGCCCTACCTCACCAGTTCTTTACGGAGTTGGTAAGCTAGGAAGCAGGGACGAGTTCCCTCCCTAACCTCAGCACTGGAAGACCTGGCTCCCTCTCTGTGTGGCAACTCTGTTCAAAGGGAAGTGGAAGGCGGCCCCTTTCAATCCTGCCACAGGGCAGTACTGGAGGAACAAGCAGCCCCTCAGTTGGCCTGTGATCAGATTTGCTGTTAGAACACACAGCTTTCCTCACAGAAAGCAAGCTTTGTCTGTGCTCTAAGCTCCCAGCAGAGTGATGACAGCAGAGAGATGACACATCATGGTGACTCCTGAATGAAAACAGCCTGACTCATACATTAAAACCAAGAGTGGGACCCCATCTGTTCTGAGAACTTCTTTCCAATTTCTCCTGGAACTCTGCTCCCAAGCAAAGGCCTTGCTTTCTCATAATCGAAAGTGTACATTGAAAATGGGAAAGGAAAAAAGGAATTTGTCTTATGGGGGGATTTGTTCTACTGACCTAGAACTGCACACACATGTTATCAATCTAATACCAACTGCTGTTTGTAAAACAAATAGGATAATACATTATTTTCCAATGAATATTTGACACTGATATTCTCAATCAATGGTCTTGTCACACACACACACACACACACACACACACACACACACACACGTACATTATTCTGGGTCGAGGAAGCATATGCTGAATAGCTTCAGTTATTAACTCGTAGAAGGAACCTCAATTTAAAAAATTCCTGCATTAGACTAGCCTGTGTTCAGGGCTGAGAAGCATTTTTTTTATTTTTGGGTGATGTGGGGGTACCACCAGGGGTAGCGCCAGCCCACTGTGGGTGGTGCTACCCCTGGTGGTCTTAGGTTATATAAGACAGCAGGCTGAGCACAGGCCAGGGGAGCAAGCCAGTCAGCAATGGGTTGTTACCTTGGTCTGTGCTTCAGCTCTTGCCTCCATGTTCATGCCCTGGCTCCCTACATAATAAGCTGCAAGTCAAAGGTGAAAGTAACTCTTTCCTTTCCAAGTTGGCTTTGGTTGCGGTGTTTATCAGCAGAAACTAACTAGGACAGAAATTGGTACCAGGAGTGGGGGGGGGGTTTGCTGTGAAGAACCTGACCATGTGGGAGGGGGTGGAGAAATGTGAAAGACTTTAGGAGTTTGGACTCAAAAGGTTGTTCAATAGGCCATTCTAGTAGAAGTCTGGAAGAAGGTACTTCTGAGAGCAACATAGTTCCAGAGGGAAATAAAGACTTACACAGCACCCAAAATATTTTGAACAAACATTAGCTACAGTCAGCCCAGAGCCTTAGAGCCTGACTGAAGCTAAAGTAAAACACAATGGACTAATTTCTTTTTTTTTCATTTAGAGAATACTTTATTAGTTTCTGTAATCAAACCCATGTAGATAAGACCTTACATATTTAATATAGTACATTACCCCTTGTGATAGTTAATCCTGGGTGTCAACTTGACTGGACTAAGGAACAAATAAGAGAAAAAGGGTCTTCTGATTGGACCACCTCAACCCGGATGGCCCACCCCAAATGTGGGCGTTACCTTCTGCCAGCAGGCAGTATTTAAGGCCACAGCAGCGGGAGCTGGTCCCTTTTTTCCTCCTGCAGTTTGCTTCTCTCATCTGGTGAGTTTTTGTCTTGCTGCTGTGATCAACCTTTCGGATCCCACCGTGTACTGAGACTGGCAGATCTCCTGGAATCCATTCGGGCCTTCAGCACTAGACTGGGACTACTGAGACATCCAGCCTTGCGGACTGAGCAGTTCCCTGGATTCCCTGCCTCTCCAGTTCAGCGCTACTGTTGAGCTCCGTCACGTGAGTAAATCAATAAATTGTATATAGTTATATATTCATCCTGTTGCTTCTGTTTCTTTAGAGAACCCTGACTAATACACCCCTGTACAACTGGAAAAAAATTAACATTTCTAGACCAATATGGCTGTTAATTTCTGTACAATGCCAACTCAACACAGTAAACTGGGATACATTTTTTTCCAAAGTTGACAGCACAGTTAAGGTTTTCAAAAATTCAAATTATATATGTATATATATTTATATTTCTACAAAAAGACCAATAATAGCAGCGTGTTATGCATCAATAGCAGCAACAGCTTCTCCAGGCTCTGTAGTCATTCGAACAAGATCATAGCGACGTCAGCACTGCATTAACAAAAACAAAGTAAAAAATGAAATCCCAGAAAACAGCACAGTTCTGCTCCTGTTGTGGTACCTGGCACCATTTTCCTTTTTATTAGCTTCTGAATCATCATCTGGAGAGAAAACGTTCTGAGTAACATCATTAAGCAAAACAGCTCTGATAAAGCATGGTCACTACTATGCATCATAAAGCAGGTACAAGATATTTTACATTCATAGAGGTATAATACAGTACTGATGGACTAATTTCTTTTTTTTTTTTTTTTTGGTCTTTTCAAGACAGGGTCTCCCTGTAGCCCCAGCTGTCCTAGAACTCACTTTGTAGACGAGGCTGGCCTTGAACTCACAAAGATCCGCCTGACTCTGCTCCCTAAGTGCTGGGAAGAGCTAGGCTTTCAATTAAAAAAGAAAAAAATGGGGGTCAGGGACTGCAGAGAGGTCTCAGCAGTTAGAGCACTGGCTGCTCTTCCAGTGGACCTGGGTTCAGTTGCCAGCACCCACGTGGTGGCCAACAACCTTCTGTAACTCCAGTTCCAGAGGATCTGAAGCCCTCTTCTGGCTTTTGTGCACACTGCACACACCCATACATTTACATACACGCAGGCAAAATACTCAGAAATAGATGAATGAAAAAAATTTTTAAAGAAAAATGTACTTTAAGTGTATTATGTTGTAAATTTTATTTTTGAAGTATGTATGTATGTATGTATGTATGTATGTCACTCTGTAAACCAGGCTGGCCTTGAACTCACAAAGATCCGCCTGCCTCTGCCTCCCAAGGGCTACCTGTCTCTGCCTCCCAAGTGCTAGGATTAAAGGCATGCACCGGGCTGGAGAGATGGCCTAGCGGTTAAGAGCACTGACTGCTCTTACAGAGGACCCGGTTCGATCCCCAGTACCCACATGGCGGCCGAGAACCGTCCGGAACTCCAATTCCAGGAGAACTCCAGTTCCAGGGGAATTTGACACCCTCTTCTGACCTCCGCGGCATTGCATGACACGGGTGCACAAACCTGCATGCAGACAGTACACTCATACACATACAGAAATAAATAAAATTAAAAAAAAAATCTTAAGGCGTGTACCACCAAGCCCAGCAAGATGGACTAATTTCTTTAGCAAATGAAATTTCAAGGGAGCCTAACATGCATAGAATTGGTGACATGACAAGGACACTAATGGTGAATATTATGCAGATCTACAATGAGACAAAAGAGCAGGGCAGAAAGAAATACGCAAGGTTCAGTCTGAAAAGAGAGCACTAGGGGCTTAATGTGGAGCCAAAGCTCTCCTTGATTAGAACCATTATGGAGAGGCCTCCAGATTTTCTTTTCTTTTCTTTTCTTTTTTTTTTTTTTTTTTTTGTCTTTGTTGAGGAGCAGAGGTCTCCCTTTAGTCCCAAACTGTCCTGGAGCTTGCTCTGAAGACCAGGCTGGCCTTGACTCACAGAGATCCCCTGCCTCTGCCTCCCAAGTGCTGGGATTAAAGGCATGCACCACCACACCCGGCTCCAGATTTTCATTTGACCATCTGAGCAAGCTACTCAGGAGCAAGACCCCACCCAGCTGAGCCTCCTTGTGAAAGGAGAGGGCCTAAGATGTCTTATGTTTCTAGAAAACCACCTTATACAAAAGAGCCACATAAGAAGCGAGCCTAGCCAAGCTGGCAGCTGAACTTGGGAGTGTTGGCTGGCTTTAGAGACATGAAGATACAAGGTGAAGGGGGTCACCAGTTCTTCCGCTGTGGTTTTAGGAAGACACAGAATCCAGGCAGCATGCAGCAAGAGAGAGAGCCCCTGCATATAAAAGTGTAAGGATCACAATTAAATAAGAAATTATGTGGGCGAGCAGCCTTGGAGAGGGAGGCTAGGGAATGGAACAGTTTGCTAAGTGTGCATGGCTTGACCTGAGTGTCAAGGAATAAATTAGATTGCATCATAATATTCTGTGTCCTGAACTCCTTTTGGACTGTGGGTCCAGGCTCACGGCAAAAAGCCCTGGACAGGTCACTGCGTGAAGCTGAGAAGGTGGAGCCTGGTTGGCAGTGGATACCCCAAGATGTTGCAGATGCCAGAGCCCTGAGATATCTGCCAAGGACACAGGGAGTGGTCAGCCCAAGAGAGAGATGTATTTGCTGCACATGGCTGAGCTGTCTAAGCCCTTTGGAAGTAAAATCCCAGGCATCAGACATGGAGCTGCAGGACTTGGTGTTTGCCCTGATGGTTTTGGTCTTTTTCGTCCTGGTATTTTCCTCACTGTGCACCCCCCTCCTCCCTTTTGAAACAAGAATGTATATTTGGTTTCATTGTGTTTTGAAAGTATGCGATCTGCTTTCTGATTTACAGTTGAGAGAATGCTTCGAGTTTCAGAAGACTTTGGACTTTTTGAATAATGTCAAGAGTGTTAAAGACTATGGGACTTTAAAGTTGGACTAAATGCATTTTTATATTATGATATGGTCTTGAGCCTATGGGGGCCAAGGAGTGAAATGTGGAGGCTTGAATAGGATGTCTCCCATAGGCTCCAAGTACTGAGACATTTGGTCCCCAGCCCCTAGTGCTGTTTGAGGAGGGTCATTAGAACCTTCAGGACGTGTGGCCATGCATGTGGAAGCCCGTCACCATGGGTGGGCTTTGGGAGTATACAGCTTGCCCACTTCCTGCCTTGCTCTGCTTCCTGCGCCTGTGTGGAGATCTGAGCACTCATCGTTCTGCTCGACTGCGTCTTGCTGCAGGCCTCCCTGCCAGGATGGATCTCATCCCTCAGGAACCATAAACCCAAAAACCTCTTCCTTCTATAAGTTGCCTTGTTGATGGTGCTTTATCATAGTGGATACGAAGGTTCATCAGGGATGAAAGCTATCCGTTCAGGTTGCAAGAAGAGCCCAAGGGAAACTTGCTTACATCATAAACAAGCTGAGATGGTATAACATGACCTCGAATTTAGGATCAACTTGATTTCAAGGTTAGGTAAAAGTCATCCCACAGCCGCCTTGTTTGCTTCTTTCTTTTTTTTTTTTTTTTTTTTGGTCTTTTCGAGACAGGGTCTCCCTGTAGCCCCAGCTGTCCTGGAACTCACTCTGTAGACCAGGCTGGCCTTGAACTCACAGAGATCCGCCTGCCTCTGCCTCCCAAGTGCTAGGATTAAAGGCGTGCGCCACCACGCCCTGCTGGCAATCGCGTCTTAGGGAGCTGTTTGCCAGCAATGGCTGTCAAAGACCTCAATTCCATTACTTCCCCTTTGTGCCAACTTGCTCCATCTCTAAACCAGGAAAGTGATGAAGACAGAGCTGATCCCCATTTCTTCAGAAGGATTACCTGTAATTATCCCAAAGGCAAGGTTAACAGAAGGCTCAAGTGAATTACTTCTATTGATATCACAAGCCCAACAGTTGAGTGTTCATCCACTAATAGGAATGCTATCCCCTGTGATCAATCAGTTCTCACCACTGAGGCTAATTACTCTCTCCTTGAGAAGTGGATTGTTGGTTTATTACCAAGGGATTCATTGCTTCCAGGGTTCCTCCAGGGGATGTTCCTGCTCCATCTGCAAGTCTGATCTCTTTGAATTTCAGTTATATCAGACTCAGGCGGGAACAAAGACGCAGCTATGGTGGGAACAACCCTTCCCAGGCATCGAGGTGGTGGATGGGGCTCGAGATCTGGTTTCTACACAGAGGGAAGAGTTTTTATGCAATTTGAAAATGCCCAGCTTCTTACAAGCCCAGACTGGCCTCCAGCCACTTTCTAGCTCCATCTGAGGAAAGAGCACCTGGCACATGGCGAAGCCAGCCTGGCCTCCTGGGACTCGGCGTGTTGACAGGGCCAAGGGATTGACAGAACAAGGCCTCATTTACCCACGCCTCTTGGGATCCTCCCTGGAGGATTTTTATGGGAAACTGTATCAAAAATTTCTGTTTACATCCTGTGATAATGAAGGTAGTCAACAGGTAACTTATAATGACAGGATTGTGCTTTTCTAAAGGGTAGACTAATCAGACTCAAGAGGATACAACTCGCTGGGCATGGTGGTGCACAACTTTAATCCTAGCACTTGGGAGGCAGAGGCAGACGGATCTCTCTGAGTTCAAGGCCAGCCTGGTCTGCATAGCAAGTTCCAGGCCAGCTGGGGCTACAGGGAGACCCTGCTTCAAAAAGACCCCCTCCCAAAAAAAGAGGGTACAACTCTGTATGGGGGCCTCGCATTGCCAACCAGATATGACAGAACTTTATTAACTTACATTTTTGCTTATGTTTAATTAACTTTTGTAGGGTATAGTATGATTTTTAATAAATCTTTTGTCATATTTACATTTGAATGAATATATATGGATGTGTATGTACACATATGTGCTACTTTCTAAATATTTTATTTTTTAATTTATAATTATGTGTATAGGAGGGTTTGCACATGTGAGTACAATGCCCACAGAGGCTGGAAGAGGGCACTGAATCCCCTGGAGCTGGGGGTATAGGCGCTTGTTCAGCTCCTTGGTGTGGGTGCCTGTCCTGTTTCAAAGCAGCAGGCACTCTCAACAGCTGAGCCAGCTCACCAGCCTCTCAAAGTATTTTATACCTGGGTCTCTCTCTCTCTCTCTCTCTCTCTCTCTCTCTCTCTCTCTCTCTCTCTCTCCCTCCTCCCCCCCATCTCTCCTGGGTATAGAGACATCCCCTGGAGCACAGTTGACCTACTAGGTGCCATGTCCTTTCCCTTCTCCAGGAGCCATCAACTGCCTACAGCTCCTCAGGAATACATTTGATTTTTCATCAGCTTTATGTATTCATTTTTATTTTATGAGTATTTTGCCTGCAAGCAGGAGTGAACCTGTGCATGCGATGCCCTTGGGGCCAGAAGAGGGCATAAGGTCCCTGAAACTGGAGTTATGGACAGGACAGTTGTTAGCCACTATGTGGGGGCTGGAAACTGAACCTGGGTCCTCTTCAAGAGCTGCCAATGCTCTTAACTGCTGAGCCACCTTTCCAGTCCCTATATGAGCTTTATTACAGTCTGATGACAAGTAAAATTTCATACCATAATTGTGTATGCTGAATACCCATATCCATTGTGAAATAGCCGAGGAGTGTCCAGACTTTTGACATTGCAACATAGTATCATCTACAAGGTTCAAACTTGAGAACCACAAAATTGGATTATTTTTTAATTGAAAAAAATACTTAATGTTTAAAGTAAGCTTACAGTTTTAGGTTGGGCCCAACTGCATCAGACTCATTAACATGTCTGTCAGGTCACGTGTAACAGGTTTTGTGGTGAGAACATCCAAACTCCACTGCTGGCTAGATTTGGAAGTGAGTCACCTCTGGAACTTGTCTGAAACCTCAGCATTAGATATTAAGAGAGTGGCAAAGTAGAGCTTTCAGGAGGAGTTGGAGCACTGCCCTAAATAATGGCTTGTCCATCCGTGCAGTTAGCTGATTAGTAGTTTAATGGGTCATCTCGAAAATGGGCCTGCCACCATCAGAGCTGGTTTGGCCAGATCTCCTGTGGGCTTCTTGTCTCTCGCTACGTAATGCTCTAATTCTGCTGTCAAGAAAGCCATCAACAGATCTGCCCCTCAGCCTTGAGCTGGAACTATGGGACATAATTTACCCGGCATGTAGTATTATGGACAGAATATGAACAAAGCCACTCCTAGCAAAATTTAAGCATAGCATGCATTTCATTTACTACAGTAGATCAGAATGCATTCATTCTGTCTGTCTGTGTGTCCCTCGACCCCTTTGCTAATAGCTCCACAGCCCCTCAGTCCTCTAACCCACCCCCTATTCATGGCAACCACCATTCTACTCTGTCTTGATGAGCTTGGCTACAGCCCCAGGACTTTGTTACTTATGACATTTCCCTCATCCGTTCCTCTGTTGGTGAACACCTAGCTTGCATCTGTAAGCAACGTATTAACTATCGTGAACTATGCTACTGTGGATGAGCAAGTGTCTCTGTGACTGTTGGCTTGGAGGTCTTTGGGTAAATGTACCAAGATTAGTTATCTTTTATTTATTTTTTCAAAGCAAATTTTTATTGACGTTTTGTACATTTCATACAACATTTCCTAATCAAATTTAGCCACATTCCCCCTTCCGTGCCCCCCACCCCACCAGAGCTCATGCATTCTGCCATACATGCCTTTCATCTTTTTCTCAGTCTTTTTTTAAATTTCCTATGCAGAAGTTTACTGTTTTGGGGAGACGTTTACTGTTTCACTCAGTTCTTTGACCCAGTCTTTTTTGTTGTTTTTGTTCCTTCCCCAATTTGTATCACTCCAAAATATGCATATATGCATGCCACACGTATATCAAGATTATGACATCATAGGTTTTAGCATCTTTAGCTTACGCTTTTTTTTTTTTAGGTTGAAAAAATGTCATGTTTTCCTTAAAGAAGTTTTGAAATCTCCTCCTTGGCAAGCCCAAACAACCATCAATCCTGCCCTTGTGTTCCACACTTGGTTTTCCCTTCCTATGGTCACCCAAATGAGGTCCTGTAAACACCAAGTCCTGTCTTGATCTTCCTATACTGGCCTCCATGATACAGCCTGGGTAGTCCAACAATGGCAGTCTATACTCTGAAGAGGCTGAAATCCCAGTAGTCGCTCAGTCCACAAGCTGGATGTCTCAAAAGTCCCCATCTGGCACTGAAGGTTTGGAGGATTCGTGGAGAGACATGAATCTTCAGTCCATACTGGAAGGTTGAAAAGCTGAGTCTCAGGTCTGAATAACGGCAAAAGCAGTGGCAGTAGATGCACTTGCCAGTAAGAATCGAAGACGGGCAAAACAACAGTGCTTTTTTTTTTTTTTAACTTTTTGTCTTTTTACTAAGATCTCAAGTTTTATACCCGAAGTACAATTTCTCAGGCCTTTCTGATTATTTATTTCTGGTTATACTTTCCTTTTGGATGTTTAAGGCCACACAGTCAGCCCAGACTAATCTGGTCCTCAGAGGTCATTCAGGTTTTGGGGGTGGGAGGGAGTCCCTGGCTCCTTTTGGCTTTTCATTTACCAGTTCCATCCACTGGAGGATAGTTTTCTTGTCTTTTCTTTTCTTTTCTTTTCTTTTTGTCTTTTTGAGACAGGGTCTCCCTGTAGCCCCAGCTGTCCTGGAACTCACTCTGTGGACCAGGCTGGCCTTGAACTCACAGAGATCCACCTGCCTCTACCTCCCAAGCGCTAGGATTAAAGGCGTGCGCCACCATGCCTGGCAAGTTATCTTTTATCTTTTTGATAGCTGCTTATAGAAGTAGCTCCTTGCAATTCTAATTCATACTCCTCTGATAATTAGTGATATGAAACAGTTTATCTTCTGCTTGTTGACCATTTACATGTCTTCTTTTGAGAAATTACCATTTATGGTCTTTGTCTATTTTTTTTCACTTGAGTTGTTCTCTTGCTAGTAGTAACATGAAGAGGGCCTTGGCGGTAGTTACTGTATTGTGAGCAAACCAGTGTTTTCGGAAGTTGAACCAGAAACTTCTGGTCCACCACCACATAACAGAGCTGAAGAGAACTTGGTGCTTCCTCATGGAGATTTGTCTGACCTTCTCAGGTCCCAGGCCACATTTGGGAACCTGGTGCCTTGTCCTCTCTCGTTGGCATTCAGCTTGAATGCACAGGTGGAGTCTGTCCCTAGCTTTAGGATCCAAGCTTGCGCACACTGACCATGAGTTCTGCTTCTTCGGTGGGGAAGACATGATGGGTGTGGAGGGAGCTGCTTCAAACCCAACTTGACAGTCCTCTCACCCTCAGGTTTCTGTACTCTCTGTTGAACCCAATACATCAAGGTGGGGTTTGTTTGTTTGTTTTTGTCTTTTGTCTTTTTGAGACAGGGTCTTCCTGTAGTCCCAGCTGTCCTGGAACTCACTTTGTAGACCAGGCTGGCCTTGAACCCACAGAGATATGCCTGCCTCTGCCTCCCAAGTGCTGGGATTCCAGACGTGCACCACTGCATTTGGCCGAATGTTTTGTTTTTGTTTTGTTTTGTTTTAAATCTGGGAGTTCCGCCGGGCATGTGGTGGCACATACCTTTAATCCTAGCACTTGGGAGGCAGAGGCTGGCGGATCTTTGTGAGTTCAAGGCCAGCCTGGTCTACAGAGTGAGTTCCAGGACAGCTGGGGCTACAGGGAGACCCTGTCTCGAAAAGACCAAAATAAATAAATAAATAAATAAATAAATAAATAAATAAATAAATCTGGGAGTTCCTCTGTAACTCTGGACAGGTTCATTGGCATGTCTAATATAGGCATGAAGTGTCACATGGCACATGTCAGAAAACCCTGATCTCCACTACAGAGCCTTGGCCTGCCGCTCCTCTTCCCACCTTCTTTGACTCAATTAGCACCAACGACACAAGGTGGTCACATGACCGGGCCACGTGACCTACATCCCTGCCTCACACTGACACAGGCAGAACTGACACAGTCCTAAGTATGTTTAAAATCCCACCTGTGTTAGTACTGTTTTGTCACTGTCTCCAAATACCTAACAAGAAAAATATTTAAGGAGGGAAGGGTTTGGGCCGAGGAGGTGGCTCAGCAGATAACGCCCTTGCTGCCCCTCTGTGTGACCTTGTAGCCCACCTGGGAGAAGAGAACCAACTCCTGGAAAGACTCCTGCCCTCTGACTTCCACATTTGTGCCATGTGCACACACACACTGAATAAATAATATGTAACTATCTTTTCAAAAAGGAGGAAAAAGTTTATTTGGATTATTCTGGCTGGCAGTTTGAGGAGACAGACAGTCCATCACGGCAGAGAAGCCATGGCAACCATGCGGGTCTCTGGGGCAGCAGGAGCCTGAGACAGCTCAACAGCATCTCTGCAGAACCAGAAGCAGAAAGCCTCGTGGTCCAACCCCCAGCAACATTCTTCCAGGAGGCCCCTTTCTGAAGTTTCCACAGTTCTCAAGGCAGCACCACTGGCTAGGTATGAAGTGTCCAGACACACGAGCCTGCGCGAAAACTTTACACCTAAAACAGGAATGGACACTTCTCGCCTCGACCTCTGCTCCCGGCTCCTCACTGGTCCCCCTCCCTTCGTTTCTGGTCTGGATGTCTCTGCGGGTCCCTCCCTAGCTGTCCACCTCTTCTCACGGCATCTGCCTTGGCCTTCTCTGTTGTTAACACGTACCTGGAAGGGCTGGGCACAGAGCAAGGTGAGAGAGCACTTGTCTAGCCCGTGAAGGCCTCGGCTTAAAACACCAGGACACAAGAACAGAACGTAAAAGCTGGAGACTACACGGACCCATGTCATTACGTTAGAGTAAGGACACTCCACACTCTGGGCCACGGGAGTTCCAACTAACTCCAAAGATCCCACGAAGCTGCACATAGAATGCAATGCTGGCTAGGCTGTGATTTTTGCCAGGGGTGTCAAAGACCTAAATGCAATCAAACAACATATAACTGAGGTTTAATGGACAATTATCAACCAACATTTCCACTATGCTATTTAGTCAGTGCTTAAATAGAATTTTTATTTTTATTTTTTTATTTTATTTTATTTTATTTTTTTTTTTGGTCTTTTCGAGACATGGTCTCCCTGTAGCCCCAGCTATCCTGGAACTCACTCTGTAGACCAGGCTGGCCTTGAACTCACAAAGATCCGCCTGCCTCTGCCTCCGGAGTGCTAGGATTAAAGGCATGCGCCACCATGCCCGGCTTACAATGGGTATTTCTACCTGGGATCTTTGGAACTCCAGGACACACAGATCTGTCCTGACACTTTCACAGCCGTAATCAAACACGTGCAGGAGCCATGATGCACTGAGAAGTTGGTGAGTTGACTTTGCTCTGTCTGGATGGGGACCATGGGTACGCAAAGAGCTCTTCTAGTGTCGATAATCCCAGATCCTTGAGTCACCTAAGGCCTGGGCTGGAGTGACAGACCCAGAGGCTGCAACCACAAACCCTGCTGCTTCCGGCTTCGGGAGTCAAAAACTTACAGCTCTAAGCACTGAGGTTGGAGGCTTAATGCTCTGGGTTTACTGTTGGCTCCTGGAAGCCACTGAAATCCTTGGCCACCACCATGGCTGTCCACTCTGTTACCAGCTCAGCTCACTCCACTCAAGACAAAGACCAAAAGTGTCCAAGAAGTGCCTGACAAGCCTTCCCTGTCACCGGGCAGTCATGGGTACTATATAGATTCGGGGGGGGGGGAGTCTGATGTCTTCAGCTATGCGCCCACGGCCATGCCCATTAGGCTCCAACGGAGAGTTCCAAACCCATGGTCACATAGCCAGCCTTGGTCAAACTCAGCATCTTAAACAAAACTGCAACAGTGTGGGAAAGGGATCCATTCATAGCCAAAAGGGAGCTGACAAGGGAGGGGGAGAGAAAGGAGGTGAGGATAAGCAGAATGCAACATCGAGAGGTTCCACACTGTCAAAGAACTTATTAACTACTTAGAAAAAAAGCCAGCAAGAAAAGAGAGAAGTGTATGATGGAACCTGACATTGAAACACGGGTTGTGACAGGGCAGCACCTCCAGGCTTGGAGTGTAACAGGGTGTTTGGACCAATCGCAGCAGACCTTATGTGAGCGAGCGACTCTGTGCCAGCTCAGGTCCTCTGCTGGGCCTCCAGAGGGATCTGCTCCCCCCCTCCCCAGGCCTGAGTGAAAATAGCTTCAGGGTCCTCTAGAGTCCCTCAAGAACTGTGACAGTGAAGGTGTGGTCTGAGTCAGTCATGGCTGGGACCTGCCTTCTGGAGCCAGAACTGCTCGGCAGCAAGCAGCTGTGTGCTGTATCCATTGCTAAAAGCAATGTAGCAACTTCACAGCAGCTGCCCTGGAGGGAGGGCTTTGGAGGCTGCTTGGCTGATGGGCCTTTGCTCAAGGGAGCTGGGCAGCAGGAAAGAGTCTGGCAGCTGTCAGTTAGGGAATCAAAAACCCCAGTCCCCAACATCTTTGCCTATTTAAAGATAAAAAAATAAATATTAAGGGCTGGAGAGATAGCTTAGCAGTTAAGAGCACCGACTATTCTTGCAGAGGACCGGGTTCTATTACCAGCACCCACATGGTGGCTGAGAACCGTCTTTAACTCTAGTTCCAGGGGAATCTGACACCCTCTTCTGACCTCCGCGGCATTGCAAGACACAGGTGCACAAACCTACATGCAGATAGTACACTCATACACATAAAAAATAAATAAATAAATAAATAAATAAATAAATAAATAAATAAATATTAAAGAGAGTGCTTCTGTTAAGATGGCCCAGCAGGCAGAGGTGCTTACTGCCAAGCCTGATGACCTGAGTTTGATCCCCAGAACCCACAGCTGGAAAGAAAGAAACAAGCTGTCTTCTGACTTCCATACACATACAGACAATGCACACACTAAATAAAATTAATAAAAAATAAAGATGTGTCATTAACAGTAATTAAATAGTATTTATCAGTGTCCTAACTGCTCAACCTTAGGTCCACAGCCCCAGGAGAGGTGGTCCCTCTAACCTGTCTGCTGAACAGGCCTCAAGCACACCAAGTATGTGACTCAACAGTCTATTATTTATTACTTTTATTTTTATTTTATGTGTATAAGTGTATTGCCTGCACTGTGTAAGTGCACCCTGGTTGTGCAATGCCTGTGAAGGTCAGAAGAAGGCATTGTATCTCCTGGAACTGGAGTTATGGGTGGTTTTTAGCTGTCATGTGGGTGCTGGGAATTGAACCCAGATCTTCTGCAAGAGCAGCCAGTGCTCTTAACAGCTGAGCATCTCTCCAGCCCCCAACACTTTATTAATTCACCTGGACTCCGACCCCATTTCTTGGATAACCCTTTTTGCTCAGCCCCAGCCACACTGACCTCAGGCCCTGGGCTGCCCAGTCCTCAAACCTCTGCGATACCGTTCAGCTTCAGGTTCCGTTCTTGAATTCTAATCCTCGTACCCTTCAGCTCCCCCTCAGATAAAACCATGGAGCCGTGGCCTCCCCAGCCTAGCCATTTAAACTGGATCCCCAGCACTCTTCTCCGAGGCCTAACTCCATCTTGCCTGGAGCGCCGTGCTGTGCTGGTCTCCTCAGCTTTTTCTCCTGAGTCCCTCTCCCCTTCCAGTGGTTCCTGCAGCTCCGTGTTTCAAATGGAAGTGCTTTTCCTTTGCTAGGTGCCTGAGCCAAGTAAGAATGGCCTCGGGGTCTCCAAGCACTTCTGCGTCCACGCATCTGGCCGCCCTCCTCCTGCCTCCCCGCTGACCTGCCCTTCCCCTGGCCGCCCTCCTCCTGCCTCCCCGCTGACCTGCCCTTCCCCTGGCCGCCCTCCTCCTGCCTCCCCGCTGACCTGCCCTTCCCCTGGCCGCCCTCCTCCTGCCTCCCCCGCTGACCTGCCCTTCCCCTGGCCGCCCTCCTCCTGCCTCCCCGCTGACCTGCCCTTCCCGTGTCCCCTTCTGTGCGTCCTTCCATCACGTCCCCTAGTCTTGAAAGTCTCCTTCCTCACTCTTCTCTTTCACTCTGGATTTGCACCCAGGGCCATCTCGTGGGTCTCGAGCTTTCCACGGACCCTGAAAGAACACACATTTGAGACCAGCCCACATGTCGGCCCCAGGCCCACAAAGCTCTGATTCTCCAGCGTCTTCAGTTGTGAACTGGGCAGGTTCTGGGCAGGCATCTAGGAGAAGCTGTTGCTGGACAACTGGTTGGAGCTTCTCAGCTTGTTGGTGAGTGAATGACCTGCCCAGGACCCAGGAGCCGGAAGCTGGGAGAGCAGGGCAGGACGCACTTCCTCCCCGGCTAACAGTAAGTGGGGGAAGCTCAGCTTGTCTGGCTCCGGTCTTCCCACCGAAGCACCTCTTCAACCTAATGTGAAACAAAATATGTGTAGCAAATCTAAAGTAAGTTACAGAAACAGAGATTATAAAGAGCTTTAGGTCAGTTCAGGATTTTATGGCAGAATGTATTGCACACTTTTGAAGAAATGCTCAATTTTCAGAGCATTTTTTAAAGACATTTTGTGTGTGTGTGTGTGTGTGTGTGTGTGTGTGTGTGTGTGTGTGTGTCGGGGGTGGAGCTGGAAGGGTGGAGGTCTTTCTTTCAGGCCTGAAGAAGGTGAGAACAGAAGTGAGAGCCTCACAGATTATCTGACGGCCTGTGGGAACTTGTGTCTGTGCTCTCCAGCCCTTATGGTCTAATCAAGGTGATGGCGCCTTGCACAGGGCATGAGGAAGTTACGTGTGATAGCAGGTGAACCAGAGGTGGCAGGCAGAGGCCCTGTGTGGAGCAGTTACCAGGCTGATCACCTGAGATTTGAGAAAACTCAGGCGCGCAGTGTCATAAGACCTTATGAGGAGATTCTCCACAGAAGGACGCAAACTGTTGAGCAGGGAGACAGCTGTTCCATAGTTTCATCTTCCAGCTGTGTGTGAGATATCCCCAGGGAGATGGTGGTTAGCCCACCTACATCAGAGTACGCTGCAGTCCACACCAGGCATGGTGGCTCAGTGCAGCTTCTGCAAAACTCCTGATGCAACTCTGAACATCCCATTTGGTTTAAGAAATAGAACCTTGGGCCAACAAGATGCCTCAGTGGGTTAAGGCACAGGCTGCCAGGCCTGATGACCTGAGTTATCTGATTCTCAGGATTGACATGGAAAGAGAGAACCAATTCCTACACATTGTCTTGTGACCACCACATGTCCACTACCTCTCCCTGGTAAATAAATGTAATTTTGGGGTGTGGGAAATTCTCTCAGTCCCAGCTCCGTCCTGCAGGCCCGGTCCTCAAGAGTTCCTCGTGATGAGGATCAGGAAAGGTGAGCCTGCTGTTCACCCCACAGCCTCCTCCTCCCCCCAGACAAACAGATGCAACAGGGAGTCTGGTCAGGCTGATCTCAGTTTATTGTAGGGAGCACAGCAGTTTTATAGGCAAGCATCACAAGGAGATGCCCAGGGCGCGAAATGGACAGCCAATGACCTTAAGGGCCAAGGCAGTGTACAGGCTGCATTCCAAGCAGTTTAATGGCCAGCATGAGCTGTTCACTAGCTATCCACAAGTGAGGGAATAGCTAGGGCCAATTAGAAGATTTTTAAAACAATTTTGACTGCTCCTACCTTACTTCCTTCAGGCACCATCTTTTCTAGGCAAGCCCTACTGATCTGTAAAGGCCCTTTATTGGGGGTGGGTCTTTTTGAGACAGGGCCTTGTCCCATCCTGCGAGACTCAGTTATTAGTGGGTTTCGAGGGGAGACTCCAGACCTGAAATATAATGGGCGCGAGAGAAAATAGGGAGACCAAGCAGAGTTGTCAAGGTCTCATTTATAGGAACAAAAGCAGTTGCATATATGCTTTGCAGAAAGGCAGGAAGTGAGGAGGGGGAGGGCTGTGGGGAGAGTTAGGGCAAGGGTGATCTGGCAGGACTTGCAAAACGTGTCTTTGCAAGATAAGCTTGGAATGTCCTGTGGGCTGAAACATCCTGTGGCTTATCTTCAGCAAACATCAGCATAGTCCTACGATCTGATCCGTGCTGAGCGAGCAGGGCTTGTCCGGGCTTGTCCAGGCAGGACTGTGTCTCGGTCTCCAACAGGGCCTCCCTTTAGTTCCAGCTGGCCTGGAGCTTGCTATGTAGACCAGGCTGTCCTTGAACTCACAGAGATCCACCTGCCTCTGCCTCCCGAGTGCTAGGATTAAAGGTGTGCTTCACCATGCCAGGCTAATAAATGTAATTTTTAAAAAGCAAGTAGAACCTAGTCCAAAGCTCATTGTGTTCCCCTAGTGGGTCTGCTGCTCCTGTATCTTTTTATGGATAATTTCACTACATGTGCATGCATACATGCATACATACATACATATGTGTTTCCAGATTTTATCATTTTCCATGATTTAAAATCATTTTCCATGATTTTAGTTTTGCTTAACTTTTTGGTCCTTATAAAAGCCAGCAGGTGTTTTTTTTGTTTTTGGTTTTGTTTTTATTGTTCTTCGTTTTTGTTTGGCCAAACTCATTGTGTAGCCCAGCTGGTTTGCCAGTGTCCTGAGCACCAGGGCTACAGATATGAGCGATCATGCCCAGCCCGTGGCGTGTTTGAGAATCACTAGTGGCCTGTGTGGCTGAGGCTCCTTTCTTTCTATTTAATCTCATTGCATCCGTTCCTCCAGCCACTGGGGGGTCATTTGGTTTCCTTGCTGCAGCAAGCATCCCTGTGCACAGGTCAGCATTAGGTGCTACTGCCATCTGGTGGCAAATGCCAGACATGCCAAACACCCTGAAATTCAGGGGGCAGTTTCCTGGCTGCCCCCTACCCCCACACAAAGAATTGGCTTAGGCTGAGGTTGGACTCTCTCCTTAAATAGGTGGAATGGTGGCATGGTGAGGTGTGTACATGTTCAGCCGGAAGGCACACTCTCCCTCTGTCACTTCAGTGGCCTTCTGGCCTCTTGCCATGTTTCAGCCCCTTGCCTGTGTTGTGTGACACAACATCTCATTGTGACTTTACTTTTCATTTCCTGATTGGTGGAGAGATGAAACCTGCTTCCGGGTTAGCTGCCATCTGTGTTCCCTTGGTCTCCTTGAAGACTTTTGTCCCTTTTCCTTATTGTGTTATTTTTTTCTTAATAGTTGCTGGGATTGTCTTTCCTGAATGTCCTAGATTCTTTATATGACCTGGACACAAATCCTTAATGTTTGTTGCAGATAGCTACTGCTTGTGATTTTCATCTGATAAACAAGAAAGTTACCGATTTTTTTTTTTTTGGTCTTTTTTTGAGACAGGGTCTCCCTGTCATCCCAGTTGTCCTGGAACTCACTCTGTAGACCAGGCTGGCCTTGAACTCACAAAGATCAGCCTGCCTCTGCCTCCCAAGTGCTAGGATTAAAGGCCTGTGCCTGGCGATTTATTTTTAAATGTATCATTTGCAGCAGAGGATAAACCTACAGATGGGAGCATCTCCTCAGAAGCCATGGCTCATCATGCTGAACCTGTGGTGTGCATTAGAATTAGATCATGAGGGGCTGGAGAGATGGCCTAGTGGTTAAGAGCACCAACTGC